>CM060731.1:55856755-55961755 GCA_030704615.1 Takakia lepidozioides
AGCTTCTCTTTCATCACTCATGTCCATGTCTTTCATTTCTTTTAATGTGGCAATAACCAAAACTCTCTTTGTTAATTCTCTCGTATATGCCTGGGTTTCTTTCAAGCTTCAATGCACCCACTAGAAGTCTCCATTACCATATAACCATTGTAGGATGCAAAGCCATCTTCCCAGATCTCTGCAAAGGTCCTAGCCTCTGACATTCATCACAACTCTGAAAATACTTGTGTACATCTTTGAACAAAGTAGGCCACCAGTAACCTGCATGTAGTATCTTCCTACTGGTAGTCTCTTCTCCAAAATGACCTCCTGCCACTCCTTTATGAACTTCCTCCAAAACTTTATTAACTTCATGGTGGTATAAGCATCGCTTCAGCACTCCATGGTCCTAGCTTATACATTTTGCTCCTACCATAGTGTAAGGTAGAGCCTTGATAGCAATTCTCTTTCTCTGCTCATTTCCATAACTTGGTGGGCACTGACCATGAGCAAGGTAGTATCTGATTGGCCACTGCCAATCTAACCAGTCATCTGCACTTCCCTGCACCTCCACTGCAAATAGACTCGCATCTGGTAATTGATCATCTACTCCCGTGGCTGGTTCTCCTGTTGATAACCGTGACAAGTGATCCGCCACAAGATGCAGCCTCCCAGGCTTGTAAACAACCTCGAACTCAAACTCGTGCAAGATTATCAACCATCTTGCTATTCTTCCGCTTATCAGAGGTTTGTTTACCAGGTATATCAGAGCCTGGTGATCCACATAGAACATAAACTTCTTGCCCAACAGGTAATGCCTGAATTTCTTCACTGCATAGGTCATTGCCAATGCTTCTCTTTCCGTTGTGCTATAATTTCTTTCGGCATTGTTCATCAATCGGCTAGCATAGTACACAAGTGAATCTATCCTTCCTGTAATATTTTGGGCTAACACTGCTCCTAGTGCTTCTCCAGAAGCATCACAGTGAACATGAAATATTTCCTGCAAGTGAGTATTAATCAGCACAGGTGTAGTTGTTACTGACAATGTAAGTTCCTCAAAAGCCTGTTGACATTCAAGTGTCCATGCAAACACTCCATCTTTCTTCAAAAGTTTGCTCAATGGTGCTGCTATCTGTGCATACCGTCTGACAAATCTTTTGTAATAGCTGGTTTGTCCAAGGAATCTCCTTAGACTCTTAACATTCACTGGTGGTGGAGAGGCTTTAATGGCCTCTGTTTTCCTGGGATCCACAAGAAGTCCCCTTTTACACACAATGTGTCCCAGAAGCACCCCTGAGTTCACACAGAAAGTACACTTCTCTGGATTCAGGCCCAGACCTCTCATCCTGCATCTGGCCAGACATAACTCCAATTTATGCAAGTGCTCATTCTTAGAGCTGTACACACTGAAATCATCCAAGAACACCTGCATGAAATCATCCAGATACTCATGAAAAGATTCACTTATCACTCTGAAAGGTCGCTGGTGCATTACAAAGTCCAAAGGGCATGACTTTGTATGCATAAGCACCCCAGTCTGTGATGAAAGCTGTCTTTCCTTGGTCTCCTTCTACCACTTGCACTTGATTATAACCACTGAAGCCATCCATGAATGAGTACATCTCATGGCCTGCCACAGTGTCTAATACTGCTTCTGTGAATGGCAAAGGGAAAGGATCTTTCTTCGTACAAGCATTCAGCTTCTTTGTAGTTCACACAAACTCTTAGTTTACCATTCTTCTTGGGAACTATCACAATGGGTGACAACCAAGTTGTATACTCTATTGGGTATATAAACTTAGCCTCAACCAACTTCTTGATCTCTTCTCCAACCTTCTGTGCGTAGTTGGGATTCATTATGTACCTTGCATGTTTGATTGGTACTGACCCCGGTTCCAGTTCAATCTTATGCTGACAGATTTCAGGTGGTATCCCTTTTAAATCCTCATAGCTCCAAGCAAATACATCTCTATATTTGATGAACAAACTCTTAGCTTCTTCAAAGAATTCTGGCTCCAAATCAGCTCCTACCTTCACCATCCTCGGTTCCTCTTTAGTTCCCACATTCACTTCCCTCACTTGCTCATCAGCTGTGATTGTCCAACCAGTCACCACTTCATCCTTTAAACTCACAGTGGCTGGTTCCTCTAAGATTTCCATTTCTCCTTCTTTTTTTTCATAGAAATATGATGGGTAACTGCTGGTTTCCTCTTCCATGGGTGTTGCTGACACTACACCACAACAGATACCTCTTAAACAACTTAGGCTTTCCAGCCGCATCTCTGCAACCTGCTCCCACTCTGGGTATGCAACAAACAGGGTAGCTTCCTGCTCCTCATCCAGTCCTCCTCTCCAGTCATACTCTCTGACCCCTCGAGGTCTTCTCGTAGCAGGTAATCTACTAGATTTCTTTGTGGTAATTTGTATCTCGTGCATCCCATTATGCACGGTTAGTAACTGAGAATTCCAGTCATGGAATATCCTGGCCTGTTTCAGCCACGGACGTCCCAATAATAAGGAGTAAGCCTCCATGACTTCATCCATCTTCAACACAGTTACTGTGATCATAAAGATCATCTTCTGTATCTGTATCTTAACTCCTCTTATTAATCCCAATGGCTGTACACTTCTTTGATCTGCCATTGTTACTGTGAATGGGGCTGGTTTCATGTTACTTAGACCAAGCTTCTTCCTTAATTGGTCTGTTATGATATTTACTCCAGAGCCTCCATCTATCAGTACATCAGTTAGTTCTGTGCTTCCAATTCTCAATTGGATTACTGGCATAGAATCATCAAAGTCCATGACTGTTTCTCGCCCTTCTGGCTTCACATTATAACTTGTCACCTTGCTGTTCAGGCCTGTGTTTCCTGTCTCCTGGGCAATTCGATTGATTGCTTGATACAACCCGTGTCTACAATAAGGTGCCACAGCCAATAGCTATCCAATGGTAATCTCCGCTTTGGTCTGGCATATTACTTCAGCCAAAGTCCCTTCATAAATTTGCATGTCTGCAGCTTCTTTCTTCCTTTCATCCTCACTCACTTCTTCTTCTCCATCAGAATCAGAGGAATCTGCCACAGGAATATCAGTACTCTTCTGCATTTCCCTTATGGTATCTACCACTTCCTTGTGCAGTTCCTTCTCATCTCTCCAAGCCTCATCATCTTCAGGCATATCACTGCCACCTTCATTATCATCATCTTCCTCAACTACTGGAGGTATTAGTTTGGCTTTGCTTCTTGTTACTATCATTGTACTTACTTCTGGTACAACACATGGCCTAACCATGTGAGCTGCCACCACTGGGCCCTCATTCACAGGAGCTCTCATCTCATTCTGGTGTCTTATCCAGAATGAACAGGCTGCCTTGCGATGTCCTGGCTGATTACAATAGTAACATAGTTCTTCACCATTGGGTCCTCGCCCTTGGTCTGCTCTTGGATTATTTCTGTAATCCTGATTCCCGGGCTGGTAATTCCCCCTTGGATTACCCTGATAGTTGCCTCTGGAATTTCCTTGGTAATTCCCTCTTGAATTACCTCTCCCTTCCATGCCATTGTTATAACCACCAGGCCTACCATAGTGGTCCTGATCATTGTTTCTTCTTGGCTGGGGCTGCACCTGATGCACCCTTACTTGCCTAGGTTCTCTAGCTGTTGTCCTTCTGTTGTAGTGTAGTGTGAATGCAGGGGAGTAACAGTGAAATTTTTGTTTGGCATCAGGATTCGGCATTACTACAAAGGGAGTGCCCTGGTACTAATAACAAGAGGGAACTATCCATGCCTACAGGTAATTCCATGGGCACACTATGCTATTGCTCTGCCAGGACAAAATGTGGCTAAGTCATGAAATACGCCTTGTCATCCATAGGATGAATGGCTTTCATCGCTGGTGATTACCTTAGAAATGCGGGTCGAGGAAGCTTAGGGCTTGCTGGAGGGTAATCGTGCAGGGAACAGCTAGGTAATTTTGCTCAAGCCAGGAGAAGGGAGGCGGTGCAGTAATCGTTTCATGGCTTTGAAGAGAGGGAGTGCTGCAGGACGATTCATCAAGGGCAAGGGAAGTAATATCATGTACTACTGACAGAAGTAATGAAGGCATAGAGGCGGTGCTTCCTGTGATTTGACCGCTGAAGGTGTAGGAGTTGCGGGGAAAGCAGCTCGGTGGAGGGCGGCAGTGCCGTCGTTACTCTCATAACCACGATGACAAGGAGGATGAACTTGCAAGGGAAACAGCCTGCTGCCAGGGAATAGGAAGGTGGGGTTGCCGACTTGATCAAAGGCTAGTTAAGATGATGGAGCAGCTCCATCATGACGGGCATCTTCCAGAGGTAGGGTGTGCAAACTGATACCGCCGCCATTGCATTCATGTGCATTATAGAAAGCTGCACTTGTGGAGAAGCAATTGCTGCCAGATCAAGGGCAGAGATGGGATTACTGACTTGACCACTTGTGAAATGGTGCAATCGCCAGAATGAGGGCATTGGCTTGTGGACAGTGATACAGGTTATCTGTAAATAAAGAAGCAAAGAGTGAAATATGTAGAGCAGGAAGCTTTCAGATAATGACTGTCTTCTTGTTATCACATCAGATCTTAGGGTAGATTAGCAGAGATGGTAGGATAGGGTAGTTAGTTGGCAAGCAACAAGGTTACTGCCATAGGTTGAAACAGAGCTGTCATGACTCACGGACGCTTGAATCGACGAAATATCTGAAGGTGGAGTGGCAGAGCAATGACAGGATCTGACATGCATAGATCTTTGTTTTTACAAACGTGGCATTCAAACGACAAGAGGAGTTAGGGGAGCTGCTGACAGAGATGGTGAGGTGCCATTTCAGGCAGGCGATCCCACCGCTTCAGCTGGAGTATAAGAGAGCTAAGTTCATAGATGCAAATCCTCTCTCTGATTTAGGGATAGTTGCTATGGAATTTTGCTAGAGAGACTCTCAATAGAAATGAGGGAGATAGAAAAAGATTTTGGCAAATGGAATGGAGACTTCTGGAATTCATACCAGTCCTGGTGGTAGAGAGAAAGTGAGGTAGGGTGGAAGTTGTGTGGAGTGCCTGCAAGAAGTTGGGAAGTCAGCTCTTAAACATAGGATGTTCCTTTTTGGGTGTGACTTAGAAATGTTTTGGGCAGATTTAGGACTTGCTCTTGATAGAAGGGAAAAGGATAGAGACATGTGATAGAGGAAAAAGGGTTTTTGAAAATGGAATGGAGTGGTGGTCTGGCTTCAAACCAGAATGGTGTAGAGAGGATAAGAGATGATGCATGTCATTGGGAATGGTGATAGAAGGGCTGTCTGTCCAATAGGGCACTTGCATCAGAAAAGGGAGATAAAAGGAAGAAGAGAGATCCGCATCAGCAAAAGAATGATGAGAGGAGGTCAGTTGAGAGATAAAGGAAAGACCATGAGTGGATAGAAATATCATACTTGCACTGTATGGTAGATACATGTTGCCTTGCACTTGATTGCATGACAACAAAGGGGGTTCAATGTAGATGTACATGCAAATGGTGAACTCATATGCTGTCAAACTGGTAAGCTGTTTGAGTGACTATATCAGCATGAAAACTAAGCTGGTGCAAGACAGAACCCTACAGGCCTGTTGCACTATGCAGGAAACACCTTCACTTGTCCCATCCATGTCTTCTCTTCCGCTGCGGCGTGGATGAGGGCTTCATGAACTCTGATCATAAACAACATGTAGCCAACCTGTGTGGGAGAACCAGGATAACAACAAGACCTTGCACTAAGAACTAGATTAGGATTAGACAGAAAGGGGATATATGCCCCCTTCTTTTCACACTACAGTAGTAACAATTCTCAGTAGAATGGTTATCCATTTTACAGATAGTACAGTGTTTTCTCCTTCATGTGGCAGTGGTGGTATGGCCTTCATTCTGGCACTTTGCACACCAAACACCCTTCCTCCAATGTGTTACAGCCTCTGTGGCATACTTCTTCAAGATTTCTTCTAATCTTTTCTCATAGTTATCCCTCTTCAACTTCTCCTTTCTCTTACTCTTCCTTTTCAGTTCTTGCTCTTCTCTCATCTGACTCATCCTCAGAGTCCTCATCATCCCTTTTCTCTCTCCTGAGCATTACTCTGGTCTTAGTCCACTCACAAACCAAGTCTTCTGTAAACCTGGTGCTGGTACAGCAGCCAGCTTTTTCATCATCAATTCCATCTTTTCCATATACTCCTCAACAGTTTCATGCTTCTTTTGCTTTAACTGTTGTAAACTTCCATACACTTCATCCTCAGTTTTACTTGTCCTGAACCTATTTCGGAATGTTGTATTCAAGCCATTCCAGGTTAGGAAATGATTATCAGGGAATCTTGCATACCATTCACTTGCTTTCTTGATAAGTGAACAAGGAAACAATCTCATCTTGGCATCATCGCCATTCTCATTGTTCACTATACACATGTGCTCAAATTGGCTAATGTGTACATCGGGATCCCCTTTTCCTGAATATATTGGAAAAGGTGGTTTTGCCCGTGTTGGTTGTAACGCCATCTGTGGCCCTACCTTCTGCCCTGACAGGTGCTGGCACCCTTGCTGTGTTTGGTCCTTGAGGACCTGTTGTTGTTGTGGTGGATCTTCCCAAGTGGTGGCCCCTGAGCACTCCCTGCTACTGGCCCCACGATATTCACAGTATTCCCAGCTCCAATTGGACTACTTCCCACACTCCCTGTCCCCCCATGTGACTGGCTGTGTGAAACTGTGACGGGCTGTGACTGGCTGTGCGACTGTGTTTGGCTGTGTCGGCTGTGACGACTGTGACGGGCTGTGTAACCCCCCTCTACAGTGCGCTGCTGTCACCCCCTAAGGCTCCTGTTGGTCTCAGTCTGTGCAAAAATTAAGGGTACCCTACAGATCCCGTATAAGTGTCTAAGTCCCCGACAGTCCTCTAACAATTACCAACACTGGTTTATGTGATAGCATTGCTATCCATTAAGCGAGTAGAGTTTGAAGGCTGGGAGGAAAGAAAGGTGAATGTTTTTACTCATATGCATGAAGAGCTTGTACTGGTAAAGAATTGGATTCCAAAGGATATTTTGTGGATCAAACTCACACCAAGAACAGCTTTCCAGACTTGTTTGCCATATGGTTATATGGTAACGGAGACTTCTAGTATAGCCAAGGGTGCATTGAAGCTTGAAAGAAACCCAGGCATATACGAGAGATATTACAAAAGAGAGTTTTGGTTGTTGCCACATTAAAAGAAATGAAAGACATGGGACATGAGTGATGAAAGAGAAGCTAGACGCCAAAGATATTCAGCAAAAAGAGAAAGCTATCTGAAAGCTAATTATCCATATCTTTGGGAGAGAGGAATAGACATAGGGGAATCATCTGGACCTCTCACACCATTAAGATCAGAGAGTACATCACCCATACCGGAAGAACTAGAGTTGGATGCCACTCCTTCTTTTTCTTTGCAAGAAAGATTAAGGGAATTGGTACGGGAAGAAGATCAATCACGAGGTGAAAGATCTGAGGTACATCCCTTGATAAAAGATTTGATAGAAATCTTTGATAAGAGTTGGCATGGAACACCAAAAGCAGGAACTCCAGTTTCTGAAGCGGAAGGTGAAGAAGGAGCAGAGGATGTGGCAGAGCCAACGGAGAGTTCAGACTCTCCAACACCATTGCAGTTGAGTTACATGAGTGAAGAAGAAACCCAAGGGCAGAACTTGGAGGATGAAAATAGAGAGAAGAAATTGGAAGAGGAAGAGTATGAAGAAGTAGACCCAACAGCTGAGGTTCAGACTACAACCAGGACATCCTAACCCGTTGGACCTGGATCAAGTGGAGCACTTGGATCACAGGCCAACGAAGGTGTCGGCTCAGGGGGATCAGGCGGGCTGCCTGGATCAGCTGTCACGATCATAGGGAACGGAGAGCAAGACAGGGAACGACTGTGGGAAACAACACCTGCGAAGGGAACATGTTAGTTCACAGACGACGGTTAGTGAGGGAAACGGTTAGAACCACGGGTAGGAAGATAAAGGGAGAAGCGGGGAATTTTGGGGATATGATTCGGAGGAGGACTTCTTGGTCATGGAGGAGAGGGGATCGGGCAGAGATGAAGAACGGAAGTGAAGATAGAGAGATGATGAGTAGATGCTTGAGATATGCAAGGCTGTAATGATATTATAGAGCAGATTAGAGACACAATGGCTTCGGCCTGATACCTGATAAATCATAATCGGATACTTTTACGATACAATCACACTGTGTAGAGAGATCTGAGTGAAGCTGTGGAATGAATGGATGAGTTGATGGAATCCAATAGATTGATAAAGCAAACTGATACTTAATTATCAATGGTAAGATAGCTAACATGAATGCCAAAAGGGAAACAAATAGGAAACACCCCCATGATACACTAGCTGTAGGTCATGACTGATTGTTCTGCGCGGGCTGAGTACTTAGAGATTTCCAACTCTTCTATCTTGGAGTTTCCGCCTCGAATAGCGAAGGGATGGGTGAGTAAAAGCCGTGCGACATTTGGCGACCATACTGGGGAACTAAGTAATGAACAACCAGATGTGACAGGCATCTGGTGGGATCATGGTGGTTGGACCATTAAATAATTTGAAGTGAATCAAATTCCCTGTGGAACGAAGGAAGAAAGATTGTCCAAACAATTCTTTCAAAGGTTCTTGGAATTGCCAGACGGTTGTAAAGAAAATATTCTTAAGCGAGTGCATGATGCTGATCCGGAATGGGGTCTGGAGAAAAGAGTGATAAAGATTTATCAGGTAGCCTGTAGAGGAAGAGCACGTTGGTTACCCACGTTGGTTTATGTGATAGCATTGCTATCCATTAAGCGAGTAGAGTTTGAAGGCTGGGAAGAAAGAAAGGTGAATGTTTATACTCATATGCATGAAGAGCTTGTACTGGTAAAGAATTGGATTCCAAAGGATATTTTGTGGATCAAACTCACACCAAGAACAACTTTTCAGACTTGTTTGCCATATGGTTATATGGCAAATCTGTTCCTTGCCGAATCACCTCATTGTTATGCATCTTCTTTTTGTGAATCTCTTCTTCAGAATGCAAGCCTTCGCATGTCCACACTTTTGGCTTCCCCATATGGTTTTTCTCCCCTTCGTATGCCCTAATGACTTGTCCACTCCTTTCATTCATCATCACGTACAAGTTTAGGTGTTATCAGGTCTTGATTCTTCAGGCTATCCCCTCTCCTTTTCACCATCTGCCGGGCCTTTCTATTGTATGAATGCTTCCACACCTGATACTCCATGCTCCCTTCATCTCGCCCAGCATTTGTCAATGCTTTAACATACAAAGAAGTTTCAATTTCCTTTTCCTTGTCTTGGATTAGGGTACCTGGTGCCCCAAAGATCATGTTATTGACTGATGAGGTACCTAGCTCCAAGAGCAGCTGGAGCCACTGCAGCTCTGCCTGAAGATGCTTGTCATCACTACGGGGTTTATCCACGCATTCTTCTTTGGCCTGACTCAGTTCTTGGTTGGAATTTGCTAGAGCCAACCGTAACTGTTGATTTTCCACTACCAAGACGTCTATCTGTATTTCAGTTTTTCTCTGCAATGCTAGGGTAGCTACAACGCTATCTCGGGTGTCCTTTACCTTTGATTCCTCCTTCAGTGTTGCCACAAGCTCGGCATTCAGCCCACTTAGTTTCCTTCCCTCATCGGGAGATGTCCCTCCATTTTCCAACTGCATATGAGTGTGTTTTACTGTTGCCTCCATCTCCAAGCTGCAGTTTTCCTTTGTGAGATTCCCCTAGTATCTGAGCTCTGTTGTATTCCTCATCCCCCATCACACTCATTCGTCCACTGGAAACACTAATCTTTGGTAACATGGCAGTATCATGCCCAGACTCCCCAAGCTTGTCTTGATCTAGGCGTGCATCTTTCCTTAGATCTTGTCTAGTTTGAGCAAGTATCGTACACTCTTCCTCAACCCACTCCATCAGTTCTGTCCAAGACTGGTTGTCATCTTTCTCTACTATGACATTCACTTCACTGGTTGTACCACTATTGCCTGGGGAGAGGGTGGTTGTCGCGCGGCTTTTACTCACCCATCCCTTCGCTATCCGAGGCGGAAACTCAAGATAGAAGAGTTGGAAATCTCTAAGTACTCAGCCCGCGCAGAACAATCAGTCATGACCTACAGCTAGTGTATCATGGGGGTTTTTCCTATTTGTTTCCTTTTCCGCATTCATCTTAGCTACCTTACCATTGATAATTAAGTATCAGTTTGCTTCATCAATTTATCGGTTTCCTTCACTCCTCCATTCAATCCACAGCTTCACTCAGATCTCTCTACACAGTGTGATTGTATCGTATAAGTATCAGATTATGATTTATCAGGTATCAGGCCGAAGCCATTGTGTCTCTATTCTCCTCTACAATATCCCTACAGCTTTGCATATAACAAGCATCTACTAATCCTCTTTCATCGTGCTCACCGACTCCGCTCCCGCCTGACTCCGAAGTCCTCCCGAATAATGATAATAATGATCCCTCATCATTCCCCGTTCTCCCTTTATCCTCCTATCCGCGGTTCTAACCGTTTCCCTCTCTAACCGTCGTATGTGAACTAACATGTTCCCTTCACTGGTGTTGTTCCCCACAGTCGTTCCCTGTCCTACTCTTCGTTCCCTATTATCGTGACAGCTGTGTCGACTGTGACGGCTGTGTGGGCTGTGTGGGTTGTGACGGGCTGTGTGGCTGTGTGGGCTGTGACGGCTGTGTGGGCTGTGACTGCTGTGTCGGCTGTGACGACTGTGACGGGCTGTGTTGGCTGTGTGGGCTGTGACGACTGTGTGGGCTGTGACTGCTGTGTCGGCTGTGTGGGCTATGTAACCCCCTCTACAGTGCGCTGCTGTCACCCCTAAGGTTCCTGTTTGTCTCAGTCTGTGCAAAAATTAAGGGTACCCTACAGATCCCGTATAAGTGTCTAAGTCCCCTACAGTCCTCTAACATTTACCCCTTCCCCCTCAAAAAGCCGTGTCCTCACGGTTTACTGTTTCTGAGTAGCAACCCTTTGTGAGTGAGCACCTTGTTGACGTTGAGAGTTTCGTGGCGGGCTGTGTGTACGAGCCCGAGGTCTGTCTCTGGTTGACGGAGATGGTTGATCACTACCTGGATAAGTGAGGCCTTCTGGAGGCTGATATCGAGGTAATCTTTCCGGCATAGGAGATCCCCTTTGTTTCTTCTCTTCCATCTGAATTGCATAGTCTTCTCCCATGTCAAAAGAATTCTGTGAAGAAACAGTTGTATCAGAATCCTCATCGCCTCTCAGGTGTTTTAATTTTCGAACTTTTTGTGGAATCATCTGGGGCATACAATGCTGTCCTACCATGTCTGGAAGTTTGCATTTTACAACCTGGTGTAACCGTTGAACAGCAAAATTGGTGTAGACACTGAGCTCCTTGTCTGTCCAAATGAGTGGGGTACCAATTACTGGTGCAGCGTGCAAGTATTTCCATGCGATATGTCCCTTATAGAAAATGTCATCAAGTCCGAATTTCTGTGTTGACAAATTGTTGCAGGCTGCTTGAAACCATGAACGAATTTGAGAATCCTTCTGTATCATAACTTTTGGGTCATATAGGTACATATGAGGTGGCACCGAAGGTAATACCCAATGATCTCCACTGGAGTAACTTTGAAAGCGTGCTTGCATCTTTTGTTGCTCAATGTGGTAACGTATCAGAAAACAAGCAGCGTAGTATAACCCGCACCCCATGACAATACTTGCTATTTCCTTGGTCTTGGTATAAATGAGTCCATGTACAACCTGGAAAGCAACCAATTCCCTCAACATGGTACCTGCCTCGTGCCAGTATTGTGCAAAGTGATGATCTTCAATATGTCGATTGTTTGGAAGAACTTTAGTCCTGGTTGCCACTGGCAGCCAAATACGCATGATTTGGTAGTAATGTGCGAATGACTGCGGAGGACTAAATTCTTTCCAAGCCAAATCCAACATGATGGGAATTTGGTTGAAGGGCATAATCATAGCCCTACTGTACTCCCTGGCAGCTGGAGTTTTAGGTGGGTTAAAAGCTGCATTGCCCCATACCTCCGGCTGTGGTGGCTGTGGTGTGGTTGTAGTAACCACAGGTTCAGCTACTGGTACACTGACCTGTTGTGGTGGTGGTGGTACTGGTTCCTGTACCATTGGCATCTCCTGCACCTCCTGTGAAGACTGAAAAGCCAGAGTTCTGGCTTGCAAATAAGAAGCCATTAGCTGTTCCTGAGGGATATAGACTCTTTGGTCGATGTTTGAAGTGAGGTCTTCCACTTGAGTCTGGAGTCCGTCTACATCCTCTTGTAACTCTGCTATCCTACTATAGACATTGTCTATAGTAGTTGTGGCAATGTTCTGCACCTGCAGTCTGAGCTCATTCATCTCGCTTTGGGTGAGCTTCCGTGGGCTTTTGCCCTCTACTGGCCCTTGTGCTAACCAGACCTGCATAAGGCTGTTATCCACCAAGCTGCTTGTGGTTCCCCTGAGAGTTTGCTCCTCTCTTAGCTTATACAATTCCAACTGCTGTTGTAAATCCTTCATGCGCTTCGCCTGTGGCTCAACCAATTGCGCATAGGCAGCAAGTAGATTATTGGCTTCTTTCGAAGCCTTGTTACTGACCGCGATTTCATTTCTATTGGCCACGATGGTTTGTTGCAACTCCACGATGTATTTCTCATTCTCAGCTTCCATCTGCCTGTATTGCTTGAAAGTATCTTCATTGCGACAGATTGTATTCTTCATATCGACAATGAGCTTCATGTGCTCCACATTCTCTTCTTCTGCCTTCGTACATTTTTCCGCTTGACTGTTTATTTCTTTTGTTGATTGGTCAAGCATAGTTGTAAATGTAGCGCATTGTATCGCCATCCTGTTATGCACTGTCTGCAACTCCGTATGTAGTGCATTCAGTTCTTGCAACTTGCTTTCATGCTGCACCTGCATTTGGTATAGCTGTTGCTTATGTGCTTCGTGCAACTGGTCTTGCGCGAGGCCTGCCTCAATCAATTGTTGCTTGGCCAATTGCAAAGCCATTTCTGTATTGGCCAAGTCCTGCTTCATCTTGAGAGTGACCTCTTCATCGACCTTGTTTGCACACTCAGTGGCAAGTCGAGCCTCAAACTCCTTCCTGAGTTCTTCTTTCAAGGCTGTCAATTGGGTAATTGGAACATGGGTTTTGACATAAGTCCCCAACAAATTAAGTGTCCTGCCTATGGAACTCATCAGCATTGCCTGTTGAGGGTCATCATGGTGAGGTTGCTGCTGTTCCTCCCGATCTTCAACAGTATGATGTCTCACTAACCATTCAGACCATTGTCCCACCGGATTTTCTTCCTGAACTACTTCATTTATGACCGGTGCTACAGTGTCATGGCCTTCCGCCTGTGGTACCTCCGACACAGGTGTGTGCATTATATGTACCTCAGGATTTTCTTGGGCAACTGTTGCACCTCTGGGATTTCTGTCTGCTTGACCAGACCAGAATATTCATAGAGAAGGTCCCCTTTCTCTATTTCTGCCACTATCTGTTCTGTAGTTGGAATATCTATCCCTTCACTTTCCAAATCAATTATTTCGGGTTGAGCTGCATGGATAACTTGTGACCTTGTGACAAGTCGTTCAAGTGGCTGTGTTGGTTGTGATGCAGAAGTAACTTCTTCCTCCCTCTCTGAAGGTCCTGCTTCCAGTAATAACATTCTTTTGTGCTGCTGTGCCCCTTCCTGGTCATGAGCTTGGGAAACATTATCATGCGGAATCCGTGAAGCCAGTGGATCCGCCACTACAGTCTTTCCCCTTCTCTGCCTCTTAGTCTCGGGTTGTGCTGCTAGTCCACCCTCACTGTGTGAAGAGCCTTGCTCTTCCATTGCAGTTGTTTCTGGCTCAAACACTCCCATTTCCTTCCTTTCTTGTGCATTAAGTATGCCAGAACTAAGGATTATTTGAGCAATGATTGGGCCAGACACTATGATAGGAGATTTTGCGGTAGTACCTTGTAATCTTTTCATCTCCTCTACCAGTGCGTTGTACATTATGTCCGCCCATGGTACCTCTTGTCCCTTCAAGCCTTTGAGGATTTCCTCTGTGAAGGATCTGCTCAAATATTGTTGGTTCTGTTTCAGGGCAATCAGAACGTTCAATACTTGGCCTATGTCTTTTAACCCTGGGTACACAGCTTTGGTACAAGCATAACCCTGAGTTTTAAAGAAACTCCCTTCTTGGAATAAATCCCCTATTTGCAGTCTTTCCCTGTGTTCCTCCACATACACATGACCTGCTGGCAATCGAAACAATTGCTGGAGGTATAGGGGAGTAATCATTAATTCAACTCCCTTCACCGTTGTTGTTCCTGTCTTTGGCTCAAAGTTCTGCAAAAATTGTAACATGTACTGTCTATGGTGTAGTGTCCAATCCATGCTTTGCAATCCTTCCAATCTCAGCTCCTTCAGTATCTTTATCGCCTGTGGGGTAGCCATCGTTTGTTTTTGCAGAATTGTGGTGCTCTTCACCCTGATTTCCTCCATTCCTCTCACTCTCTTCATCTTAGACTCACAGAACTGCTTTGGCTGTAACAACTGCAGGAATGCCTGTAGTGCACAAAGCAGAAACGTATGGTTGCCGCAGAAAGCTATGGGTAATCTCTTGTAAGCCTGCGGGGCTTGCAAGCATTGTTCAAGAGAAAAGCTCTGCTCTTTCGTTTCGTGTCTCTGCCATTGCGTAAGTAATATTGCGAGCGTATAGTCTGTTAGTTCCTCCATAGTTTCCAAGTTATAGCATTTATGGCCTGTCCTGTCGAGACGCCCGTTACTCAGAACGACGCCGCCTCTTGCGCTTAATTTTCCTCCATTTTCTTGATCATTTCTCTGGTTTTCTATTGGCTGTATCCGCTGTGACTGGATTTTAACTTTTATCTTCTTTAGTGGACTTTCCCTGTTGGATAGTCCACTAGGATCACACATGCGACATGAATTCAGTTTTTTGTACTTGCCGTTCGTTCTGTTTCCCTTTTTCCGTATTCATTAATGGGCCCGCCTTTCATCCCTTTTGACGGCCGTTCTTGTCCTCTTTCTTTTTGACACCTGTCCTTGCACTTCATTCTCTGCTGTGTGTCGCACCCTGACCTCCACGTGTCTATTTTTAAATTAATTTCCGTTTCTTCTTCCTTCAGCCATTTTCCTGAAGTTTTTATGTGTCCACTTGTCACTGATTCTATGGATCGTGTAACTTTAGTAGGCTGTGTTGAGCTGTGACAGGCTGTGTCATACTGTGTTACGCTGTGATAGGCTGTGTTGCACTGTGGTAAGCTGTGATAGGCTGTGACACGCTGCGGTAGGTTGTGATAGGCTGTGTCACGTCGTGACGGGCTGTGATAGGCTGTGTCACGCCGTGCTGGGCTGTGATAGGCTGTGTCACGCCGTGATGGGCTGTGATAGGCTGTGTCACGCCGTGATGGGCTGTGATAGGTTGTGTCACGCCGTGATGGGCTGTGATAGGCTGTGTCACGTTTGTTTTGCCCACCCCGGTCATATATATGGGCCTAGCGACAAGTGTTCCATACTCCGTTCGTAACACTGGTGCAGCCCGTGACTGCTCTTGCGGTTCAACATGCAAATCATGCTGCAGGGGTTTGTCATGGATACCACTGTACCCCTTCAACTTATTTGCATTGACTCTTCCCAGCATTTCTTTGTTAATGGTTTGTAACATGGCTGTGTTGTTATCATACATCTTTTGTATGACATAAGGTCCTTTCCATGGTGATTTAAGCTTAGAAGCTTGAATCTTTCCTTTCTTCTGCAACCATAGAACCAAATCCCCCGTCTTAAAAGTCTTTAACTTGCCTTCATCAAACTGTTCCTTTCTCTTCATCTGAATTCTGGTCATATTATCAGCTGCATCAGCACGTACTTCTTCCACATGGTATAATTCATGTTTCCTGACCTTGATGGAGTCTTGCAATTCCATTCTTTTTCCCCACTCCGTTCTCATGGTAGGTAACAGGAATTCCACTGGAAGTAAGGCTTCCATACCATAAACTAATTGGAATGGTTTATACTTGTGGTGACTTTATACGAAGTCCTGTATGACCATAAAGCTGTCAGCAGCTTTGTATCCCAATCCGTTCTGTTTGCATTGACTATCTTAGCCAAGATAGTACATAGTATTTTGTTGGTAGCCTCTGCCTGTCCATTACCCTGTGGGTAATATGTTGTACTCTTTCTATGCACAATCATAAACTCTTTAGTCAATAACTCAATGGTCTCATTCATGAAGTGACTTCCTTGATCACTGATAAATTCTAAGGGACATCCAAATCGTGTAAGTATGTTCTCGTACAGGAACCTTGCTGTGGACTTGGCTGTGTTGTCCCTCAAAGCTTTAGCTTCCACCCACTTTGTAGTATAATCAGTGGCTGTAATTATGTACCTGTTTTGTGTATTCTTGGATGGTGGATTAATTGGTCCAACAAAGTCTAGTCCCCATTTCTGAAATGGTTCCGTAGGCATTGTAGGATGCAAGGCCATTCTTCCAGATCTCTGCAAAGGTCCTAGCCTCTGACATTCATCACACTTCTGACAATACTCATGTACATCTTTGAACAACGTAGGCCACCAGTATCCTGCGAGTAGTATCTTTCTACTGGTAGTCTCTTCTCCAAAATGACCTCCAGCCACTCCTTTATGAACTTCCTCCAAGACTTTATTTACTTCATGGTGGTACAAGCATCGTTTTAGTACCCCATCTGGTCCTAACTTATACATTCTGCTTCCTACCATAGTATAAGGTAAAGCTTTGATAGCGATTCTCTTCCTCTGCTCCTTACCATAACTAGGTGGGCACTGACCATGAGCAAGGTAGTATCTGATTGGCCACTGCCAATCTAACCATTCATCTGCACTTCCTTGCACCTCCATTACAAATAAACTCGCATCAGGTAACTGATCGTCCACTCCTGTGGCGGCCTCTCCTGTTGTTAGTCGTGACAAATGATCTGCCACAAGATGCAAACGGCCAGGCTTGTAAATAACCTCGAACTCAAACTCATGCAAGATTATTAACCACCTCGCTATCCTTCCACTTATCAAAGGTTTGTTCACCAGATATATCAGAGCCTGGTGATCCACATAAAACATAAACTTTCTTCCCAATAGGTAATGCCTGAATTTCTTCACTGCATAGATCATTGCCAATGCTTCTCTTTCCGTTGTGCTATAGTTCCTCTCAGCACTGTTCATCAACCGGCTAGCATAGTACACAGGTGAATCTATATTCCCTGTAACATTCTGGGCTAACACCGCTCCCAACGCTTCTCCTGATGCATCGCAGTGAACATGAAATACTACATGCCAGTGAGGGTTAATCAGCACAGGTGTAGTTGTTACTGACAGTGTAAGTTCCTCAAACGCCTGTTGACATTCAGCTGTCCATGCAAACACTGCATCTTTCTTCAGAAGCTTGCTCAATGGTGCTGCTATTTGTGCATACCTTTTGACAAATCTTCTGTAATAACTGGTTTGCCCAAGGAATCTCCTTAAACTCTTAACATTCACTGGTGGTGGAGAGACTTTAATGGACTCTGTCTTCCTGGGATCCACAAGGAGTCCCTTCTTACACACAATGTGTCCCAGAAGCACCCCTGAGTTCACACAAAAGTACACTTCTCTGGGTTCAAGCCCAGACCTCTCATCCTGCATCTGGCCAGGCATAACTCCAATTTATGCAAGTGCTCATTCTTAGAGCTGTACACACTGAAATCATCCAAAAACACCTGCATGAAATCATCCAGATACTCTTGAAAAGATTCACTTATCACTCTCTGAAAGGTCGCTGGTGCATTACAAAGTCCAAAGGGCATGACTTTGTATGCATAAGCCCCCCAGTCTGTGATGAAAGCTGTTTTCCCTTGGTCTTCTTCTGCCACTTGCACTTGATTATAACCACTGAAGCCATCCATGAATGAGTACATCTCATGGCCTGCCACAGTGTCTAATACTGCTTCTGTGAATGGCAAAGGGAAAGGATCTTTCTTCGTACAAGCATTCAGCTTCTTATAGTTCACACATACTCTTAGTTTGCCATTCTTCTTGGGAACTATAACAATGGGTGACAACCAAGTTGTATACTCTATTGGGTATATAAACTTAGCCTCAGCCAACTTCTTTATCTCTTCTCCAACCTTCTGTGCGTAGTTGGGATTCATTCTATACCTCGCCTGCTTGATTGGTACTGACCCTGGTTCCAGTTCAATTTTATGCTGACAGACTTCAGGTGGTATCCCTTTTAGATCCTCATAGCTCCAAGCAAATACATCTCTGTATTTGATGAACAAGCTTTTAGCTTCTTCAAAGAACTCTGGCTCCAAATCAGCTCCTACTTTCACCATTCTCGGTTCCTCCTGAGTTCCCACATTTACTTCTCTCACCTGCTCATCAGCTGTGATTGTCCAACCAGTCACCACTTCATCCTTTAAGCTCACAGTGGCTGGTTCTTCTAGGATTTCTATCTCTCCCTCCTTTTCTTCATAGAAATGTGGTGGGTAACAGTTGGTTTCCTCTTCAATTGGTGTTGTGTCACTACACCACAGCAGATACCTCTCAAACAACTTAGGCTTTCCAGCCGCATCTCTGCAACCTGCTCCCATTCTGGGTGTGCAGCAAATAGGGTAGCTTCCTGCTCCTCATCCAGTCCTCCCCTCCAGTCATACTCTCTGACTCCTCGAGGTCTTCCTTTAGCAGGTAATCTACTAGATTTCTTTGTGGTAATTTGTATCTCGTGCATCCCATTATGCACAGTTAGTAACTGAGAATTCCAGTCATGGAATACCCTGGCCTGTTTCAGCCACGGACGTCCCAATAATAAGGAGTAAGCCTCCATGACTTCATCCATTTTTAATACAGTTACTGTGATCATAAAGATCATTTTCTGTATCTGTATCTTAACTCCTCTTATTAATCCCAATGGCTGTACACTTCTTTGATCTGCCATTGTTACTGTAAATGGGGCTGGTTTCATGTTACTTAGACCAAGCTTCTTCCTTAATTGGTCTGTCATGATATTTACTCCAGAACCACCATCTATCAGTACATCAGTTAGTTCTGTGCTTCCAATTCTCAATTGGATTACTGGCATAGAATCATCAAAGTCCATGACTGGTTCTCGCCCTTCCGGCTTCACATTATAACTGGTCACCTTGCTGTTCAGGTCTGTGTTTCCTGTCTCTTGGGCAATTCGATTGATTGCCTGATACAGCCTGTGCCTACAATAAGGTGCCACAGCTAATAGCTGTCCAATGGTAATTTCTGCTTTGGTCTGACATATTACTTCAGCCAAAGTCTCTTCATTACTTTGCATGTCTGCATCTTCTTTTTTCCTTTCTTCCTCACTCCCCTCTTTTTCTCCATCCGAATCAGAGGAATCTGCCACAGGAATATCAGTACTCTTTTGCATTTCCCTTATAGTATCTGCCACTTCCTTGTGCAGTTCCTTCTCATCCTTCCAAGTCTCTTCATCTTCAGGCATATCATTGCCACTTCCAGTCTCATCTTCTTCCTCTTCTACTGGAGGTATTAGTTTGGCTTTACTTCTTGTTACTATCATTGTACTTACTTCTGGTACAACACATGGCCTAACCATGTGAGCTGCCACCACTGGGCCCTCATTCACAGGAGCTCTCATCTCATTCTGGTGTCTTATCCAGAATGAACAGGCTGCCTTGCGATGTCCTGGCTGATTACAATAGTAACATAGCTCTTCACCATTGGGTCCTCGCCCTTGGTCTGGTCTTGGATTATTTCTATAATCCTGATTCCCGGGCTGGTAATTCCCCCTTGGATTACCCTGATAGTTGCCTCTGGAATTTCCTTGGTAATTCCCTCTTGATTACCTCTCCCTTCCATGCCATTGTTATAACCACCAGACCTACCATAGTGGTCCTGATCATTGCTTCTTCTTGGCTGGGGCTGCACCTGATGCACCCTCACTTGCCTAGGTTCTCTTGCAGCTGTCCTTCTGTTGTAGTAACAATTCTCAGTAGAATGGTTATCCATTTTACAGATAGTACAGTGTTTCTCCTTCATGTGGCATTCTGTAGTGGTATGGCCTTCATTCTGGCACTTTGCACACCATACACCCTTCCTCCAATGTGTTGCAGCCTCTGTGGCATACTTCTTCAAGATTTCTTCCAATCTTTTCTCATAGTTATCCCTCTTCAACTTTTCCTTTCTCTTACTCTTTCTTTTTAGTTCTTGCTCTTCTTCTTCATCTGACTCATCTTCAGAGTCCTCATCTTCCTTTTTCTCTCTCCTGAGCATTCCCAATTGCTCAATTCTGTTTGCAGTTTCAAATGCCTCCTCCACTGTATTATGGGGTAACATATCCACTTTCTTCTGCAACTCTGGTCTTAGTCCACTCACAAACCAAGTCTTCTGTAAACCGGGTGCTGGTACTGCAGCCAGCTTTTTCATCATCAATTCCATCTTCTCCATATACTCTTCAACAGTTTCATGCTTCTTCTGCTTCAGCTGTTGTAAACTTCCATACACTTCATCCTCAGTTTTACTTGTCCTGAACCTATTTCGAAATGCTGTATTCAAGCCATTCCAGGTTAGGAAATGATTATCAGGGAATCTTGCATACCATTCACTTGCTTTCTTGATAAGTGAACAAGGAAACAGTCTCATCTTGGCATCATCGCCATTCTCATTGTTCACTATACACATGTGCTCAAATTGGCTAATGTGTACATCGGGATCCCCTTTTCCTGAATATATTGGAAAGGGTGGTTTTGCCCGTGTTGGTTGTAACGCCATCTGTGGCCCTACCTTCTGCCCACTGACAGGTGCTGGCACCCTTGCTGGTGCTGGTCCTTCTGGACCTGTTGTTTTTGTGGTGGATCTTCCACCAAGTGGTGGCCCTTGAGCACTCCCTGCTTCTGGCCCCACGATATTCACAGTATTCCCAGCTTCAGTTGCACTACTTCCCACACTCCCTGTCCCCCCAGAGCCAGATCCAGGCAGCCCGCCTGATCCCCCTGAGCCGACACCTTCGTTGGCCTGTGATCCAAGTGCTCCACTTGATCCAGGTCCAACGGGTTGGGATGTCCTGGTTGTAGTCTCAACCTCAGCTGTTGGGTCTACTTCTTCATATTCTTCCTCTTCTAATTTCTTCTCTCTGTTTTCATCCTCCAAGTTCTGCCCTTGGGTTTCTTCTTCACTCATGTAACTCAACTGTAATGGTGTTGGAGAGTCTGAACTCTCCGTTGGCTCTGCCACATCCTCATCTCCTTCTTCATCTTCTGCTTCAGAAACTGGAGTTCCTGCTTTTGGTGTTCCATGCCAACTCTTATCAAAGATTTCTGTCAAGTCTTTTATCCAAGGATGTACCTCAGATCTTTCACCTCGTGATTGATCTTCTTCCTGTACCAATTCCCTTAATCTTTCTTGCAAAGAAACAGAAGGAGTGGCATCCAACTCTAGTTCTTCCGGTATAGGTGATGCACTTTTTGATCTTGATGGTGTGAGAGGTCCAGATGATTCCCCTATGTCTATTCCTCTCTCCCAAAGATATGGATAATTAGCTTTCAGATAGCTTTCTCTTTTTGATGAATATCTTTGTCGTCTAGCTTCTCTTTCATCACTCATGTCCCATGTCTTTCATTTCTTTTAATGTGGCAATAACCAAAACTCTCTTCTGTAATATCTCTCGTATATGCCTGGATTTCTTTCAAGCTTCAATGCACCCTTGGCTATACTTGAAGTCTCCGTTACCATATAACCATATGGCAAACAAGTCTGAAAAGCTGTTCTTGGTGTGAGTTTGATCCACAAAATATCCTTTGGAATCCAATTCTTTACCAGTACAAGCTCTTCATGCATATGAGTATAAACATTCACCTTTCTTTCTTCCCAACCTTCAAACTCTACTCGTTTAATGGATAGCAACGCTATCACATAAACTAATGTTGGTAACCAACGTGCTCTTCCTCTACAGGCTACCTGATAAATCTTTATCACTCCTTTCTCCAGACCCCATTCTGGATCAGCATCATGCACCCGTTTAAGAATATTTTCTTTACATCCGTCTGGCAATTCCAAGAACCTTTGAAAGAATTGTTTGGACAATCTTTCTTCCTTCGTTCCACAGGGAATTTGATTCACTTCAAATTCTTTAATGGTCCAACCACCATGATCCCACCAGATGCCTGTCACATCTGGTTGTTCATGTCCCAGGTCCCCAGTATGGTCGCCAAATGTCGCGCGGCTTTTACTCACCCATCCCTTCGCTATCCGAGGCGGAAACTCCAAGATAGAAGAGTTGGAAATCTCTAAGTACTCAGCCCGCGCAGAACAATCAGTCATGACCTACAGCTAGTGTATCATGGGGGTGTTTCCTATTTGTTTCCTTTTCCGCATTCATCTTAGCTACCTTACCATTGATAATTAAGTATCAGTTTGCTTCATCAATTTATCGTTTTCCTTCACTCCTCCATTCAATCCACAGCTTCACTCAGATCTCTCTACACAGTGTGATTGTATCGTATAAGTATCAGATTATGATTTATCAGGTATCAGGCCGAAGCCATTGTGTCTCTATTCTCCTCTACAATATCCCTACAGCTTTGCATATAACAAGCATCTATTAATCCTCTTTCCTCCTTCATCGTGCTCACCGACTTCCGCTCCCGCCTGACTCCGAAGTCCTCCCCGAATAATGATAATAATGATCCCTTCATCATTCCCCGTTCTTCCCTTTATCCTCCTATCCGCGGTTCTAACCGTTTCCCTCTCTAACCGTCGTATATGAACTAACATGTTCCCTTCACTGGTGTTGTTCCCCACAGTCGTTCCCTGTCCTACTCTTCGTTCCCTATTATCGTGACAGCTGTGTCAAGCGGTGACTGGCTGTGTTTGGCTGTGTCGGGCTGTGACTGGCTGTGTGGCTGTGCCGGGCTGTGACTGGCTGTGTGGGCTGTGTCTGCTGTGACGACTGTGACGGGCTGTGTGGGCTGTGTGGGCTGTGACGACTATGACGGCTGTGTGGGCTGTGTCGACTGTGACGGCTGTGTGGGCTGTGTGGGCTGTGACGGCTGTGTGGGCTGTGACGACTGTGACGGGCTGTGTTGGCTGTGTGGGCTGTGACGGCTGTGTGGGCTGTGACTGCTGTGTCGACTGTGACGACTGTGACGGGCTGTGACGACTGTGTGGGCTGTGACGACTGTGTGGGCTGTGACTGCTGTGTCGGCTGTGTGGGCTATGTAACCCCCCTCTACAGTGCGCTGCTGTCACCCCTAAGGTTCCTGTTTGTCTCAGTCTGTGCAAAAATTAAGGGTACCCTACAGATCCCGTATAAGTGTCTAAGTCCCCTACCGTCCTCTAACAGTGGTATCATGCCCAAACTCCCCAGAGATGTCTTGCCCTACATGTGCCCTTGTATAAGACCTTGGGAACTGCCCAGGAACTTGCAATAGAGGTGTGTACTCTTCATTGACACCTAATTGATCCTCTGTTGAACAAAAGATGTCTTCTATGATCTCTCCTTCCTCATCAAGAAACAGATTCACAACGTTTGTACCAAGAGAGCTTACCCAATCGCACTCCATCCTTCTGCTGCTTTTCGATTCCCATTGTTCAAACATTTCACAGCATGAATCTTGCATTCCACATGTTCCCACTTGCAACCCCAGCCGGTGATTCTTTTCACTTCGGATCTGGTTCTGTCTTGATGGACATGCAGTGCAACACTCTACTTGCTGCCTTGTGTTGTTCAAGCTGAGAACTCGAGAAAGCATTGCATGGACTTCGCTGATTTATTCTTTCTCCCTAAAGCACCTCTGTGACATGGTTTGGTGATCTGGTATAGGTTCATGATCAATAGAACTCACAGGTGTGAACCTGTTGTGAGTGTCCTTCTCAATCAGAGACAATTTCTCTTCCATTCCTGTAGCAGGCTCCTCCACATTTGTGTCTATCCCATCAAACTTCCTTGCTAACATCACTTTACTCTTGCCTGATTGACCTTCTCCTCCAAATTTCAAGATTATGGCTACTTGAAAATCATGCCAGTTCATGGACCTTGGTTTTTGCATTCGATGCCAAGTGTCAGCCCGTGCCTTGAGGTTCAGCCTTGCCGATATGAATAACTTGTGCTCATCAAAGCTCCGTCTCTCACCATCCCTTTTCAGATTTTGTATCCAGCTGCAAACATCCTCATCTTTCTTTCCATAAAATGGAATGTTAGTCACCATTGCTCGCTAATAACTCTCCTATCTTGCTACGCTGATAACCTACATCTCTCAGATAAGATCCAGTCTAGCTCTGATACCAAAAGAAGGGGCGTGAATCCCCTTCTGGTTAATCCTAAATCTGTACTCCTCCTACTCGTCCCTGTTGAAGTATCAGGGCAAAGGAAAGGAGCGTTCTCTTTTCTGTCCAACCATCGTCATGAGGCTATATGGGTTTTTCCCTCAGGTTCGTTCGTGATCAGAGTTTGCGGAATCCTCATCCACGCCGCAGCGGAAGAGAAGACATGGATGGGAGTCTTTGGTTTGTTCTTGCCCTCGGTTCTACTTCTATGCAACAGCCTGGCCCTATGCTCACTGCGCCAACAGTGTTGGCGCGATCTTTTCTGTGATGCAAGCAGCCCAATGGCAGCGGTGAATACGACCCTTAATGTGAACCCCCTTTGAGCAGTGACATGTCGGAAATCCCTTTTTGTAATGGTGACACAGATTTAGAGGGAGACAGCTCAGATCTTCATAAACTGCAGGGGCACTGGTTTTCCTTCAGGATTCATGCTTTCTTCATCTCAATCTCTCCAAGTTGGCCATCCCCCCATCAACCCCTTTTGCTGAGCAGCTCTCTCTCTCTCTCTCTCTCTCTCTCTCTCTCTTTCTTTTCTCGTCCGTTTCTCTATCTCTGTCTATGTCTACAGGCTCCTTACTTCTTCACATACAGCCCATCTATCACGTAATGCAAATGCACACTCCGCCAGGCATCCAGTGCAGCCAGCCTTGAAGTCATCCTTGGTCTCACAAGGCAAAACCATCCCTTTCATCAGTCTCTCTATCTCTCTCTCTCTTCTCTCCGTCAATACTCAACCCTTCACACTACCCTTTTCTTTTAAAAGATCCCATTTCCCAAAACAGCTCTCATCCCTTCTTCAGATTCAACCTGAATACCCCAACATCTCTCTTTTCCTTTCAACAAAAGGGCTTAAGTCGTTCATATCCTGATACAATGCTGAAATCACACCTTATCCCTTTTGTGTTTTCATACAGTTCCAACTAACCCTCAATTATCTCTCCAAGCAAACAAGCTATATCTACATTGGGTCCAGTGTATCACTACCCCCCAGCAGCATTGTGTGCAGGTTTACAACACTGAAACAAGAACAAGAATGAAGACAACAATGACCATTCTGTTTTCTGTGACAACAGTCTCTCTCTCTCTCTCTTCACTCATTTTTCTTACTGACACTACGACAACAGGTGTATCCATTCCTTCCATGTTCTGGTTTGAAGTCCAGAGTCTCCATTCCATTTCCAAAAACCTTTCCTCTATCACATGTCTCCACCCTTTCCTTTCAACAAAAAGGGCAGTCCTAAATCTACCAAAAGCGATTTCTAAGTCCACCAAAAGAAGAATCCACAGTCTACCAACTTATCTGTTTTTATCCTCCACTGAAGCGGTGGGTCAGCCTGCCAAGATGGCACCTCGCCATTGCCTATCAGCAGCCACCACAACCTTTTCTCCTTGTCTTGATTCCAGAGTTTATCATGCCATGATGTCTCCTCATCATCCTATGGAGCATCCTGTGGTTTGCCAACTAAATTGCTCTATTCTTCTATGCATGTAGCTCTTTAAGAACTGAAATGGACCTATAGCAAGAAGACAAAAAAACAGCTAGAAGCCTGATTACAGATAACCTGTGTTGCCATCCAGCCAGCACTCCACATGCCTTATCGCCTCCATTGATTGTGCTCAGATTCTCTTCCTTGTGCTTCTGGCAGGTGGCCGTTCTCCTTGCTTGCTCATCTGCCCATAACTGTCATCTTCAAGACAGTGGCGGCAGCGGTGGTGCGCCGCTCTCCTTACATGCTCCTATCTCCATGAATTGATCATCACAACGAGAAAGACGGCACCGCTTCCCTTTACACAGAATACCAAGCAGAGGCACTTAATGCTGCCCTCTAAACCAAGCGAAGTCCCACAGCGCAGGTACAACCTCTCAACACAGACTGCCCTGTCAACACCACAGCTCGCGGCAGCTGCCACGAATCGCCCGTCATCTTCCTCTTCGTTCTTCCTTCCTCGCGATTTTTAGGTTGAGCATCAGTGACGAAAACGTTCATCGCATGGATGAAAAATGCATGGTCACGACTTAGCCATTTTTATTTTGGCAACGCATGAGTACAGTATGCCCACAAAATTACCTGTATGGAGGGATATATCCCTCTTGCAGTTGGTATCAGGGCCCTCCCATTATAGTGATGCAGGGTCTTAACGGTGAAGCCAAAATGTAATGTCACTCCCGTGCATTCACACTACACACCCGTTGAATGTATTCCGTTAGAGCTGCTATTGCTTTCGGACCTGTTGGACTGTGTTTTGCGTGCTCACGATTTTTTTTTCATTCTGTTTTTTAATGGGGTGTGTAATGTAGCTATATGCAACGTGCATGCCAAATTTGGGAGCGATCAAAATTCATTTGGACCCAAAACCACAGTTTCTTCCTTGTTTTGCACTCCAAAACTTGATTTGTGTTCTACTTCATGCACTCTTCAAAGGAGAGTTTTGCAATAGTGGGCGAAGAGAAAACTTTGCTTTTGGGGCATTTTTTATTGGTCCAAATTTTGGCGGGGGAGTAGCAGTGGGATGCTGGAAGCCGCAGAACAAATTTGAGCCAAAAACAAAATTGATACATGCTAGAAACCCCCAATGAAAGGCAGTGCAAACCTATTTATTGGCTTAAAATAAATTTAAATTCAATTAAATTGTGGAATGGCTTGAGGGAGGAGCGCGTCGATGGGGAGGCAAATGATTTATTTGTCTGTTGTGTCTCCGCACATGTGTCGCACACATGTTCAAGCACATGCGGGCAAAAGAGGGGCTTCAACCACATCCGTTCAATGGGTGCAATAGCCGTGCACGCATTGCAGCATTTCTTTTTCGCAATGAACAAAAACCAGATGACAACTGAATGCCTCATTGGCCCATTGAACGAATTTTATTGATCTCATATTACTCTGGGCCTCTTACATGGCACATTGAACATTGTGGCCAAGCGAACCAAAATCATTTCGATGGCCAACCATCCGTTGAGCCATCGAATGAATTTCGATTGATCTGATATTAGTCCGGGACCTGATACATTGTATGTTAAACATAATGGCACAGATTGAAAGCAAACAAAAATCATTTGGATGGGTAACCATTCAATCGCCCATTGAATGAATGGGGTTTCATCTTCGATTATACTGGGACCTGTTACATGGTATGCCCTCTGAAGCTCTTTTTGTAGTGTCTCATGCCTCGTAATGCGGTGCTTCTCTATGTCCACTTTATCCAATATATTAATTTTCTCCACCTGGAACAGATCCATATATGTGTGCAGAAATCCTTAAAAAAATAAATGACCATCTCAACTTTTAATAACCCTCATCCCCAGCTTCCAGTTTTGATGGTCATTTGGTTTTTTAAGTTACATACGCATGTGTGGATATGTTCAAGATGGAAGATATTAACATTGGAAAAATAAGAGTTGGAGAAGCACCTCATTACGAAGCAAGAGACATTACATAAGACCTCAGCATGTTGAACATCTGGATGAAGAACCTTGCCCATCGTCGCTTCAAAGTTCTAGCGCTTCTGAAATGATCACATGTTTGTTGGTAGAAGCAGATCTCGTAGGCCACATTGATCTCGTACCCATCGAAGACTCCCGTAGGCCACATGGAACGGTTCATGTGATACATTTTCACAAATGCGATGTGATACATTTGTGAAATGGTATCACATCAACCGTTTAATGTGGCCAATGCACGTCTTCCGCACCATGGCGGAAAGGTTCGCCACTTGAAAGCACAAACACAAATAATCCGTGCAAACAATCTCAAGAATCATATGTACTGCAAGGTGTTTCATACTGCCGATGGTCATGTAGCTGAATTATTTAGGAATCGTTTTGCTACTCCCATGCCAACAACATCAGGTCCACTGCGACTGCCATATTCCGAATTCCGTATCAGCCACCACGGACATGAAACCAGGAACTTCGCACAAAATCTCCAATTCATTCAATTTATGGTGGGCCATGGCTGCAGCCTGCAAGCTGGCCGGGGTGGCTGATACGTCCGTTTGAACATGACAGTCTCAGAGGACGTTGACATGGGAATAACAAAAAGATTACTACAGAATTCAGCTAGAGGAACAACAATAGCATGAAACATGTCGCGGCCCTTTGCCTTGAGGGCAGGGGGGCGGGACACGAGAGGGGCTGCCCTTGTGGTGGGGGCGGTGGCAACAATAGATGTGGAGGTTGAAGCACCCTTGAGTGCCCAAAGGCACTCAAGGAGGCGCCTGGCCATCCACGTGGCGAGGTGCCACGGATCAGGAAAAACGAAACAAATGGGATGGGGGGAGGTGGTTTTGAACCCTTGACCTCTCCCGTGTGGGTGCACGTGGCAAGGTGCGACTGGCCAGTCGCGCCGCGCTGACACGTGGCGAGGCACCACTGGCCTGTCGCGCCTTTTCAAGCATAATGCCATTTTTTTTTGGAGGGTGTAGTGTGAATGCAGGGGAGTGACATTACATTTTTGTTTTACCGTTAAGACCCTGCATCACTACAACGGGAGTGCCCGGGTACAACTGCAGGAGGGATATATCCCTGCATACAGGTAATTTCATGGGCATACTGTGCTTATACTTTGCCAGGATAAAAATGGCTAAGTCATAACCATGCGTATTTTCATCCGTGGGATGAATGGATTACATCCATGGCACTGGTGTGCATCATGGATACTGTCTACAAGAACGGTGTCCTGCACAACGACTTGTCCCCCGACAACATCTTGTTGCATTTTTCAGATGGCACCGAGGAGATGAAGATTGGGGTGTGTGATTGGGGCTTAGCCACCCCATTGGGCATACGCAAAGCCTCGCCGTACCAGTTTGAAAACCAAGACAAGCTGGACCGGGAACTCACGAAAAGATGGTGGGTGGAAAAAGATATTGCATCGGTTTTCAATGCGAATGCCACCCCCCCCCCCCCTCCCCCCCCCTAGGACATGACGTCAAAGGCCTTTGCCGATGGGAAGATAGCGGTACGAATAAATGGCGGTGCTCATTATGATCAAAGTATGTTCCAGGACCAATTTACGGGAGGTTGTTGGCATTCAATGCTACAAAGGTTGTACGACAACAACAAGAATGAGAGAGTCACATTAGCCCATGTAGTACTTCAGTTCATGGGCAAGCCATTCAATTGGCCTGAGCCGAAAGACGTATATAGGACGGAGTAGACCATAGTCTTGTAGATATGAGATTTCTGGCGGTACAATGGTTGTTTTATGAAGACATAACTCAATTTTGATCGTGCATCTAATAAATAAAGTCCCATTGTAAATACTACATTGCATATGCTCAACCCTGGCACCTGTCATCGCAACATAAATGGTTTGTGTACTGGCTCACTGTTTATATTTGTAATGTTCCAAGGTTTCGGATAGGTTTATGAGAAAACGATGTATTAGTTCCGTAGGAGTTAGACAACAAACGTCTCATCTCATTCAACTGTGCAACACTACCATGAGAGGCAAGGATTGGAAAGTAATAGATGCACATGCGACCTCCGAACGTTTGATACTAGGTCTCTACTTAAACGTGCGGAGGTCGCATGTACACCTATTACTTTTTTATCCATGCCACTCACGGTAGTGTCGCACAGTTGAATGAGATATGGAACGTTTGTTGTCTTACTCCTATGGAGCCAATATATCATTTTCTCAGTACCCTGTCAGAAACATTGAAACATTCACAGTTACAAACAGTGCCACAATACACGGCCGATTTTGTTGAAATGACATTTGTGAGGTTCGAGCATATGCAATTTATTATTTACAACGGAAATTTATTTACTCGGGGGACCGGTACTGCTGTTGGAGCGCAACTGATGGTGCGAGTTCTCTATTGATTGGAACTGTCACAACCAATGTCAACAATCACATTTACGGTAAGGTGTTTTGTCGCGCACCTCACTTCGGTAAGCTCCCCTTCAAGTCATAGTTATTTGCTTTGATGCGCGCGCCTAACTCCCAACCTGGCCGCCGGGCCAACTCGGAGCTTCGGCTGCTCACTGGGACATAACGGTCATTTTTTTTTCCCCCAACAGACCCTTCACCAATTTGGGCCTAGTGGAAATTCCCTTTGGTAGATGGCAGTCCGGAATAGCTCTCCACTCCTTGGTCGCTTTCCGGCTTGTTCGCTTACTCACTAGTTTTTGGTCACCAACGGGCTTGCACCGTTCTTGGGGTTACTACTCCCTATATATACTTCTGTGACTGTCCACGGGGATTCCACAAACAACACCATCCTTTTATGACAAACCACCACAAAGACCCTCGATTCCCAGTGATGAGTCGCGGTGAGTCTTGGCCCACCCACCACGGCCCCATTGGACCGTGATGAGTCCCAAGACTCCCCACGACTCCCACCACAAGGTCTCCGCCCCATGGTGAGTCCTATGCCACCCCCACTAAGTCCCGCTAAGCTACCACCACCCCTCGTGGAACCACCCCCACCGCAACCCGGTGTGCGGGGCTCCACCTAGTGAGTCGCTTCATGGTTAAAAATTAAAAACAAAACGCCACACGGCGGGTCCGTGGATTTCTAAGAGAAAAAAAAACACGCGACCGCCGCATGGCGGTTGGTGCTTTTTAAAAATATATATGAAATAAGCGACTGCCTACTGGCGGTCGCTTAATTCAAGATTCAAAATATAAATAAGCGACCGCCGCTAAATGGCGGTCGCTTCATTTTAAGAAAATATATTAAGTAAGCGACCGCCAAACGGCGATCGCATAATTTAAGAATCAAAATCAAATCGAGTGACCGCCTCCAAATGGCGGTCGATGTATTCTTTATTAACAAAAATAACGACGGCCGCCAAATGGCGGTCGCTGCATTTTTCAAAAATTAACTAAAGAAGCGACCGCCAAACGGCGGTCGCTTTATTTAAGAATAAAAATAAAAATAAGCGACCGCTGCTAAATGGTGGTCGCTAAATTATATATATATATATATAGCGACCGCCACATGGCGGTCGCTGTATTTTTACAGAATATATCAAATATATAATAATAATAATATAATAAAATGCAAGCGACCGCCAATCTGGACGGTCACTTCATTTAAAACATAATAAACTTCAACCGGCCGCCAATGTAGGCGGTCGCTTATTTTAAAATGTAATAAAATACAAACAACCGCCAATATGGGCGGTGGGCGGTCGCTTACCGCCAATATAGGCGGACATTTTTTAATATACCGCCAATATATTTTTTTAATATAAAAATCAATAAAAATTAATAATTGGCCACGTCTGTTTTACACCGTGGCTGCCATGTTATTGCAAAGGGTAGAAGTAAATCGTAAAAGTCAAATGTAAAAAAAATTACATGGGTAAACGTCCGGATTCAACGTGACTTGACGCACGTCGGACGTACGGCCGACGTGTCAGCGCCACGTCACGTCAGGAATGATAACTAAGATGTTACGCTATCCTTTTCACTCTGAAACAGAATCCATTTGTCATGCAGGGTTGGAGTAGCCCTGCTTGAGTTACCATCACACACTCTCTTATGATGTGGGCGACAACCTGAGATTACCATGATTAATTATTTTCAAGATCTTCTTGAACACTTAATCAGCTGACATGATTGTTGTTAGCTGTGTCAAGTCGTAATCTCGAGCCTAGAATGGAACCTCAAGGCTGGCTTGGTAGAGCAGGGACTACTCTCCCCTTTGGGTGCTTATTACCTATATTCTTACCTCTGGGCTTGCAATTTTGTGCAACAAGCCTGAAGAAGGCTTATGTAAGGCTGACAGCTAATTATGATGCGTTGGATATGGCAAACAAGATATGTATAATCTAGAATGGTTCTTCTTGTTTGGAACTGGGTTGGTTTGAGAGGTGTTTTGTAAGTTTTGCAGTTTGCAAAGTGCTTTTCAGTTTCATCCATAAACGTGTGTTAAAATGTATGGCTTTAGTGAACGGTTATATTTTGATAGCTTTGATAGTTATGTGCTAATGACTGCTAATGAAGGCACCTTCTTCAATTTCACCGTGTTTTCCCTCTTATCAGAATCACCCCTAATTATTCATGTCTGAATTCTGCAAGTTAGCTGGTTGAGTGAAGCTTTGATAGTTTGGAGTGACTTTGTCATGATACTGCCAATGTGACAACGGGAAAGTATCCAGAAACAGATAACAGAGACGAGGAGAAGCTGTGGGATGAATACTTTTCTGACCCCAGTCAATGGTGGGACAATCGAGGCAAGAAGGTGAATGCTTGTTGGATTATAGAGAGTAGCAGATGCAATTGAGCATGGGAACTAGTGTGATAAGTTGACTTTGGTGTTTGCTAGAACAAATCTAGGTTGTCATCGTCAGCTGCCAACAACAAGACAATGATGTATGCATGATTTGTGTAGAGGCATTGATAGTTGAAGGAGCAGGGATAGAGTGTGGGTGCAGATTCACCCAAGAGGGTCGAATTTCAAGCTCCAAATTGACTATATAGCTACAAGAAACCTGCAATTTGGTTAAGAATGTATAACCTTTTCTGTTGCATCCACACAGGATGTGGCTAGACGATGCAGCTTCTCCAATGTCATCATGGGCTTCAGAGTGTGGGAGTAGTGCTTCCCCACCTCCACCAAAAAGTCGGCACCAAGGGCGGGATCAGCTATGGCCACGTACTTTACCATCCGCGACTTGTACTTGATGCGGGCCTTCGCCTCCGCAGCTTTGAGATACGATTCCAGTGCCGGGAGGGTTAGTTTTTTCTCCTCTGACTCCATGTAGAACCTCCGTGCATGTGCCAAATCCTGCTAAATTTTCGTCTGTCAAGAATGCGCACATAAGATTAGAAATCCTGGTCAACACTTTTTCTTCTATTGGTGGAGGAGAGACAGATAAGCTCAACAAAATAGTTAGGAGCTTTACCCGAAATATGTAGTCCACCATGGCGTCCATGCTCAGCCTATACCAGGTTCTGTCTGCCTTTGCCTCCGACTTGCGCAGGAGGTCGGCACTGAGCAAATTGGCAAACTCTTGCACCCCCTGCTTCCCGACATCCTTCACTCGGAAGAGCATGTGGGACAAGTTGGTGGCAATGAAGGCATTCTCAGTCACCCTGCAATGCCACATTTCCATTAAACAATACTGAAATGAGAGTTTGCAACAAATATGACGATTGGCAATGAAATGAGTGTTTCAAATTCAAAGTTCCAGAGCAAGAGACATTGTAACTTACGAGTTGATGTTTGCCATTGCAGCTTTGAGAAGACTGCGATCTTTGGGCCCCGCAACCTTCAACACAACACACTCCACGATGGTCAAGTGGCAGCAGTAATGAGCCTCACCGCGCGCGCAAACGCGGGGAGAACAAGATGAACGTCAATCCGGGGCCTGGAGTCCGGCGACGAGATGGGTTGGGCTCGAGAACCGCCCACCTGTGAGATGTGTTGCTAAGCTTGGCGGAGGATCAGCGGTCGATGGAGGGAACCCCTCCCGCTATCCTAAACTACCAGCAAACGTAGGTTTCAACTCCTACGCTAACGGGGCAAAATTCGTTTGTTGTCTCCTATGGGATCTACTCCTAGCTAATTACCTTCCAAGACTTCTTTATTACGGTTAACATGGCTTCACCCCAGAGCTTATCGGTGTCCTAGGAAGATTTCCTTCACCTGGAATGACTGCCACCGGAAGCGTTAAAGGCAAGCCGCTTAGGTCTGGGTTGCTTCACCACCCCCGGATCGCACGTGTGTGCAAAGGGGTCGCCTACGCTCCCGCTATCCGAAGGGGAGAGCACACCCTAGCCTAGCCAAACGCTCTCTACCTGGACAATATCCCACTTTCGCTATTTGCTAGAGCACTTGGCTATTTTCTAGCAATAGATGTTAACAAGAAAAATGGGAAAAAATACTATCCTAGGGAGGCTCTGATAGTTAGGAAAGAGAGATAAAAATCCTAGATTCATTTACCTCTATTCCTATTTTTTGGTAATTTTCTAAGCAGAAAATCCACTTCAAAATTAATTACTGAGGCTGGAAATTCACTAATTCTAGAAAAATAGGCATAAGGTAGGAATTCATCTAAGCTTTCCAATGACCCATGGCTTGGCCTCTAGATAATTCTCTAACCCCCTTTTCATTGCCCAACAACCATTATCAAAATGTGGAGATGAACTTCCCTTAACCCTAGGTACTCAGCCTTGGTGCAGGTGTATCCCTGAGTCTTAAAGAAACTTGTTTCTTGGAACAAATCCCCTATCTGCAATCTTGCCCTGCGCTCATCCACATTCACATGGCCCGATGGCAATTCAAACAGTTGTTGTAAGTACCGAGGTGGAGATCATGGCCCAATGAGTCCAAACAACCCCCTAAGCCCTTAATCCATAGCCCCTAGCCTCTAGGTCCTAGGTTCAAACCCCTCCTAGGGCTAAAATGACTCATCAAACAGCGGATGAAAAAGTGCATTTATCATCCTACTTGCATCCATCCTACATCCATGAGGTTTACTATTTCATGAGCAGAAACCATGAGCCATGAGCCATGAGCCGCATGAGCCGCATGAGCGGTGAGCCGAAGTCTAAGACACGCGGATTTCATGAGCGGACTCCTCCAAATTTGGAAATGCGGCAGATTAAACAAGTATTAAAATAATAGTTTTATATTTGACCTTGCCGTTTTTGGAAGTTACAGATCTTGTAATGCGGCGAAGATATGTCGTCAGTAACAACTCCGCTCATGGTTTTTTAGATCCGCTCATGGAAATGAGTGACCGTGTAACGAGAAATCCAGTATACCACGGCAAAAGGACGTCGCATACTGGCCTGTATAGAGTATTCCGCGGTTTTACATGCCTTAACATTGGAATGAAGCTGACCCTTTTGCCGCGACTGAACCAATAGAGTCTGCACAATTCTGTCATCTTCCAGTATTCGGCGGGAAAGTTTTGCAAGTGAACTAGGAAATGCGGTGTCGCATTAGGGTTCGCACGTGCGAAATTTCTGGGCGGTTTGGTGTTGGTGAATGCCGCATCTACCAGTACCTACGACGTTACTTGGAAATGCGGCGCCGCATTTCCTTGCCGGGGGTCGAATGAGGAAAGCAAAGTTTGGGAGAGCAGAAAAACAGGAACCCTCCAACACACAAAAATACATGCATGTGGAAACACGAGTGAATGACATAGTATTATCGACGTTCGAGCAAAACAGGTTACTGGTAGGCAAGACATAAGTCGGACCTTTCTGTGGCCAGAGTCAGAGCTACTTGCAGCAGTACAGTTCTACTATCCGAAAAGGATGGGCGTACCATTGTGTTGGGACCGCAAGCCAAGGTCACTGGTCCCCTGGATCCATATTCAGAAGAGTGTGCACCTCTTGGGGGCTCAACCCTGGTGCATGTATGAAGTGATGAGTTGTGGAATTACACCGGAGTCTCTTTAGGTACACGTAGTACAGATGCTTGCAAGGGCAGTATGATGCCCCTTGTTCCCATGATCTGAAAGTCGGTGCAATTGCAGGTGGGTAATTCTGAAATGGTGATGGTGTACACCTCATTGCAAACAGTTGAGCCTGCCGTGGCCATCTGATACACACGCCCGAAGCCTGGTGGGGGCACTTCTGTCGAGCTCTGGATTGTACAGTTCATCCGAAGTGCATTCCCCATCCTTGTCTCGTTCACTTTTGAGGGAGGTCGCCGCCTCTTCGGTTTCCCCAACGGTGTGTAGGATGCTTAGAGCTGTCGGGTCCCATTGTTCTTGCTCTCACAGGGGTCGGTGGTGGAGGTTGTGGAAGCGGAAATGGTTGTCTGGGGACGTCAGTGCGCTGCACCATCCAAAATCCTGCGGCGGTAAGGGCGTCGGCCTCAACCTGACTCAGATCGCAGCCTGGTTCCACCGGCCACACCGGGGGAGCCTCTGGCATTGTTTGTATGCCGTACTTGGGCTTTCCATACACGTAAGTCATAATGTCGTGCCTGCAGAACCAGAACTGGGTGGTTGTCGCCTCCGCAAACTTTGCATGGACAAATCTTCCTGTAAAAGTAGGAGCAGGAACAGCACCATCTGGATTCCTCCTTATCATCTCTAAACAACGTTGTCGTGTATCCACTCGAATTGCGGAACACCTGCCTCGAAACGACGGCTTTGTGCGAGCAATTCTCTACTGTGACGCAGACACAGTCGTCTCCACAATGGCTTGGCCATACTGCATAATAGGGGGCAGAATCTGGGGCAAGCGAGCGATGAGAATTTCTTGCACGGAATCCCCGCTTGAAGGCGATGGCGATCTGGAATTTCTTGGGCTTCCACTGCTGGAAGACACATTGTGCGGCAACATGACGGGCCCTCGAGGTGCTGTCCGAATGTTCCTGTCCGATCTCCAGGAATCCTCTTCGCACCCGGGTTCCTCTTCAATCCTCCGCCTCACAGGGCGAGTACGGACGTCCCCCTCTAGGTGCTCACCTCTGCGGTGCAGAGGCGTCCCTTTGATCTTTTCTCGTAATGCTGTCGCCCATTTCAGTGGATTCTTCGACCTCGAAGCTGTTCGCACCAACAATTCCTCCCTGTCCGGCCCAAAGCCCCATTGTTTCCCGCTCAGGAACTTGTAGTACGTGGCTTGCTGCATGATTGCTCTGTCGATGTCCTCCGTTGTGGCCGTCACTACGTCCACCAGATGTGCGGCAGAAGACGCTCGCCAGGAGGAGTGCACTGATTCTGCCATATTCGTGTTCGGCATGTCCGTGTCGGAATCCAAGCACCGCTCCTACAAGGACACAGACAATGGTGAGGAACCAATGGAAAGGTCCGTAATAGAAAGACAATTGCACGAAAATGACAGCATCATACCTCCCGCATGTACTGTCCGAACTGTCGATACCGGAAATGCCACCACCCCAACCAGCTGTGCAAGGCTCCCAGATCGGTTGTCTCCACTGCACCTGACGTGTTCCACCAAGCCTCGATGATAGCAAACTTAACCTCCGCGTCATCAAATGTGGGTGCATCCTTCCACGCCGTACAAAGGACACGGTGTTCAGCCTGGAATGAGCTAGCAACAAATTTGGTAGTGTAGTGGGATAGACTCTGCATCCAATGGAATCCACAAGATCTCTCTTTCCCCTCCATTGGAACATTGGGGTCCTCACCATACACATGCCGCACCGCTGCCCAGTTGGCCTGAGCGTTGTCTGCCATGAATCCCCTGAAATTGGGCTCTGGCAATCCCGCCCTTGCCATCTGCTCATTTATGCCCTCCCACAAATGCATCTCCGACTGTGTGTCCTCCCCTTTCATCTCGCAGATTGCAATCGTCATGAGCCTCTTGGAGTGATAGTCATAAACATGCGCACCCATAGTCACCCGCTGATGGTTTGTAATTCGATTGATGTGATCAAACATCACCCAAGCATTCGACAAGTTTCCAGTTGTCATGTGAGTGACCAAGTCGACTCCACTCCCAGGCCCACACGTCGACATTTTAAAAATGTAACAACGATCGGATTCGCTGCCTTGCCCTGGAAACCTGCTACCTTGGATGTAGTCATATCAAGTCATTCGTTTCACCTCCAAGATTGAGTGCATGTCCGACCCCCGGCCGAACTCCTGCTTGCAAGATACGATGTGATTCCGCACATTCGGACTACAAACGTACGAGACGGACTCCAACAGGTCAAGAATCTCCTCTTCGTTCAAGGGCACTTGGTCTGAACCATCTTCAGACATGATTTTGCCAAGAGCAATCTCGTGGGCTGCCTTCAGCTGAATCTGCTTTGGTCTGGCTCCGGGGCTCAATTTCACCTCCTCTTTTATGATGTCGTGTGCTTCCTGCACAGCCTCATGCATGTTGCCTCTCGCCATGGGGTGGCAGTGCACCCCAACGTGTATGCAAGCTCTAGTCAAGTCCGGGAGCAAATGGATAACGTAATATTGCTTGGCTCTGCACATGGACATGCACGTCGGTGGTTCTTTGCAATGTGCGCACTTGAAAGTACCCGCAGGAGCTTGGCTGGAGACAATGAATGGATGATGCGTTGTGCCAGTCCAATCCATCTTGTTTCTCCGCCCTCCTTTGGAAAGAAAGTGGAAGCAGGTGGGATTGAGGCACCTCAGCTTCCCCGCACAGAGGACGTATCGTACACGAACACCATCAGCAATTTTCGTGCTACTAGTCTTCGTCACACACCAGGGGTGTCCGTCATGCTTTCGATCCATGTTTGTTAACATCCCTGAGGCTTTGTTTGACGAAGTAACAGGTGGAAACTCGAAGATAACATTGCCATCGACTTCGGGAGGCAGATACGTTACCTTCTTGACCGGAAATTTGGCATAATCGAGAGCAGCCAGCTCGGAGCGAGAACCATCGAGGTGATGTTGCCGTGGGAGCTACACAATGGACCGGGTTGGAGTTATGCTCGAGGGTACATGCGTAGCACCTGCAGAGACGTCCATCTCGGATTTGAACGATCGTGTGGAGGACATGGGGACCTCAATGCACTCATCTTCATCGTCAGAAATGTCGAATACGTCCACACGAGAAGCTATGGAGGGTCTTGACGGTCCAGGTCGGGAATGATTATCGTTGCATACCTCTCTGTTGGCAGTGGCCGCCTATTGGTTTCCGGACTCCTTTGTGGATGGTGTGGGCAGCGACTGATTCGGAAAGGGAATGGGCATTCCCACAGCTCGGTACAGGATGGTGTCTGATGGGGGTACGTGCCATTCGATTCCGCAACCTCCGTCGTTACCTAGCACGACAATGGTCTCGTCAACCTGTCCAGGAACATCCTTCCTTTCTTCTTTCAAATAAACTGTGCCCGGTTTGAGCTTGAATTTGGAACAAAGGTAAGTTTCAGTCACTCTGCAAAGTCCTCCCTCGTTTGGGATCCAGGCTCTCCCAAGTTGCGGAGGACAGCAAACTATAGCGTAGGAATTCGGAGCCATCGAACACCGCACGAAGTTGGCAAGTGCGAGGTTCAGTATAGCGACAGACGAAGGCTCACAGGCACCATGCGGAGTCCATCGACGATTGGAAGTCGCACATTGAAGTGGAAAGTATAGTTTCAAGCTACATGCATGAAGGTGGGAGGTGTGATTCCATAGCCAATAAGTTAGACAATGATGGCCGAATCGGCGACGAAATAACATCTCCTGACAGTTCCTCCTCAGGGTGGATCCAGCAGTATTCTCGGTGCAGACAGGAGCGTTTGCACTTACAAGTGCCAGGACTGTTAGTTAAAACGGTCAGACAACCAAGTTGTGCTCATAAAGACTGGCCGCAATTCTGTTGTTTCGGAACAATGCAACCCATTCAGGTTCAGCATGCGGAAATGAGGTTTCAGATTTCCGTCCGGAGTGATTCTTTCGATTGCTGCTGGACGGAAATACGGCGTCGCATTTCCGTATTGCATCTTAGTCATGCACCAGAGCGATGGAAATGCGGCACCGAGTTTCCGTCCGGGGGAAACCTTTGCACTCTCCAGAACAGAAATGCGGTAACACATTTCCATCCAGCAAGCACGGTATGTCAAGGTGGAACGGAAATGCGGTACATCATTTCCGTTCTGATTGAGAATCATGAACAACGGGAACAGAAATGCGGCACCGCATTTCCGTCCGAGTCGCACTTTCCGACATTCCAGAACGGAAATGCGGCGCTGCATTTCCGTTTTGTATCTCATGCATAGAGCCGAGTGCAATTCCGACCGCTTGAGACAGCGCAATTCCTCCCGCTTGAGACATTCATACTATGCAGAACGGAAATGCGGTACCGCATTTCCGTTCTGACTGAAAATCGTGAACCATCGGAACTGAAATGCGGCAGGGCATTTCCATCCGAGTCGCACCTCCCTCACAAGCCAAAACGGAAATGCGGCACCGCATTTCCATCCAGCAAGCACGATATGTGAAGGTGGAACGGAAATGCAGTACCGCATTTCCGTTCTGATTGAGAATTATGAACAACGGGAACAGAAATGCGGCACCGCATTTCCGTCCAAGTCGCACTTTCCGACATTCCCGAACGGAAATGCGGCACCGCATTTCCGTTTTGTATCTGATGCATGGAGCCGAGTGCAATTCCGACCGCTTGAGACATTCATACTATCCAGAACGGAAATGCGGTACCGCATTTCCGTTCTGACTGAAAATCGTGAACCATCGGAACTAAAATGCGGCGGCGCATTTCCATCCGAGTCGCACCTCCCTCACAAGCTAGAACGGAAATGCGGCACCGCATTTCCGCCCGGGTGAGACCTTCATACTCTCCAGAACGGAAATGCGGCACCGCATTTCTGTCTTATGAAAAATCGTGAAACATCGGAACTGAAATGCGGTACAACATTTCCGTCGGAGTCGCACCTTCCGACATTCCAAAACGGAAATGCGGCGCTGCATTTCCGTTTTGTATGTGAGGCATAGAGCTTTGGAACAAAAGTGCGGCACCGCATTTCCGCCAGGGTCAGACCTTAATACTCTACAGAACGGAAATGCGATACCGCATTTCCGTTCTGACTGAAAATCGTCAACAGCGGGAACAGAAATGCGTCGCAACTTCCGACATTCTAGAACGGAAATGCGGCGCCGCATTTCCGTTTTGTATATGAGGCCTGGAGCTGTGGGACGGAAATGCGGTGCCGTATTTCCATCCATGTGAGACCTTCAAACTTTCCAGACCGGAAATGCGGCACCGCATTTCCGTTCAGGTGAGACCTCTATACTTTCCCGAACGGAACTGTGGCACGACATTTCCGTTCATCAACTAAGGTATGTGAAGGGGGAATGGAAATGCGGTACCGCATTTCCGTTCAGATTGAAAATCATGAACCACGGGAACTGAAATGCTGTGCCGCATTTCCGTCCGGATCGCACGTTTCGACATTCCTGAACGGAAATGCGGTGCCGCATTTCCCTTTCGTATCTCATACATGGAGTTGTGGGGCAGAAATGCGACACCGTTTTTCCGTTCAACAACTAAGGTGTGTGAAGGTGGAACGGAAATGCGGTGCCGAATTTTCTTCCAACAAGCATGGATGTGTAGCTTCGTGATGGTACTTAACGGAAATGCGGCGCCGCATTCGCATTTTCACTCCAACTACAATTTGAACACGTGGAGCAACGGAATTGCGGCACATGTCTGCACTCTATCTGACTGAAGTGGCATGAGGCGGTGCGGCCTGACCGTTGGTTAATGATGTTTGTTTTCGGACGGCAGGCGTATCCTGAACGATTCTAATTTCGTAATGACGCAAAGTCCACGAGGAGACACTTTCCTCCAACCCTTTCGAACAACAGATACTAGTGGGTACACGAGACAAGGTGTGCGGTTTAGGCCACCTTCACCTCCTGTGTCTTCTACGGAAGGTTCTGATTCGGATTGTGAATCAAGAGGACTCATACCGGCGGTGCAAGTTGTTTCCTTGCCATTGTTGTGGGACACAATGGAGGAGATGTATGGAGCTACCAAGGGGCCACGAAGGTACTCTGGGGCGGTGGGCACCATCGAGTTGGACGATTTTATCCAAGAGTTTGATAGTTGGTGTGATTTGCAGCAAATGCGCAATCCACAACTATTTACGCCGCATGGAAGGGGCTGTTTCAGCACCTTGAGGGGTCGCCTATGGATGATTACCATGAGTTCAGGCGGGGGCATGAGGTTGAGATCGAGGAGTGGAGGATGTACTGGTCACCCGACTATGTCTCCATCACTAGGGGCACTAGAGCCACGAGGGCAGTGGCTACACCTGCCGCTGCACCGGCAGCTTCAGCAAGCAGCAGTGGACTAGTAGGACTGGTGGTACCGTAGCTACGACGTCCACCCAAGCTACTACCGCACCAGCACTAGTACCCGTGCCTGCCTTCAACCCTGTTGTGGAGTTCTTCGAAGAGTTGAGATGGAACTACGAAGGGGTGAGGACAGAGAAGTTGCGGAGCTTGCAAGAGTTCCAATGGAAGCCGACCGAGAGCTTGAGGGAGGCTTTCACTCGCATGAGGCGCTTGATAAATGTAACCCAAGGGGTTACAGAAGCTCAGGCCGACATATGGCCGAAGTCGGGATCACCCTTCAGGGTTGCCTCAAATTCGTCGTTGCGAGTGTGCCAGTGGGTATCCCATGTTGACAATTCCTCCGTAGTGGGTCCACGAGATTTGCCGTCCTCATTCTCAAGGGAAACGTAGAAGGCTGGCAAACCTAGACGGTACCCTTCTCGAAATGCGAACTTGAGCTTATCCACATCTCCGGGAAGTGCCTGCCTGACGATGGGAAGGGAGACCATGCGACAGAGTGGGGTTCGAAGAGTCCGCTAGAATACCCTGCTGCCCAGAACTCTGCCAATGCTACTATGTGTCTCCTCCAACATTGTATCCGCTGCACTTTGGAATTCCTCCGGAGACATTTCTGCTGGTGGCGGTAGGGGCTGAGCAGCTTGAGCATCCCCAACTGGAGCTGCACTCTGGGGAATCTTTGCGGACAATTGTGCAATTGCAGAGGCCTCCTCCGGGCCTTCAGTGGTCAGGTCTTCCTCAACTGTGGTCAGGTCTTGCTGAGAACGTTGAGAGGCAGCACCCTCCTCCGGTACTAGATCGACGGTCGATCCCATTGCCTTCGCTGCAGCAGGCTGGAAATCAAGCAGGAACTGGGCTTCAGCTCGTGGAATCGGTTTTGCGGGAGACTGCTCCGCCCTCCCCCTGATTGCCTTGTGCTTCCTCATTCTTGCAAGTGAAGGTGTCTGCTGCAATTGAATTTGCTTCATTCGCCTGGGTGGGGGGGAAACGGCCTGGTCCGGTTCAGAAACAAGTTAAAGGACGGGCTGCTTCTTCTTCGTCTTTGCTGGAGAAGGGCTAGACCCCTGCTGGCGATTCTCCATGACCTTTGAAGGCGAGTCGCTCTCTGGGGCTTTGAACTGCAAAGACTTGCCCTTGGAAGCCGCGTCCTTGAAACGCACAGGGCTAGGACCGGCAGGAAGACCCATGCTCGTGGATCGGCTGGGTGTGCGTGCTGCAGCTAGCTCCACGGACTCTGCCTGCGGTTCTTCGGATTCCTGCGATCCCTCCAGCACGTCCACCTTTCCGGTTAGGCATGCAAACATCTTCTGCAGTCAAGTCTCCTACCATACAGTCTAAGAATTGCAGAAGAAAAATGAGGCGGGTTTCGGTGCTCGATCAGCTGGCGAATCCCGATAGCACGGAGCTCTCACTGGTGGCTGGGTTGCCTGCGTGGCCTGATGCTGCGAGATGGCAATCTCCTCCTGTAGACGCATCTGCTTCCACCCCTTCGGCATTGGCCTACGTCCGAAGTACAATTCTCGGAGCTTGCGACGATGTCTCTTCTCTGGTGCACGCACTCCCTCCCTCTCAGGTTCGAGCATAACAAGAACAGAGACAGAGAAAAGGGGCGAAGAGTGCAAATGGAAAGGGCGCGAGAGGGGTGACTAAGGAGACACGACAAAAGAAGATGAAACGGAGAGGACTGTCTGGGACTTAGACACTTATACGGGATCTGTAGGGTACCTTTAATTTTTGCACAGACTGAGACCAACAGGAGCCTTAGGGGTGACAGCAGCGCACTGTAGAGGGGGGTTACACAGCCCGTCACAGCCAACACAGCCGTTACAGCCGACACAGCCAACACAGCCCGTCACAGTCGTCACAGCCGACACAGCCAACACAGCCCGTCACAGTTGTCACAGCCGACACAGCCAGACACAGTCAGCACAGCCCGTCATAGCCGACACAGCCACACAGCCAGTCACAGCCCGTCACAGTTTCACACAGCCAGTCACAGCTTGACACAGCTGTCACGACCATAGGGAACGGAGAGCAGGACAGGGAACGACTGTGGGGAACAACACCTGCAAATGGAACATGTTAGTTCACGGACGACGGTTAGTGAGGGAAACGGTTAGAGCCACGGGTAGGAAGATAAAGCGAGAAGCAAGGACTGAGAAGGGGCTTTTTGGGGGATTATTCTTGGAGGCACTTGTGGGGAAGCACTTCTGGGTCATGCATGAGAGGAGATCGGGCGGAGAGCAAGAACGGAAGCAAAGATGGAGAGCACGGTGAAGGAGGAAAGATGATTAGTAGATGCTTGTTATATGCAAAGCGATAGTGATATAGTAGAGCAGATTAGAGACACAATGGCTTCGGCCTGATACCTGATAAATCATAATCTGATACTTATACGATACAATCACACTGTGTAGAGAGATCTGAGTGAAGCTGTGGAATGAATGGATGAGTTGATGGAATCCGATAGATTGATGAAGCAAACTGATACTTAATTATCAATGGTAAGGTAGTTAACATGAATGCGGAAAGGGAAACAAATAGGAAACACCCCCATGATACACTAGCTGTAGGTCATGACTGATTGTTCTGCACAAGCTGAGTATTTAGAGATTTCCAACTCTTCTATCTTGGAGTTTCCGCCTCGGATAGCGAAGGGATGGGTGAATAAAAGCCGCGCGACATTTGGCGACCATACTGGGGAACTGAGTAATGAACAACCAGATGTGACAGGCATCTGGTGGGATCATGGTGGTTGGACCATTAAAGAATTTGAAGTGAATCAAATTCCCTGTGGAACGAAGGAAGAAAGATTGTCCAAACAATTCTTTCAAAGGTTCTTGGAATTGCCAGACGGTTGTAAAGAAAATATTCTTAAGCGAGTGCATGATGCTGATCCGGAATGGGGTCTGGAGAAAGGAGTGATAAAGATTTATCAGGTAGCCTGTAGAGGAAGAGCACGTTGGTTATCAACGTTGGTTTATGTGATAGCATTGCTATCCATTAAGCGAGTAGAGTTTGAAGGCTGGAAGGAAAGAAAAGTGAATGTTTATACTCATATGAATGAAGAGCTTGTACTGGTAAAGAATTGGATTCCAAAGGATATTTTGTGGATCAAACTCACACCAATAACAACTTTCCAGACTTGTTTGCCATATGGTTATATGGTAACGGAGACTTCAAGTATAGCCAAGGGTGCATTGAAGCTTGAAAGAAACCCAGGCATATACGAGAGATATTACAGAAGAGAGTTTTGGTTATTGCCACATTAAAAGAAATGAAAGACATGGGACATGAGTGATGAAAGAGAAGCTAGACGCCAGAGATATTCAGCAAAAAGAGAAAGCTATCTGAAAGCTAATTATCCATATCTTTGGGAGAGAGGAATAGACATAGGGGAATCATCTGGACCTCTCACACCATTAAGATCAAAGAGTACATCACCCATACTGGAAGAACTAGAGTTGGATGCCATTCCTTCTGTTTCTTTGCAAGAAAGATTAAGGGAATTGGTATAGGAAGAAGATCAATCACGAGGTGAAAGATCTGAGGTACATCCCTGGATAAAAGATTTGACAGAAATCTTTGATAAGAGTTGGCATGGACACCAAAAGCAGGAACTCCAGTTTCTGAAGCGGAAGGTGAAGAAGGAGAAGAGGATGTGGCAGAGCCAACGGAGAGTTCAGACTCTCCAACACCATTACAGTTGAGTTACATGAGTGAGAAGAAACCCAAGGACAGAACTTGGAGGATGAAAACAGAGAGAAGAAATTGGAAGAGGAAGAATATGAAGAAGTAGACCCAACAGTTGAGGTTGAGACTACAACCAGGACATCCCAACCCATTGGACCTGGATCAAGTGGAGCACTTGGATCACAGGCCAACGAAGGTGTCGGCTCAAGGGGATCAGGCGGGCTGCCTGGATCTGGCTCTGGGGGGACAGGGAGTGTGGGAAGTAGTGCAACTGAAGCTGGGAATACTGTGAATATCGTGGGGCCAGAAGCAGGGAGTGCTCAAGGGCCACCACTTTGGTGAAGATCCACCACAAAAACAACAGGTCCAGAACCAGCACCAGCAAGGGTGCCAGCACCTGTCAGTGGGCAGAAGGTAGGGCCACAGATGGCGTTACAACCAACACGGGCAAAACCACACCTTTCCAATATATTCAGGAAAAGGGGATCCCGATGTACACATTAGCCAATTTGAGCACATGTGTATAGTGAACAATGAGAATGGCGATGATGCCAAGATGAGATTGTTTCCTTGTTCACTTATCAAGAAAGCAAGTGAATGGTATGCAAGATTCCCTGATAATCATTTCCTAACTTGGAATGGCTTGAATACAACATTTCGAAATAGGTTCAGGACAAGTAAAACTGAAGATGAAGTGTATGGAAGTTTACAACAGTTAAAGCAAAAGAAGCATGAAACTGTTGAGGAGTATATGGAAAAGATAGAATTGATGATGAAAAAGCTGGCTGCAGTACCAGCACCCGGTTTACAGAAGACTTGGTTTGTGAGTGGACTAAGACCAGAGTTGCAAAAGTGGATATGTTACCCATAATACAGTGGAGGAGGCATTTGAAACTGCAAACATAATTGAGCAATTGGGAATGCTCAGGAGAGAGAAAAGGGATGATGAGGACTCTGAGGATGAGTCAGATGAAGAAGAAGAGCAAGAACTAAAAAGGGGATCCCGATGTACACATTAGCCAATTTGAGCACATGTGTATAGTGAACAATGAGAATGGCGATGATGCCAAGATGAGATTGTTTCCTTGTTCACTTATCAAGAAAGCAAGTGAATGGTATGCAAGATTCCCTGATAATCATTTCCTAACCTGGAATGGCTTGAATACAACATTTCAAAATAGGTTCAGGACAAGTAAAACTGAAGATGAAGTGTATGGAAGTTTACAACAGTTAAAGCAAAAGAAGCATGAAACTGTTGAGGCGTATATGGAAAAGATAGAATTGATGATGAAAAGCTGGCTGCAGTACCAGCACCTGGTTTACAGAAGACTTGGTTTGTGAGTGGACTAAGACCAGAGTTGCAAAAGAAAGTGGATATGTTACCCCATAATATAGTGGATGAGGCATTTGAAACTGCAAACAGAATTGAGCAATTGGGATGCTCAGGAGAGAGAAAAGTGATGATGAGGACTCTGAGGATGAGTCAGATGAAGAAGAAGAGCAAGAACTAAAAGGAAGAGTAAGAGAAAGGAGAATTTGAAGAGGGATAACCTATGAAAAAAGATTGGAAGAAATCTTGAAGAAGTATGCACAGAGGCTGCAAACACATTTGAGGAAGGGTGTATGATGTGCAAAGTGCCAAAACGAAGGCCATACCACCACAGAATGCCACTGAAAGGAGGAAACACTGTACTATCTGTAAATGGATAACCATTCTACTGAGAATTGTTACTACAACAGAAGGACAGCTGCAAGAGAACCTAGGCAAGTAAGGGTGCATCAGGTGCAGCCCCAGCCAAGAAAACAATGATCAGGACCACTATGGTAGGTCTGGTGGTTATAACAATGGCATGGAAGGGAGAGGTAATTCAAGAGGGATTACCAAGGAAATTCCAGAGGCAACTATCAGGGTAATCCAAGGGGTAATTACCAGCCCGGAATCAGGATTATAGAAATAATCCAAGAACAGACCAGGGCGAGGACCCAAGGTGAAGAGCTTATGTTCTATTGTAATCAGCCAGGACATCGCAGGGCAGCCTGTTCATTCTGGATAACACCAGAATGAGATGAGAGCTCCTGTGAATGAGGGCCCAGTGTTGGCAGCTCACATGGTTAGGCCATGTGTTGTACCAGAAGTAAGTACAATGATAGTAACAAGAAGCAAAGCCAAACTAATACCTCCAGTAGTAGAGGAAGAAGATGATAATGAAGGTGGCATGATCCTGAAGATGAAGAGACTGGAAGATGATGAAGGAATTGCACAAGGAAGTGGCAGATAGCTATAAGGGAAATGCAGAAGAGTACTGATATTCCTGTGGCAGATTCCTCTAATTCTGATGGAGAAGAAGAAGGAGTGGAGGAAGAAAGGAAGAAAGAAGAGGCAGACATGCAAAGTAATGAAGAGACTTTGGCTGAAGTAATATGCCAGACCAAAGCAGAAATTACCATTGGACAGCTATTAGCTGTGGCACCTTATTGTAGGCACAGGCTGTATCAAGCAATCAATCGAATTGCCCAGGAGACAGGAAACACAGACCTGAACAGCAAGGTGACCAGTTATAATGTGAAGCCGGAAGGGCGAGAAATAGTCATGGACTTTGATGATTCTATGCCAGTAATCCAATTGAGAATTGGAAGCACAGAACTAACTGATGTACTGATAGATGGAGGTTCTGGAGTAAATATCATGACAGACCAATTAAGGAAGAAGCTTGGTCTAAGTAACATGAAACCAGCCCCATTTACAGTAACAATGGCAGATCAAAGAAGTGTACAGCCATTGGGATTGATAAGAGGAGTTAAGATACAGATACAGAAGATGATCTTTATGATCACAGTAACTGTGTTGAAGATGGATGAAGTCATGGAGGCTTACTCCTTATTATTGGGACGTCCGTGGCTGAAATAGGCCAGGGTATTCCATGACTGGAATTCTCAGTTACTAACCGTGCATAATGGGATACACGAGATACAAATTACCACAAAGAAATCTAGTAGATTACCTGCTACAAGAAGACCTCGAGGAGTCAGAGAGTATGACTGGAAAGGAGGACTGGATGAGGAGCAGGAAGCTACCCTATTTGCTGCACACCCAGAGTGGGAGCAGGTTGCAGAGATGCGACTGGAAAGCCTAAGTTGTTTAAGAAGTATCTGATGTGGTGTAGTGACAGCAACACCAACTGAAGAGGAAACCAGCATTTACCCATCACATTTCTATGAAGAAAGAGAAGGAGAAATGGAAATCCTAGAGGAACCAGCCACTGTGAGCTTACAGGATGAAGTGATGACTGGTTGGACAATCACAGCTGATGAGCAGGTGAGGGAAGTGAATGTGGGAACTAAAGAGGAACCGAGGATGGTGAAAGTAGGAGCTGATTTGGAGCTGGAATTCTTTGAAGAAGCTAAAAGCTCGTTCATCAAATACAGAGATGTATTTGCTTGGAGCTATGAGGATCTAAAAGGGATACCACCTGAAGTCTGTCAGCATAAGATTGAACTGGAACCAGGGTCAGTATCAATCAAGCAGGCGAGGTACAGAATGAATCCCAACTACGCACAGAAGGTTGGAGAGGAGATAAAGAAGTTGGCTGAGGCTAAGTTTATATATCCAATAGAGTATACAACTTGGTTGTCACCCATTGTGATAGTTCCCAAGAAGAATGGTAAACTAAGAGTTTGTGTGAACTACAAGAAGCTGAATGCTTGTACAAAGAAAGATCCTTTCCCTTTGCCATTCACAGAAGCAGTATTAGATACTGTGGCAGGCCATGAGATGTACTCATTCATGGATGGCTTTAGTGGTTATAATCAAGTGCAAGTGGCAGAAGAAGACCAAGGAAAAACAGCTTTCATCACAGACTGGGGGGCTTATGCATACAAAGTCATGCCCTTTGGACTTTGTAATGCACCAGCGACCTTTCAGAGAGTGATAAGTGAATCTTTTCATGAGTATCTGGATGATTTCATGCAAGTGTTCTTGGATGATTTCAGTGTGTACAGCTCTAAGAATGAGCACTTGCATAAATTGGAGTTATGTCTGGCCAGATGCAGGATGAGAGGTCTGGGCCTGAATCCAGAGAAGTGTACTTTCTGTGTGAACTTAGGGGTGCTTCTGGGACACATTGTGTGTAAGAATGGACTTCTTGTGGATCCCAGGAAGACAGAGGCCATTAAAGCCTCTCCACCACCAGTGAATGTTAAGAGTCTAAGGAGATTCCTTGGGCAAACCAGTTATAATAGAAGATTTGTCAAAAGGTATACACAAATAGCAGCACCATTGAGCAAGCTACTGAAGAAAGATGCAGTGTTTGCCTGGACAGCTGAATGTCAACAGGCGTTTGAGGAACTTACACTGTCAGTAACAACTACACCTGTGCTGATTAACCCTCACTGGCATGTAGTATTTCATGTTCACTGCGATGCATCAGGAGAAGCGTTGGGAACGGTGTTAGCCCAGAATGTTACAGGAAATATAGATTCACCTGTGTACTATGCTAGCAGGTTGATGAACAGTGCTGAAAGGAACTATAGCACAACGGAAAGAAAAGCATTGGCAATGATCTATGCAGTGAAGAAATTCAGGCATTACCTGCTGGGCAAGAAGTTTATGTTCTATGTGGATCACCAGGCTCTGATATACCTGGTAAACAAACCTCTGATAAGCGGAAGAATAGCAAGATGGTTGATAATCTTGCACGAGTTTGAGTTCGAGGTTGTTTACAAGCCTGGGAGACTGCATCTTGTGGCGGATCACTTGTCACGGTTATCAACCACCTCATTGTAGGCACAGGCTGTATCAAGCGATCAATCAGATTGCTCATGTGACAGAGAACACAGACCTAAACAGCAAGGTGACAAGTTATAATGTGAAGCCTGAAGGGCGAGAAACAGTCATGGACTTTGATGATTCTATGCCAGTAATCCAATTGAGAATTGGAAGCACAGACTTGACTGATGTACTGATAGATGGAGGCTCAGGAGTGAATATTATGACAGACCAATTAAGGCAGAAGCTTGGTCTAAGTAACATGAAACCAGCCCCATTCATAGTAACAATGGTAGATCAAATGAGTGTACAGCCATTAGGCTTGATAAGAGGAGTAAAGATACAGATTTAGAAGATGATATTTAAGATCACAGTGACTGTGTTGAAAATGGATGATGTTATGGAAGCTTACTCCTTATTGCTGGGTCGACCATGGCTGAAACAGGCCCACGAAAGTATCAAAAAACAAGTAATAGAGATGAGGAGAAGCTGTGGAATAAATACTTTCCCAGTCAATGTGGGACAACCGAGGCAAAAAGGTGAATGTCTGTTACATTCCATAGAGTAGCAGACGCATTCAGCATAAGAACTAGTGTGAGAAGATAAGTTGGGTGTTTCCTAGAATAAATATAGGCTGTCATTGTCAGCTACTAGCAGCAAGGCAAGGATGTATGCATAATTTGTGCATAGACATGGGTAGCTGAAGGAGCAAAGAGAGTGTGGGTCCAGATTCATCCAAGAGGGCCAGATCTCAAGCACAAGATTACCTATGATTCCCTGTGGATCAATAGCTACAAGAAACCTGCATGGGTAGGTCTATTCCATGGGACTCAATCTGTCACTGAGTCTTGCATTATGAGGATCACAACTGCTTGGCAACTTACCTGCACGAGGCCTTGACCCTTAGGCAATCCCAGAGCAGTGTAGCTTTAGGCTGCTTTTTGACTTTGGTTTTTCATTTTGTACCATAAGCTCTTTGAGCTTTCCGTAGATGTAATAAAGTACCATTTTGTTTCATGACATGTCTTTCATTGTTTTCGCGTTTCTAATGACATGATTAGTTCTCTTGTATGGCATTACATGCGTGCTCACTACAAACACCAAAACTTCAAAGCATGAACCACTATGAGTGATTGTTCAAATAATTTCGAGCACTTCATTTAAAGTAGTAAAGCAGTGGTTGCGCCGACTTCCGTAGTCACAGTTGCCACTGGGCATGTAGCACTGCAAGTTATGTGGTCGACTACCACGTGGCGCCCGGTCCCGTGGCCACGTGACAGCAGTGGTGGTTGTCGCGGCGCCGCCATGTCCACGTCCTCATCCGCGTCCACGTTCGCGTCCGTGTGTCACCGCGCTCCGGTGAGTCAGTCCACTCATCCGGAGGGAAAAGTCAAAGTCAGCCCAAAAGGTCAGACACACGGGCAGCCCGCCTGGTTACGCCACGTGGTTCTTTAGCATTAATTGCAATAATCGCTTAGCAGTGCTCACGCGTCTGCGTCCTTTACCACTCCAATCATTGGATGTCCAACCCAACTTCCACGTCTGTTGTAACTAGTCGTTTGTAACTTCCAGTCGATCCCATTTTTTTGACTTTTACGACTCAAAATGAGTCGTTACCCCAGTGGTAAATGACACGAATGCTTCTAGTGGTATGTTGTGGATAGTGGATTCCCTTCCAAATTCAGCCTCTCGTGAAGAACTTGCAGTTTTGAGTGTGTTGTACTGCCTACGATAATGCTTGTGTTGACGCAAGCAGCAAATAAGGCACAAGAAGGCTGTGTGTAAGTTTGGGATTGTTGATAAGCAGTGTCTCTTGTTTGGCCTGCAGTACTGCACTACTGATGCTTGCGTTGACGCAAGCATCATCATGGCCTCTCTTTCCATAGTGAACTGCTGCTATTTTAGAGCCTCCATTTTGCAAAGGATGTTCTGGTTATATTTTGCATTCTTCCGCAAGGCCGTTAGAAGTTTCTGAATTGAGATACCTCTTTTCGCAGCCACATATATAATGTCTTGATACCTGGAAGGTTCCTTAGTTCATATCCACATTTCATTGACACATAGGCAAACCCTTCTGCGGAGAAGACGATGTACACCGTAGGTATTGTAGAAGACTGGAGCATATATATCCCACTTGAAACCATGCTTGCATCAACGCAAGCATGGTTGTTCCATTGCGAATGTCTCTTTGCATCCTTGCACTCATGTTCGATTTTGTGTTATCAAGTTGCAGACCCGTGCTTTTGATGCACACTGTCTTGTGAGAGTCCGGGACCCAACCACACCTGCTTGGATGTTCCTGAGTTTCATCTTCGGGATTTGGCCGTACACATAGATCCGACTTGCGATCCGGTGGATGACGACTTCATTGGCAATTATGTGGACTCCAACCTTACTTTGCGGCGAGATTCTAGAGTATCAGGGAGAGGTGCATGGGAGAAGAGTCTGGCCTTCATTAGACTCTCATTGAGACTTGCAGCGCTCATGGGTCCAGAGTTGTGGACCTCACGCTGGGCACAGGTACAACTAAACTATGAATTGCACTCTTTCGATATCGTTTTGGGTGGATTTTCGGCTTCATGGCCCTCATTCTTGCCGTTCATGTGCAGGCGCTTCATTTCATGCGTGTAAGGCAGCCGGGAGGCATCTTTTCGCCTTCGAAGGTGATGCAAATTTGTATACGCATGTGATAGCTCCTCTCTATGAGGGCTCCTCTTCTGCAACACTCTTCTGTGGGCTAACTAACCAAAGGAAAGAATTTGAAGTGGGACAAGTTCTTAAGCAGATGGCTTAGTGGTATAGCACAGTGATCACAACAAGGTGAAAAAATGATTGACATAAAAGTTTGCTCCCGTGTGCTCATGGGCTCATGACGTTGTGCATCTTCACGGCACCGGAACCAACTCTGACCATTGAATGTCTTGTCCACATACGCACGATCCACAATCCGCCAGGCCTCAAGAAAAATCAAATTCTCCTCCGTCAATGCCCCTAACAAGCACATGCAACCAAAACCAAATTTGTGAGTGTGTATGAGTCGTGAGAGAGAGAGCAGTTGTTAGTCATCTTTCTCTAAAATGTGCTTTGTTCTTGCCTTGTGGTCAAAAGTCCCACTCCCTTCTTAGGGAGGGCCTACCCCACCACGATAATAGAGTGTGGTGTCTGGAGCAAGAGACGATTGAAAGAATTATAGTGTCCACACGTCAAACTCCAACTTTAGATCCTCAAAACTGGAGGCCTATGCTAAGGACAAGATCAAGAGCATGCTATCACATAGTAGGAAGGGCAAGAAAATTGAAATAATGCTCTATCTCCACTTCTTGTGTGGTAGATGTTGGATAGGCCCTAACAACATTCATATTTCAACCTCAAAAAATAGAATGGAAAATTCTGTCTTAAATTCCCTGTTTTCTCATGGATGAAATCGCCAAACTTCTCTAGACAAAATTTAAATTATGGATGAATTTGCCAAATATGGATGATATACATGGATGAAATTACAATAGAGGATGATTCTATCCTAATTTCAGTGGATGAACAAAAAATATGGCTATTTCCTGCAAAACTCAGTAGCCACTCCTGTTATTAATCCTTTTTTTTTTCCAAATTGTTTTTAAAAAAGCGGCAAAATCTAACACCCTTTCTAGATATACAATTCACATGGGCTTCCTCCCCTTTTTACTTTTAAAAACAAACGGGGTAATCAAAAGCTCATCTCTCGTTTGAAGCCCCCAAAAGAAAACGAGGGGTTCTTACGCTTGCCTTCTTGGTGGCTCGTAGTTCGGACTTCGGTAGTTTGAACTCCTGTTGTTATGTCTGCTTCGGAGGGCTTGTGATCTCCCTCTTGCAGGCAGCCTGCTACCACCATTTCTGGTCTTCTTTCCTTTTCTGCTTGCTTTCAGGGTTCTTGGTTCTTTGGTCTCGGTTATTATGTCGGCTGTGAAGGGTTGGTCTTCCCGTCTTCTCCCTTCTGCAGGCTGGCTGTTGACTCTTTCTCTGGTTCCTTTTCTCTTGTTATGTTCAGGTCTCGAGTGGTACCTCTGTCATGTGCCTCATGGCCTTCTGTAAGGTTTATTTTTCCTTACCTTTTTAATAAAGCTTCCAGGGCCACTGTCCCCTGTTCCGTTAAAAGAAACAAAAAACAAAAACAAAAACAAACACAGAAAAACAAAATTCAAATGTAATTAAACTGTAGATCTGATGTTATAGAATCGAGGAATGAGCGTTGAAATATGAATTTCCCTCCGTTTTCTCTTCCCCCCGGTCGCTCGCTTTCCTTCATCCGCGCCTCGTCTTGAAGCAGCCGCTTGCATTTCACTGTGGCTACTGTTGTTGTGGTGGTGTTGTCTGGTGAGCTGCTCTTGTGGCTCGAATTTGGAGTTCACTTTGGTTTCTGAGAAGGTATGTTGGTTGAATGGGGAGATAAATGTGGCGGCGCTGGGTTTACTGGAGGGTTTAAGATGTCTTGGGTTTTGTTGGGTGGAAGGGTTCGGGAGATTGGTGATTCGGCAATTTGTGGAGGTGGTGTTTGGGTAGGGGATGTGTGGTTTGAATTTGCATGTGTGGTTTTGAAAGTCTTTTCTACGCTTGTATGTGTTGCATGTGTGGCAGGGTTCGTGAAAAGTGGCAGTTTAACGCCAGTTTTGTAGTACTTTACCTCGCATTCTGTGCATTCATGTGATGTGCTGGCTTATGCAGGGAAGCTAGGACCAATTTCGAGTTTTGTCAGGTTCTTTGAGGTACTCGGTGCACCGTTTTTCGGTTATTCGAGTGACTGGTAGGTTTTTTTCTAGATTAAGATTTCTTAGTGTAGCTGGTAGAGGTCCTCAGACTCGGGGATTAGACGAAGGAGATTACGGGTTGGGCTGCATGAATAGCTGAGAAACGGTGCTTTGAAGGCAGTGAAAGATCGAAAGAGTCCTAGACGTAATGGGGTCGGAGTCTGTGAAGCGGGAGGGTAGCCAGTTGCTTGGGTTGCCTCCACGCAAAAGATTTAAACTCCTGGAGCAACACAGGAAAGAGAGAGAAGAAGAAACTCAGGGATTAGGTTCTCAGTGCAATAACATCACAAATGCCATGGTGATGCGCGTTTCTCCCAAGAATTTGTTGTCAAAGGGGTTCAAGGTGCTGGAGAAGCAGAAACATAAGCAGCAACAGCAGAGGCCCCAAGAGAATCTTATGCGTGCCATGCCACCGCCGCCACCTCGACCTGCTGCTGCAAAACGGAAAGATGTGCAGAAATCCTCTGCAATTCCTGAGACCATCAAAGGTTATGGTGCACACACCGCGAAGAAGGAGAAGCTGAAGGTGAGATTTGAGAAGGACTCTAATGTTCACCCGATTAGGAGCAAGCACATCGACTATCTATCTAGAGAGATGCCCAAATTGAGCATAATCAGGGAGGAGAGGAAGTTTCATTCGTCAGCTGGCCTATCAGAATCCGGTGATTCTCAAAAGGATGTGAAGCTGAGTTCAAAACGACAGCATCGAGAAAGCTCTAGCCCTGCTGCCGTCAGCTTGAATGAGGTGCCCTCAAAGTCATGGAAAGAGTCTACTGGCTTCACTTGCTCAGTTAATAAGGCCCAAGAAGACAATGACAGGGAGGATGGCCATGTACCAAACGGATACGACGAGATAATACCGACAGCCCCCCAAATAAAAGCGGAGATTTCAGTTTCTGAGGAGGTGGCAATGGAGAGTGTGACCCACGAGCCTGTGAACATGAAGCTGGCCGACTTTGTGACACCAATGGATGTGGAGGTCCACGTTCCAGAGAGGGAGGAGACATGCGGGAATATCGTTGAAAAGGACGGTCGTGAAGATGACATTTTGGTGAGTCCGGACCATACTGTCTACGAGAGTACATCGTTCGACCTTGTGGAAAAGGATACTGAAAAGGTACGTCTTGAAACTGGTTCCTTGACTGTAAGTGTCTCTCATCTTCCGATGGAAGAGCCGGAGGATGTTAGAAGCGTTGAGGAAAAAGCAGGTGACGGTAGTTGCTGGGTTGCTGTGGGTGCAATCACTGCGGAATCAGCAGCCGACATTGGTGAAGCTGAAAACCCTACTGCTTCCAAACTCAGCGCAGAAATATCTGCCATTAGTGAGGCATTCTTGCCGAGACAGGAATCGCAAATCTGTAATGAAGAGGAAAGCCATTTGTGTGTAGATCCAGAACAGAGCATGGACAACATTCAGCCAACAAGTCCGCTGAATTCCATGCATTCTGATGTACCGATAGCTGAGAGCAACGTGGAGGAGAGTGAAGATGTTTTAGGTGATAGAGCTGAAATATTGAAAGAGTTGAGCTCGAAACTGGAGGTACTTTCTGAAGTGGTTCATGAACACCTTGTTTCTATCGAGCATCACAGTGAGGTGCAGCAGGCCTCTTGTAATGATGGGTCCACTATTTTGAATGAGGTAGCAGCTTGCATAGTGCCGCATTTGGTAGAGAGGCACATCGATGTGGAGGAGGGGTCCAAATTGCAGGCCGAAGATGAGTCAAGACTGTACGCTGATGAGTTTGAAATCCAAATTCCCGCCTGGTTAGACAGTGAACCTGTAATCTGCTGCAGCAAGGGTGAGATTGCAGCTGTGACTTGCGCTGTGAGGCAGCAGGAAGATGAAACTGCCATATGCTTAGGGACTGATGCTTCGAAGTGTATGAACAAAAGGGAGGAAGAGGAGGAGAAAGAGAAGGTGTCTGTATCGACAATTGGTGATGTTTTGCAAGTCAAGAAGCAGGAAGGACAGGAAATTAGCTCTCTGCAGAAGCCACTCTCAAAACGAGAGAGGCTACTTGCCGAATTAGATGGCCGTGCGGACAAGCTTTTTAGGCGAATGTTTGCGAGGGAGGGATTTAGTGGGTGGGACGTCGATGAAGATGACAGAGGAGCTGCTGTTTCCAAGGTTTGCGATAAATTGACACCCGATGATCTTGCCCTAAGTGAAATGGAGGTAGACATGGAGCTGACTAGTATGCCCCTGTCCAGAGTGGTTAGTCCAAAAGAAATTCCTGCCGTAGCGAAGCAATGTTGCTTTCCCAATGTTATAAATAAAGAGGAGGACAAGGAATGCATCATGGTGCCGTCTGCTGATGTTGGAGAAATGCCTCATAGTATGCCACATACAGGAGTGGTACATGAGATGCAAGAGATGCTAGATAGGACTTCCCAAGGACAGGAGGAGATGGACTATCAGAAAATTTGTTCACAGTCTCAACAAGCTGGGGATCCATCTCTTGCGGACTTGAAGTCTGGTGCTGTTGAAGAGCAGGAGCAACCACAAAACGTAGTTCGCAAATCGTCAAAAGAAGACGGTGAATGGGATGAGGACTTGGATGATGATGTACCAGAATTCACCTTTGGAAATGTAAGTGGAATTACTCAGCGTGTGAAAGCACCTGGACGGTGCACAAATAACTCAAATTCCAAGCCTGTAGACATGGAAGAGGAGGATGGTGCCTGTGTTGTTTGTCAAAGCTCTGATGGAGAGCCCTCCGACCCAATTGTGTTCTGTGATGGTTGTGATGTTGCAGTGCATGCAAATTGCTATGGAAATCCTCTTCATTGTGAAATTCCTGAAGGAGACTGGTTTTGTGCCCAGTGCATGAGCAATAGTCCTGAAGCTCAGAAGTGCTGTTTGTGTCCTGCATTGGGCGGGGCAATGAAGAAGACTATTGATGGAAAATGGGCTCACATATCTTGCGCCGTCTTTGTGCCTGAGGTTAGTTTCGTTTATTGCGCTTGGTCTTGCAAGTGGTGATTAAAGTTGATCTTATATTATTTCAGGCTCACCACAGTAGTGTAGTGACTTTATAATTTGTACTATAATTGTTAAAATTTCAACTCTGAAATTGCAGGTGTTCTTCCGATCAGCTGATGACAGGGAGCCAATAGACACCACACATGTACCCAATCACCGGTGGATCTCTGTATGTTCTGTCTGCAAAGCAACTGGAGGTGCATGTGTTGATTGCACTGAAATTGGTTGTGTCTCGAGCTTCCATGTTTCTTGTGCTTTGGAGATGGATCTGGCCATGGAATTTCGGAATGGGAGAGGTGGTGCTATTGTCATATCCTTCTGTGAGGCACATACTGCCCGTTGGAATCAGGTACAGTAAAATCAGAATCTGTCGTTCATCAATATTCAGCCTGGTTGAATGTTGTGCATGAAGATATTTTGCAGAATCTTCAGCAGCTTCACTAACTAATGTTGGTTGTGGTTTACAGCAACAGGAGTCAAAAAAGGATCGCAGGAAGTTCAAGATTGTATCTCGTGAACCTCGGGAGAGTAAAGCGCCCCTGAAGTCGAAGGTGAGAACGTGATTGAAGTGGTGGGAGTAGTCATCCTCCATTACAAATCAATCTTAAATGGTGAAATTTCTATCAGTGCAAGTCTTTGCCCCCATCTTGTACTCTGATAAATCATGTGATAGGTCACACGTAGGTAGTCTGCAAACTTCTTGCAAAGAACACAGGAATGTAAAGAGATCATCTACGTTCATAATTTACAAATTCGCTTGGTGTCGAAAGTTCTCCATTCTCTGGTAATATCTATTGGCAAATCACTTTTGCTTTCCAAAGTTTGGTTGACTATCAGATAATATGTGTGACTCAAGCTTCTAGCAGCTTCTTGGCAAAATGACAACCTCCGGTGGTACAGCTTCCACATTGTAAGTCAATTCTTCATTCAAGGTGTTTAACGAAACATGACAATTTGTTGCTATTTGCATCTTTCGGACCTGAAATCAGACCTGATCTAGGTACAACATGTACAGCATGATCTAAATCTAAAAGATCCAACTCCCATGCAAACATGGTCAAAGAGAAAGGGAATTGAGCTGAATCTGCAGGTCTTCTCACATCTTCTGGAGCTGTTTGTATGCATCTGTGAACCAGTCAAGCTCACTCCAGATCCTATGTTACAATTTTACTTAAAGAATACCTTTGATGTAGGGGCAAAGGCACCAACACAATTCAATGTAGTGTTTGGGTATGTATTAGTCATTAGTACCGTTAAGTTGACCAATATGGGCCAAAGTCATCTCTTCAAAGTGCGCAATGCATGGGTATAAAATTTTCGAGCTATTGCCTTGTTTTTAAATGCCACATGTACGTCTCCCAAGTATTCCAGGGTCTGCAAGTGGTATGCAACGAAATAAACTGGTGTTACAATTCTAGGCAAGTGGACATCTGCTATGTTTCCTTGCCACTGCATATGCATTTTTGCAACTTTGACATCTAGACTCCGCTATCTGCTGCCACGTAATTTGAAGGTCTAGAATCGATGGTGGTCTTGTTTATCCTAAATTACTTGAACTCTAAGCATTCATCATGCCAATTCCTTTCTTGGCATGTTGACATGGACATATGCCTACTCTTCTTATCATCTGTTAAATTGACATGAATAAATCCTGCTTAACCCCTACAGGACGAGCTAAATTCCAGCATTTTTGGACAAAATGTGTACAAGCCCTGCATATACAGGTTCTATCTTCCTACGGCCATACATCCACAGGGATGAACTGTACAATGTCATCCCTACTGACATGATGAACAGTGTGACAAACTTTCAGGAGATTTCGCATTTCAGGGATAATATAGCAAAAAAAAATGCCCCACCTTGAAAACAAATGAACTACCCTATGACAAATTCACCTTTGACCAATGCTTTTTGGCATTTTCCAGAAATTTGTAGAGTGATTGGCCTCCACATTCTGGATTTGGGGCACATAGCAAGTGCTCCCTGCAAATATCAGACCGAACCACCAAAAATAGGGGCGGGCCCCGGGGGGTGAGGATTCATCTGAATTTGCTCTACTCAGCCCAAAGCTCCTAAATGCCCACCGAAACTAAACTGACTGCAGATTCCAAAGGTCATTGCATGCACCACTGTTTGGCAAAGGTCACTGCACAAAAAAAAATTGATTCAGAGGAAATTACACAGTTGGATGTGAATTTTTTTGGATTTTCTGGCCATCGACAAACCAAGTATTTTGATGCCGGACCGGTGTCTTCTCCGGTCGGTCTGTAAACGGCCATGTCACTGAAAACCCATGGTTTTGGGTGGGCTGCACCCAATTCCAAAACTTGATCGGCAATACACAGGGGGCTTGCTTCTTCTCCAATCCGGCCAACTGCTTGGTATCAACGACTTGGGACTTTCCTTGCAGCATGACAAGAACCAGAACTGAGGGGGGATTGAACCCCTGATCTGCCCCTGTGTGCAGACACTACCCCCCCCCCCGCCCAAGTAGCCATACACCCTCCACCCTCCCAACAACACAACAATCACCACCTCATGCCCCATATATGGCAACCACGACCATCAAGACCCCCAACCAAAACTCGACAAGCGCAACCAGATGCACCCCAGCAAATGTAATTCTAACCTCAGCAGGTTCAGCACCAAGCCGTGAAGACCACCTGTCAGCAAAACTCGAAATCCCAGTGTTCATGGAAATACTCAAGGCACCACCCACTTACACACATGACACACCCACATCCAACCCCCTACCAAGCCACAAATGCCAATCCACGATAAGTTCACAGGCAGAGACATACATGCCCTGAAACAATCACGACTGAGTCACAGGCAGAAGTTTAGAAGCACCAAAAACAACACAGCATGTGACAAACTACCTTTCCCGAACACGATGGGCCTCCCGCCAACACGCACCAAGACGTAGAAACGAATTTTGGCGTTGAGGACAGTAGTGATGCGTGCGTCTATTGCACTGCACACATAAACGTCGAAGTCTGGAATCAAGGTCCGGTGCACATTGGAAGCCCCTGGAACCAAGACACTCTTCGTTTTCAGCCCCGCCCAAGTGCCTGCTGTGAGTTAGTGAGCCATGGCCAGACTATAAGATCTAGGCGGGACATAGCTCGAACACTCATGCTCTTCATGATGGCTACACGTAAAATGTAGATGTTCACCATAGTGGTATCCAGAAGAAAGAAGAAAACCATGTGCCAGCACTTCTGGTTTTGAACTGCATGTTATAAGCTCCCCGAAGCTAGTCTTGCACGTCCACACCACGCATGTAGGTCTGGTACTGCACATGCATTGGCACAGAGGGCACCAAGACCCTTTGGTTGCCCACAAATCGCTTCACACTAACACTAGGTGAAATGGGGCCCGACGCTGGCCGAGCCCCCGATGACACCATGACACCCTTCTTGTCCCACCACAGGCATGTCGCAACTTGTCGGCTATTGTGCATTCTGAACCCAGTGTCCCCTTGCTTGGCTTTTTTGTTCTTTTTCAAGCATGTCAAGAAAGGAGGCAGTCCCTTCTTATTCAACCAAACTGTGCCAGTGGCCCAAGTGCCTTTCAAGGCCTGCAAACCATATAACAATTGGGGAGAAGTAAAATAAAACCGGAAATGCGTGGGCCGGGATGTCTGTGCGTTGCACCATTTCCTGCCTGTCCGGCCCCAAGCCCCACTGTTTCCCTTTCAAAAACTCGTTGTACCTGCATTGCTGCATAATTGACCTCAGAATGTCCTCCGTTGTGGCAGTGAGGATGTCCACCAGATGCGCTGCAGAGGAGGCACGCCAAGAAGAGTGCACTGATTCGGCCATGTTTGTCGTGGGCATGTCGGTGTCGGAGTCGAGACACATTTCCTGCACAAGCACATGTTCAGGTTACAAGCAAGTTACAAATATGGCCAAGAATAATATTCAACGGGACGCGAATTCGTGCAACTCACCTCCCGCATATAGTCGCCGAACTGGAGGAAACGATAATGCCACCATGCTAGCCAACTGATCATTACTCCCTCGTCTGATTTCCTTACAGCACCTGATGATGTCCACCAAGCCCGTATGCATGCAAACTGTGTCTCTGCATCATCCAAGGTGGGAGCGCGCTTCCACGCAAGGCACAGGGAACGGTGCTCCTCTCTGAAATCTGGCGCCACGAGCCTGGTTGTGTACTGCGAAAGGCTCTGCAGAAAATGGGACCCACAAGATCTCTCCTTGCCTTCCATGGGAACATTGGGGTCTTGCCCGTACACCCTTCGGATGGCAGCCCAATTTGCTTGTGCGTTGTCCGCCATGAAACCACGGAAATTGGGAGGGGCAATCCCGCCTTGGCCATCTGTTCGTTTATTCCCTGCCAAAGAAGCATCTCCGATTGTGTGTCCTCTCCTTTCATCTCACAAATAGCAATTGTCATTAGCATCCTGCAGTGGGTGTCGTAGACATGTGCACCCATTGTCACCCACTGGTGATTTGTAATTCGCTTGATATGGTCGAACATGACCCAACTGTTTGACAAGTTCCCACTCGTCATCCTGTCGACCAGTTCGACGCCGCTGCCAGGTCCACACGTGGACATTTTGAATACGAAACAACGATATGCCTCAGTCCCTTGTCCTGGAAACCTACTTCCATGAATGTAGTCATATCCACATCGTCGCTTCACCTCCAGAATGGAGTGCATATCCGAGGCACGCCCAATTTTCTGTTTGCATGAGACAATGTGGTTTCGGACATTCGGTGAACATACGTGGGACACCGACTCCAGCAATGCTTAAATGTGGAGTTCGGAACCTTCTCCTGAGCTCGAAATGGTTGATGAGCTGTGCCTGTCCAATCGGTCTCGTTCATGTGACCTTTGGATTTAAAGTGGAAGCAAGTTGGGGAGAAACACCGCAACGCGCCCGCACAAACAACGTAGCGCACCCGCACACCATCGAGCATCTTCATGCTGGTGGTTTTGGTAACGCACCAAGGATGACCGTCATGTTTTCTATCCATATCTGTCAACATTCCGGACGCCCTCGAGTAGTCCGCCCGAGGAGGGAACTCAAAGAAGATATTACCGTCGACGTCGGCGGGAAGGCATGTAACCGATTTAATTGCGAACTTGCTGTAGTCCAGCCCGGCCAGCTCCGACCGGTGTCCCTCCAGGTGAAGCCCTCGCAGAATTTCAAGAATAGATCGAACTGCGGTGCTCGTGCTGGGAATATGACTCCCTCCTCCACTGACGTCCATTGAGGACTTGCCTGACTCCAGGACGACCTCGGAACTTCCATGACCTCGTCTGAGTCGGACAGGTTGTGAACAACCCGGTTCTCGCTCGTCTTCATGGATGGGTTCGGCTCTGGATTTACTTAGTTGCGGACTTCTCTCTTTGAGGTAGCCACTCTTTGAGGTAACCACTCTCTGATTCGCGGATTGTTTCGTGGAAGGCGCCAGGATAGAAGGTGCATTTGGCGGGCAAATGAAGTCCCCAACAGCCCTGTATATGACGCTGTCCGATGGTGGAACTCGCTATTCCCTGCCATCGCCAAAATCATCGTGGAGCACAACAATACTCTCGACAACAAGGCCGTTAGAGTCCTTCCTTTCCTCCTCCAAAAAACCCGACCCGGTTTCAGGTGGTATCGAACGCACAGATATTTTTCCATCACCCGGCAGATGTCCCCTCTGCACGGAAATGAAGCTCTATGCTCGTGAGGAGGGCAGTACACTGTAGCGCTCGGGTTTTCCGCCATGGAGATGTGCACACAAGACTGCCAGGATGGCGTGCGGGGAAGCTCCCTGGTAGAAGGGGGATGCAGCGATGGGAATGAATGCGATGCCGATTTGTCCGAGCGACGAAGCCTGATCCAAATCCAGAGAGCCAACTATCTCAAAAATCCACAGTCAGAGTGTTAATGAACTTTGTCTCCGGAATGCGGCCCCTGGTCTTTGCGCAATAACTGCCAACGGTATGCAGTCAGAAAGTGGGGGCCGTCCGGATGATGACGGCTGAAGGGGAGAAGCCGGCACCGTGCCGTCACATTACTACCCCCAAATGGAAATTCGGCACCCAATATCCAACAGGGGAAGCCCGGATGAAGTTGCCTCGGGCGCAGAGCCGCGCGTGTGCGACAGAGAACATCCCCTGGATGGAGATTCGGTGCCGAATTTCCATCCAGGCCCCCCCAAAGGAAGTCGTGTCGGGGGGTCAAGCCGAAAACTGGCCGGCATAAAAACATCCCCAGATGGAAAAACGGCGCCGAATTTCCATCCAGGGCGGTTCGGATGCACTCGGGGAGGGGGAAGAGGCCGGCACTTGGCCGTCACATTTCAACCCCCGGACGGAAATTCGGCACCGAATATCGAACAGGGGACGCCCGGATGAAGTCGCCTCGAGCGTAGAGGTCGGCACGTGTTCGATAGAGAGCATCCCCTGGATGGAGATTCGGCACCGAATTTCCATCCGGGCCCTCCCAAAGGAAGTCGTGTTGGGGGGTCAGACCGAAAACTGGCCGACATAAAAACCTTCCCAGATGGGAAAACGGCGCCGAATTTCAATCCGGGGCCGTTCCAATGCAGTCGGGGAGGGGGGAGAGGTCGGCACCTGGCCGTCATATTTCAACCCCCGGACGGAAATTCGGCACCGAATATCCAACAGAGCGGCGGAGAGGCCGACACCTCTCCGACAGAGACCATCCCCCGGATGGAAATTCGGCGCCGAATTTCCATCCAGCAGGTAAGTGCAATCCCGGATGGATGGAAATCCGGAGCCGCATTTCCATCCTGCAGGTAATTCGAATCCCGGACGGATGGAAATCCGGCGCCGCATTTCCATCCTGCAGGTAATTCGAATCCCGGACGGATGGAAATCCGGCGCCGGATTTCCATCCTGCAGGTAATTCGAATCCCGGACGGATGGAAATCCGGCGCCGGATTTCCATCCAGCAGGTAATTGGAATCCCGGACGGATGGAAATCCGGCGCCGAATTTCCATTCACCAGGTATTTCATTGCTCAGAATTACCTTCCTGCAGGTAATTCTGATCGATGAAGGTGGGAAGACAATTCCTCGCTCAGAATTACATGCACGAAGGTAATCCATCGATCAGAATTACCTGCAGGAAGGTAATTCATCAATCAGAATTACCTGCAGGAAGGTAATTCTGAGCGATGAAATACCTGGCGAATGGAAATTCGGCGCCGAATATCCATACGCAAGCGATCCGACTTACCTGCTGGATGGAAATTCGGCGCCGGATTTCCACCCATCGGGGTTTCGAATTACCTGCAGGATGGAAATTCGGAGCCGGATTTCCATCCATCGGGGTTCGAATTACCTGCAGGATGGAAATTCGGCGCCGAATTTCCATCCATCTGGGATTTGAATTACCTGCAGGATGGAAATACGGCGCCGGATTTCCATCCATCCGGGATTCCACTTACCTGCTGGATGGAAATGCGGCGCCGGATTTCCATCCATCCGGGATTCCACTTACCTGCTGGATGGAAATGCGGCGCCGGATTTCCATCCATCCGGGATTCCACTTACCTGCTGGATGGAAATTCGGCGCCGGATTTCCATCCATCCGGGATTGCACTTATCTGCTGGATGGAAATTCGGCGCCGGATTTCCATCCATCGGGGATTCGAATTACCTGCAGGATGGAAATAAGGCGCCGGATTTCCATCCATCCGCTCTTCGAATTACCTGCATGACTGGGAAAATGGCGCAGAATTTCCGATTTTGGTGCCAGTCAGATCTGGGACTTAGCCATTTTTGGCCCCGAACTGGAAAAATGGCGCCAAAAAGAAAAAAAAAGAAAAAAAAAAAACGCCGTTTTTCCTATTCGGGGCCGAAAACGGCTAAGTCCCAGATCTGACTGGCACCAAAATCGGAAATTCGGCGCCATTTTTCCAATCATGGAGGTAATTCGAAGAGCGGATGGATGGAAATCCGGCACCGGATTTCCATCCATCCGCGATCCGAAGTACCTCCTTGATGGAAATTTTGCGCGCCGACCTACTCCGGTGCCGGATTTCCATCAATCCGCTCTTCGAATAACCTCCATGACTGGAAAAATGGCGCCGAATTTCCGATTTTGGTGCCAGTCAGATCTGGGACTTAGCCCTTTCCGGCCCCGAACTAAAAAATTGCGCCGGAAAAAAAAAAAAAAAAAACGCCATTTTTCCAGTTCGGGGCCAAAAACGGCTAAGTCACAGATCTGACTCGCACCAAAATCGGAAATTCGGCGCCATTTTTCCAGTCATGGAGGTAATTCGAAGAGCGGATGGATGGAAATCCGGTGCCGGATTTCCATCCATCCGTGCTCCAAATTACCTCCATGATGGAAATTTTGCGCGGCGACCTACCTGGCGGATGGAAATCCGGCGCCGGATTTCCATCCATCCGCTCTTCGAATTACCTGCATGACTGGAAAAATGGCGCCGAATTTCCGATTTTGGTGCCAGTCAGATCTGGGACTTAGCCATTTTCTGCCCCGAACAGGAAAATGGCGCCGAAAAAAACGAAAAAAAAAAAAAAAAAACAAAACAAAACGCCATTTTTCGAGTTTGGGGCCGAAAACGGCTAAGTCCCAGATCTGACTGGCACCAAAATCGGAAATTCGGCGCCATTTTTCCAGTCATGGAGGTAATTCGAAGAGCGGATGGATGGAAATCCGGTGCCGGATTTCCATCCATCCGCGCTCCGAATTACCTGCATGATGGAAATTTTGCGCGCCGACCTATTCCGGTGCCGGATTTCCATCCATCCGCTCTTCGAATTACCTGCATGACTGGGAAAATGGCGCCGAATTTCCGATTTTGGTGCCAGTCAGATCTGGGACTTAGCCATTTTTGGCCCCGAACTGGAAAAATGGCGCCAAAAGAAAAAAAAAAAAGAAAAAAAAAAAACGCCGTTTTTCCTATTCGGGGCCGAAAACGGCTAAGTCCCAGATCTGACTGGCACCAAAATCGGAAATTCGGCGCCATTTTTCCAGTCATGGAGGTAATTCGAAGAGCGGATGGATGGAAATCCGGCGCCGGATTTCCATCCATCCGCGCTCCGAATTACCTGCATGATGGAAATTTTGCGCGGCGACCTACCTGGCGGATGGAAATCCGGCGCCGGATTTCCATCCATCTGCTCTTCGAATTACCTGCATGACTGGAAAAATGGCGCCGAATTTTCGATTTTGGTGCCAGTCAGATATGGGACTTAGCCATTTTCGGGCCCGAACTGGAAAAATGGCGACGAAAAGAAAAAAAAGAAAAAAGAAAACGCCATTTTTCGAGTTCGGGGCCGAAAACGGCTAAGTCCCAGATCTAACTGGCACCAAAATCGGAAATTTGGCGCCATTTTTCCAGTCATGGAGGTAATTTGAAGAGCGGATGGATGGAAATCCGGCGCCGGATTTCCATCCATCTGCACTCCGAATTACCTGCATGATGGAAATTTTGCGCGGCGACCTACCTGGCGGATGGAAATCCGGCGCCGGATTTCCGTCCATCCGCTCTTCGAATTACCTGCATGACTGGAAAAGTGGCGCCGAATTTCCGATTTTGGTGCCAGTCAGATCTGGGACTTAGCCATTTTCGGCCCCGAACTGGAAAAATGGCGCCGAAAAAAAAAAAAAAAAAAAAAAAAAAAAAAAAAAAAAAACCCCATTTTTCGAGTTCGGGGCCGAAAACGGCTAAGTCCCAGATCTGACTGGCACCAAAATCGGAAATTCGGCGCCATTTTTCCAGTCATGGAGGTAATTCGAAGAGCGGATGGATGGAAATCCGGCGCCGGATTTCCATCCATCCGCGCTCCGAATTACCTACATGATGGAATTTTTGCGCGCCGACCTACTCTGGTGCCGGATTTCCATCCATCCGCTCTTCGAATTACCTGCATGACTGGAAAAATGGCGCTGAATTTCCGATTTTGGTGCCAGTCAGATCTGGGACTTAGCCATTTTCGGCCCCGAACTGGAAAAATGGCGCCGAAACAAAACAAAACAAAACAAAACAAAACAAAAACCCCATTTTTCCAGTTCGAGGCCGAAAACGGCTAAGTCCCAGATCTGACTAGCACCCAAAATCGGAAATTCGGCGCGATTTTTCCAGTTCTGGGCCCAGTCAGATCTGGGACTTAGCCATTTTCGGCCCCGAACTAGAAAAATGGCGCCGAAAAAAAAAAAAAAAAAAAAAAAAAACGCTATTTTTTTGGTTTGGGGCTCTGTCAGATCTGGGACTTAGCCATTTTCGGCCCCGAAAATGGCTAAGTCCCGAGGGTGGCTGGCACCAAAATCGGAAATTCGGCGCCATTTTTCCAGTCATGCAGGTACTTCGAAGAGCGGATGGATGGAAATCCGGCGCCGGATTTCCATCCGTCAGGTAGGTCGGCGCGCAAAATTTGGGGGAGAAGATGGGGGAGAAGATGCAGAAGATTCCCAGGAGGTGAGGTGGACAGTCCCCCAAGAGGACGGGATTTTTGAGAGGCATAGTGGAACTGATGCATCACAAAGGTCGAAGGATGAGGGGGATGAGGAAGAAGGTGGGGCAAGTTCCTCGGAGGGTGTAGGAGAGTAGTGCCCATTCCGGCTATGACAGTTAGAACACACTTGTATAGACGTGGCTTGCCACAAAATTTGCAATAAAATGTTGCATTTCAAGTCCACTGGTGCTACATTCCAACTTCACATGACCCTATTTCCGTGCCTCCTAACCCTATTTCCGTGGACTCACAATGGTCTGCTCATGCTTTTTTTTTTTCCGCTCATGCTCATGCCGCTCATGAAATAGCAGCCCCCATCATGAGGCCCAGCTCAAACTCCTCATTGGCATCTTTCCAGCACTCATCCCAGTTATCACTGATCTCTGGAGACATTAATGTGCTTTTCCCATTTATATCCGTCAGTGACACATAAAAAACTTGTGCACCAAGTCTGTATCCATGCACAAAATCATTCTCCAATTTTGTTATGTCATGGGAAAGAGGTGGACGCACAACAGGCATAGATATCATCCGGCACAGAGGGATGTCCAGACGCCCTCCAGATACGAGCATGTCCCTTATAACCTCCTGAGAGTTTACCTTCTGGAATGACATGAGTTCTTTCACCTTGTCAAGGTAGTGCACTTCAGATTCATCTGCTTCATCTATATTCTCTGAGTTTTTTCCAAACTCGTCCCCATCTCCAGATCCTTTCCCCTCTGATCTTGTAGGCTTGGACCTCACAGTTTTCTGCACGATGCCATTCAAATCTGATTGAGTAATTTGCAAATAGCGAACGGCGGTAACGACCATCACTCTGTCTCGAAGAAACTCACAATGAATGGTGTGAAACAAATTCAGAACCATCTACACAAGCAAAGCTGATCCTGCCGAATTCAAAACAAAAGCGAGAGCGATAGCGAACGGCGTTAACAACAATCACAAAAGATAAGGACCTGCCGGATCGGTGTTGTGTAATGACATATATGTGTAAGTGATTGGCGGCAACGACATTCAGTATAGTTTAGGGCGGACAGTAAGTGCCGATTATTCAGATTGACTCCATTGTGATTACCGTCGCAAGCATTCACGGTTTCCTGTCTATGTCGAGAGTACTTTCCAATCGATACTCTACCTGAATCTACAGTATGGTCTTCAAATCTTTGATTGGCGGTACCGCCTTTTCACTTCTCTATCTGTTCAACCTCATACAAAGAAAATGCATTGCAATACATTATGACTGAATATGCCGACCCTCACTCTCTCTTCAAACACATAGGTAAATAAATCTCATGAGGAGAATCAAATGGCGTTAACGATGCTCGCAATTCAGTAGACTTCAATCACATGTTCCTGCTAAAGAAGGGAAGAGGAAGGACTGCTTGAAAGGCATCAGACAGACTGTTTGATCTGAACAACGGTGATTGACGGTACCGTCAGTCACCCACTCATTGTGTGGTAAACCCTTAACGGAGGAGTAGAAAGCAAATCATTGTTGTTTCGTGGTGATGGTCGGTAGCGACAATCCCTTTCTGGGACATTCCACTCAATCTCTACGCAGATCTTCAACAATGAAATGTTAAGTTAGAGAAAACTTACTGGCGCCTTCTTAGGTTTTGAAATTGGATCCCCTTCTGCAGCTTTCCTCTTCCCTCTCACATCTGCTGGAATTTCTGTCTGCTCTAGGGTTTCTGGACCTTCTCCCGGTTCAGCGTTCCTCGTGCTTCCACCTGTAGTGTGAAAAGAAGGGGCGTGAATCCCCTTCTGGTTAATCCTAAATCTGTACTCCTCCTACTCGTCCCTGTTGAAGTATCAGGGCAAAGGAAAGGAGCGTTCTCTTTTCTGTCCAACCATCGTCATGAGGCTATATGGGTTTTTCCTTCAGGTTCGTTCGTGATCAGAGTTTGCGGAATCCTCATCCACGCCGTAGCGGAAGAGAAGACATGGATGGGAGTCTTTGGTTTGTTCTTGCCCTCGGTTCTACTTCTATGCAACAGCCTGGCCCTATGCTCACTGCGCCAACAGTGTTGGCGTGATCTTTTATGTGATGCAAGCAGCCCAATGGCAGCGGTGAATACGACCCTTAATGTGAACCCCCTTGAGCAGTGACATGTCGGAAATCCCTTTTTGTAATGGTGACACAGATTTAGAGGGAGACAGCTCAGATCTTCATAAACTGCAGGGGCACTGGTTTTCCTTCAGGATTCATGCTTTCTTCATCTCAATCTCCCCAAGTTGGCCATCCCCCCATCAACCCTTTTTGCTGAGCAGCTCACTCTCTCTCTCTCTCTCTCTCTCTCTCTCTTCATTTTCTCGTCTGTTTCTCTATCTCTGTCTATGTCTACAGGCTCCTTACTTCTTCACATACAGCCCATCTATCACGTAATGCAAATGCACACTCCGCCAGGCATCCAGTGCAGCCAGCCATGAAGTCATCCTTGGTCTCACAAGGCAAAACCATCCCTTTCATCAGTCTCTCTATCTCTCTCTCTCTCTTCTCTCCGTCAATACTCAACCCTTCACACTACCCCTTTCTTTTAAAAGATCCCATTTCCCAAAACAGCTCTCATCCCTTCTTCAGATTCAACCTGAATACCCCAACATCTCTCTTTTCCTTTCAACAAGAGGGCTTAAAGTCGTTCATATCCTGATACAATGCTGAAATCACACCTTATCCCTTTTGTGTTTTCATACAGTTCCAGCTAACCCTCAGTTATCTCTCCAAGCAAACAAGCTATATCTACATTGGGTCCAGTGTATCACTACCCCCCCCCCGCAGCATTGTGTGCAGGTTTACAACACTGAAACAAGAACAAGAATGAAGACAACAGTGACCATTCTGTTTTCTGTGACAACAGTCTCTCTCTCTCTCTCTTCACTCATTTTTCTTACTGACACTACGACGGCAGGTGTATCCATTCCTTCCATGTTCTGGTTTGAAGTCCAGAGTCTCCATTCCATTTCCAAAAACCTTTCCTCTATCACATGTCTCCACCCTTTCCTTTTCAACAACCAGGGCAGTCCTAAATCTACCAAAAGCGATTTCTAAGTCCGCCAAAAGAAGAAGCCCACAGTCTACCAACTTATCTGTTTTTATCCTCCAGTGAAGCGGTGGGTCAGCCTGCCGAGATGGCACCTCACCATCGCCTGTCAGCAGCCACCACAACCTTTTCTCCTTGTCTTGATTCCAGAGTTTATCATGCCATGATGTCTCCTCATCATCCTATGGAGCATCCTGTGGTTTGCCAACTAAATTGCTTTATTCTTCTATGCATGTAGCTCTTTAAGAACTGAAATGGACCTATAGCAAGAAGACAAAAAGGCAGCTAGAAGCCTGATTACAGATAACCTGTGTTGCCATCCAGCCAGCACTCCACATGCCTTATCGCCTCCATTGATTGTGCTCAGATTCTCTTCCTTGTGCTTCTGGCAGGTGGCCGTTCTCCTTGCTTGCTCATCTGCCCATAACTGTCATCTTCAAGACAGTGGCGCAGCGGTGGTGCGCCGCTCTCCTTACATGCTCCTATCTCCATGAATTGATCATCACAACGAGAAAGACGGCACCGCTTCCCTTTACACAGAATACCAAGCAGAGGCACTTAATGTTGCCCTCTAAACCAAGCGAAGTCCCACAGCGCAGGTACAACCTCTCAACACAGACTGCCCTGTCAACACCACAGCTCGCGGCAGCTGCTACGAATCGCCCGTCACCTTCCTCTTCGTTCTTCCTTCCTCGCGGATTTTAGGTTGAGCATCAGTGACGAAAACGTTCATCGCATGGATGAAAAATGCATGGTCACGACTTAGCCATTTTTATTTTGGCAACGCATGAGTACAGTATGCCCACAAAATTACCTGTATGGAGGGATATATCCCTCTTGCAGTTGGTATGAGGGCCCTCCCATTATAGTGATGCAGGCTCTTAACGGTGAAGCCAAAATGTAATGTCACTCCCCTGCATTCACACTACACACCTCCTTCAGTTTCCCTGCGAGTCATCTCTACATCCACAGGCTGGTTTCCAACGCGCACTGTTATCGCCGACTGTGTCACAGCCGCTGCCTCAGTCTCGGTCTGCTCTTGTGAATCAGTCTCCGCGTTCACCTGCTGCCTTGGCCCTGTGTTCTCCAACAAACGACGCCTCGTCATTTGCTCTCTTGCTCTGCGTCTCTCTCTAAGGGAAGTAAAATAAAGAGACTTTCTTCTCTTTTGTATTGTAGAAGGAACCCTCTCCAGCTTGACTACCACTCTCCCTCTAAGCGCGAAAAGTAGAAAAACAAAGTGACTCCCGATTTCTTGCGGGATTGCGTGCGTTGTTGCTTGTCTCTAGAAGCATAGGATTCCCTCTCGCGTGACCGTTACACATAGTCGTTCCCTTATTAGTGCACATGCCAGCAATTAGTGTACAACTGTTTGTATTCAGTTATCGATGTCTGACGTGTGTCGCCCAAAATAAACGGCGTGTTCTTTATTAGAACGGTTTCAATATTTAAAAATAACAGAGAATCCCAGAAATCTTGGCGCACAGTCTTAGACAAATATATGTAAATGAACGAGAGTTTGATGACAAATTTTGGGATATCATACACGGTCATCCTTGTTAGCCAACCCACGTTCATTTCACATTTTGAACTTTCCAGGTGCGCATGATCATTGGTAGTAGTATAAAGATACATTTACTTAATCTGCAATCCCACCCTCAAATCCTGTGGCATGCTTCCAGGAAGTCGGCTTGTTATTGTGTTTATTGATGAGGTTCTGATTAACGGTTTAACAGCTGCCGACATTGCTCCTAGGGATACTCTGACCACTGGGCCCACAAGAAAAGTAATTAAAATGGACGGTTGCATATCTGGAAAGAATAACAGAATATGCACAGTCGTCGTCTGAGCTTCCTCCGCCATATTCTCTGCTCATTCTTCAATTGTGTTCTGGAGACATCAGTAAACCGATTTACACTTGGTCTGCGATAGCAAGGTATCAACGTACGCGAGGAAAGAAGATGGCTTCCTCTGAAGCGGAGTTCTTCTCTGACGACAAACCAGTGCCGTTCTCCCAGGAAGTCCTTGACAATGGATTTGCAATTGTTCTGGAACATGTCTTGGCTACCCGTTTTCAGCTTCAGAATGGCTCCATCTTTTTGGAGAAAGAGGTGTACGATTTGAAAGGGAAGTTGTTGAAATACTCTTTTCAAAACCGTGATGAGACGGCTCATATCAGCCAGTGGAGAGTGCGCCCTGGTCGATACAGAGTACTTGGAGAGCCTCGGCGAAAGTCCCTTGGGTCATATGTGACGTCCGGGACTGCTGCTTCGGTTGTTGAAGACAAGAGGGAGGTGGCGGTGAAAAAAGAACAGATGTCCTCCACTCCAATCGTTGAGCTTTCGGATTCGTCCGATGATGACATAAGTGAAATTCCAAATCCAGTCCTTCCTACTGTGGTTGGAGAAGCTGATGAAGAAGAGATTTGTAGTGTCATTCCAAAATTACGGGCGATGGGAGGAATGGCTGGATTCAAAAGTGAGTTGCGAGGAATTGATTGGGAATCTTTGAAGCAGGTGCCTGTGAAGTTCTTGCCAGAGACTTTTGATGGCGATATCCTATTCGAGCTGCCTCCTCCTCCGCGAGTTGGAGGTGTAACAATCATGATGCATGGAATGGACAAGAAACACGACAGGCACCCATGGTGCAGAACAAAAACATCCAATATTCAGAATGATGACAAGCTTGTTTTCAGGAGAACAGTTTGCAATGGACACCTTAGGTGTGATAATTTGAATTGCAGACACTTTCTTCAGTCTGGAGTTCATAATCAAAGCGAATGGGAGGGTCTGGCGGAAATCCATTTCAGCCTGGGACTGCCCCTCCACCGGCAAACACTTTCGTCTGCTAATTCTGCAAACTTGTGCCATCCTGCTTGGCGCTCTGCGGAGCAAGAATATACTATGTTGTCCACCGTTTGAAAACAATGACAAGAGCTTGTGTGCATTTCGGATTCCATAACCATCCTGTCTCGAAGGGGGATTACAGGGAGAGTGTTGAGACAATATCGAGGTTGATTAAACAGGAGTTTGGGATAAACCCATCCGCAACAACATCTGCAATTGCTCTTGGTACAAGCAAGTCCTTCTTGGAAAGCCATATTTTGAGTGAAGGGGATTCTGTTGGTATTAAACTTGACGGTGCAGCATTGGACCTGGTCATGGATCATTTCTCCACTTTGAGTTCACCTAACATTCGGCATAAGATCAATGCATTAAGAATGGGCTCTGGTATCAGAGGCTACATAGACAACATTTTGGAGTTGAAACGAGTGAGCAAGTACGATTACATCTAGGACAATGTATTCCCAGGTCAAGGTGCCATCAAAGTTTTTCTTTTCAAAATGTCAACTGTTGGGGATGGCAGTGGGGTTAGCCTCGTGAAGCGGATGCAGAAGACTGGGGACTTGCAGAACTGTTTTATTATATTTGATCATGTGAAACGAGTGAAGGATTGGACGACAATGGCTTGTCATGTCTACGATCCAGTGTACCAACGAGTTATGACAATTGCAGTTTGTGACATGCAATCTGAGGATACGGAATCCCAGAAGCTCATGTGGAATTCCCTGATATGTGTCATGGGCTGCCATCTCCAAATTTTGCAGGTTTCATGGCGGATAGTGCTCAAGCAAATTTCAATGTTGTTCGTATTGTCTTCGGATCGGGCGACCCAAAAGTGCCAATGCGAGGAAGAGAGCGTACATATCTATTCCATTGGACACAGTCTCTGGAAAAACATACAAAGTCGGACATCAAACCAGAGATGCAGACTCAGCACCGTAAATTGTGCAAAGAGTACAAAGATGCTAGAACAATGAAGGAGGCGGACACTTTGTTCCAGACAATTCGTGCCTGGTGGTCTCTTCTGGAGCTGCATCACTTGAGAGTATGAGAGCATTGGAAGATTGGCTGGTATTTTGGCACTTCCGGTATAGACAGTGGGGAGCAGCCATGCCAATGGTATGAGGCTTATATTTATTGCTTTATTCATACATTTACTTTCCATTTTATTGTGTCATCGCTTTCTTTATGTTGTTTTCTGTTCACTGTTTTGAAGTGTGGTTCTGCACTTTGTAGAACATGTCCATTGAGGAAATGACGGACATGCCATCTTGCAATTTGGCAGAAACTATGCACAACACATGGTTGCAGCAGTCTGAGAAACGAGGTTGGGATTTGTATGTGGCAACAATAGATGATTTGATACGTGCCTTGCAACAACAAACCCGATACCGTGATTTCTTACGAGGTGGGGTTGGTGGAAGGGTCCGGACAAATGGGAGTTGATGTTGCGTGCTGCAAACGATCTGGGGATCCCATCAAGATAGCATGGGCGGTGAGCATGTATGCCCAGGGAACGCCACTTGTTTCTAGAGTTCCACATCTTGAAGGGGAGGAGAGATTCGGCTCCTGTAAGAGGAAATTGAACACTCCACCTGGTTCGGATTCCGATTCCCACAGGGCAGACCGTGATAACTTCTCGAAACCTCGTGTTCCCCTGCATGATAGCTCCATGTCCGGAACCTCCATTGTGGAGGAACCTCCAACACGACGGCAAGCTCCAGCATCAAACAGTGCCACTGAAATGGTGCAAGAGAGAAACAACCCCCTTGATGTGCTTGAGTCCGCATGCCCCGACCACGTTTGGCACATAGAACGCATAAGTGTAGGGTCTCGTGTGAAATGTACAGCGATCAGGGCAACTAATTTCGAGAAGTGCACTTCATCTATATCCAGAGGTGGTGCCAGAACTCCTGCTCCGACTTTCACGGGTTTGATGCGTCCATACGGTCAACCAGAAACCAAAAACCACAAGTTATGGTTCTGCGCAGATGATTGTTGCCGATGTGTGCATGGAACTGGCGTCCTTCCGTAGTGATGAAGCCATCTCCTCCAACCGTTTGGCCCGTGAAGGTGGGAACACATCTCAGCTTTTCAGGAGATTGAAAATGCTGGAGGAGGCAGGTTTTTCCTTGTGAGACAACCCCAACTCTATGCATGTGCTACTGCTTTTGCGTCCTCCCGGGTCCCCCCGGCAAATCCTGACTTGTGGCCAACCAAACGAGATGGAAAGCTCGTTCGGCGTTTCCCTCCAACCGCTGAACACTTTGGCAAAGTGGAGTCCGCAAGAAGCTCTAAGCTCGTGTTGGAAGCACCAACGGAAGTACCCGATCCAGGATATGGTCGGGTATTCACAATCATCACTTCCACATCTGCTGTTCATGACAGGACCTACGACATCACGGTTTCCAATTTCCCCAATTGCACATGTCCTGATTTTGTGAATATGCTATCAACCAGTTTGGGCAAGAGAGGTAAATTCATACCCTGCAAACATTTGTATTTCATATTTTTGAAGATGATGGTTTGCGATCCCAAACGTGACAACTTCATTCACTAGGCCACTATGAGTTTCAACAAGGTCGATACTCTATTGCAGCGGGATACAACACATGGGTAGCATCAACTATGCAATGTGGTATGTGGACGACCATGATTTGAAATGTGTAATTCACATCAATTCGTCGGCGGTGCAATGATATGGCCTCCCACTATACGGAGTGAGCTCTGAGTGGCAACTTTTAAAAGCACATTTGTCATTGTACCGTTCGAAGTCTACATGTCTTGCTGTCGCTATGCACTACAATCATCTTTTGAAGATGATCCTAACTCTCATTGTTATTTGAGGAGGGAGGAAGGTCTTCCCGTGGCAGCCTTTATGGCGCACACTTTGTGAGGATATTTTCTCGTCCTCGTAATTGTAAAAGTGAAACAAGCACTTGTAATTGCACAATGTTAGATGCTACAATTGTAGGCCTCATGGTAGTCTTGATTCTATTTATGCAAGATTCCCTGCATTAATTCCACGGTCATAGGACCATCCTCGGTTATACGCGGCGCATGTTAATGCTGACATGGTAGATGACGGACAGTGCCACGTCATCATTTGCCGCCACATCAGCATGCTGACATGACGCTCACGCCACGTCAGCGTGGGTGCAGCTCACGCCACGTCACTCCTACGTGAGCGTACGCTCGCGCGCTCGCCCGCAACGCTCACGCCATTGCGTCGTTGGTTTACGGGTTTGCAAGGGTCAAATCCTGACCGCCATTTGGCTCGATTCATGACAGCTTGTATTGCTAATAATGCCAGGATGGAATTCTGTTGGTTGACAATGTTCCCTGCCACTTTGCGAGAATTAGCATTTCAATGGTATGATCGACAACAACATGGAGCATTTCCTGATTGGAACACCTTAAAAACAGCTTTCCTAACACAGTTTTGACCCTTGGGTTTTACCGATCGTCTACGGGAGCAACTGACAAAACTCCATATGGTGAAAGGCGATTCAATCGATTCATTTGCAGGCCGCCTAGAGGATATACTTCGGCGATGGAATAATCATAATATTCCTAACCATATGCAGATGGGCCTATTTGTAGAAGGGTTGGCTCCAGCAGAACTAAAACGTTTTGTTAAAGAAGGTATCCCTGCAAATTTACAGGCAGCAATTAATCGGGCTAAGTTATGGGAGACTATTAATGTCACTACTTATTCAGTTGGACCCACGACAGTGTTTGATACTGATTCCTGGGCCCCACAAGCATCGTTAGCTCCAGTGACTATGTCTCCCTCTTCAATTCAGTCTATTGTGGGAATGTATGCCCCTGTATCTTTGCAAAATCAACTACCAGCTAGTGTAGTAGTTGACCCACAAGAAGGGCAGATTGCTGCATTGACTAAGAAAATGGAGGAACTCTCCGTGCAATTAGCTTCAAAACGAGAAGGGAGACCATTAATGGAGCTGTTGCTAAATGTGGTTATTGTGGTAAAACATGACATGTGATATTACAATTTTGGCATTTACAATCGGCCATGGGTTTAACTCCAATAAAGAATAAGCCAAGGACGGGTTGGGATGTCAATCAAATTGGGTTGGCCCCACCATCTGCAAACTAGCATGTGGCTGTTCAATGGTCTGACCAACCTCCCCAGATTCAGCAACCCTGGAGACCAGCCCGAGGGCCCCAGAGCTGGTACCAGTCGGCTAATCAGCCTACTCGACAACAAGTGCGGGGAATACCACCTCAGGGAGCCTATGGTCAAACCTATGGGGGCGGAGGAGGCCAATAGCAGCGGATATATCCACAATAGACCAATGCTCCTTATCGGCCACCTACTCGATGATTAAGGAATGGTCAATATCCTGTTTGCTATCATTGCCATGAGATTGGACATATTGCCAGTGAATGCCCTAATCCGAAAGTCCCGGTTGATTATATCCCGCTTTGTGGGCGTTGTGGAGGCTAGGGGCATACTGCTGAACAATGTGAGAGTCCAAACCCCCAAAATCCCATCCATCAGCAAACTTCATCAATCCCTACGCCTTCGAGTTCAGGACCAGTTCCCCCAACTGCAGGCCCGTCACATTCTTTTGGAAATACTAATACCAATCGAGTTGTGAACCGACTAACAGTACAAGAATGTGTGAATAATATGAATTTGGCTGATAAGATAGCCACTTTGAAAGGCAAAGGCAAGATGGAAGCAGCCGATACCCCTTTGCAATCTTATTATCTTAATGCTGAGACAAATAATCCCATGGTTAAAGCGGTTACCACCAGAGCTCGTAAGTTATTGCCGATGGACCCTATTGTGGAAGACTCTGCCTTAAAAACCCCTGATAGCATGAACTCCAAGCTAATCGAGGAGGTACAACGATCTTTGCCCATCATGTCCGATATTCATCCGATACCAACGATGATATCGCCTAGTTTGGTTGTCCATCCACCTTCCACTATCGTGGACTCTATCGATCCGGATCCTGTCATCTCAGTTGCGATACCCCAACCCAGAACGGAGCCAGTCCAGCAGAGAAATTGAGCGAAGTATACTGGTCCAAAAATGGGTAATGGCAAGATAGGACATCCCAAGGGATCTCGACGGAGAAGGGTCATGGCGCTAACTGAAGGTTTGGTTCATTATGATATACTTAAGGACCTGGACACTTTGCAACCTGCTATTTCCTTGTGGCAGCTATTGGCTATCACACCTCAATATCGGGCTTCTTTACAGTCATCTCTAGTGCGGAAACATGCATCGAATAACGACATCCATGAAGTGAGTATATCCACACTCAATCCGGATTCAGGTGCCCCCGTCCTTGATGTGACAATAGATGGCGTTGTTATTACTGGAGTTCAAATTGACGGTGGTTCTAGTGTCAACTTAATGAGTTCCGACACAATGGAGGAGCTAGGACTTGGTGGTTTACAGAACACTCGATTGGTGTTGCGGATGGCCGATCAAAGCCGTGTCAAACCAATGGGCGTCCTGACTGCCGTCCCAACTATAATTGCTGCTATTGAGTATTCTATTGATTATGTTGTCTTCCGACTAAATGTCTCTGCCTACTCTTACCCCATTTTATTAGGACGACCATGGTTGTTCCAGTCTAAAGCTAAAAATGATTGGGGGAAAGGCACTTCGACTTTGGGTAAGGAGAACACAAGGTGGTGTTGCAAATGTACCCAGTAGCTTATCATGGGGAGACCCAAGAGTTAGAATCTGAGTTTACTTCTGAAGCTGAAGAGAGGACCACTGACACCGATAGTGATCTTCAAGTCCTACCATTGTCACCTAAACATACACGTAGCCAACGGATCTACCGTTGTGCTAATCTAGGGGAGTACCCCTGGCATGGTGATTTCGATAGTGACTCTGATGATGCTATTTTGCGATGGGAGGGAGCCCGATCTTCTTATATGGTGCAGCATGAATCTGAGTGGGAAGAGGCTACCACATCGAAAGATATCGCGTGGTATGATTTTGCTGATGATAACCGTGCTCCATTGGTGAAGAAAGACCCATATCAAACCTTGAGTTTGAATACAGCTGCTGAGCCCAATGACATTATAATTTCTGCGGAAATCCCATAAAATGAATTGTCTATGTGGAAGGAGTTCTTCCAGAAACATCGTACGGCTTTTGCATGTGTCGCGCGGCTTTTACTCACCCATCCCTTTGCTATCCGAGGTGGGAACTCCAAGATAGAAGAGTTGGAAATCTCTAAGCACTCAGCCCGCTCAGAACAATCAGTCATGACCTACAGCTAGTGTATCATGGGGGTGTTTCCTATTTGTACTCCTTCCCGCATTCATGTTAACGAGTTACCTTACTATCTGCAATTAAGTATCAGTTTGCTTCAGAAATCTATCAAGTTCCATCCATTCATTCCACAGCTTCACTCAGGTCTCTCTACACAGTGTGAGTATGAAGTATGTATCAGATTAATATCTATCAAGTATCAGGCTGAAGCCATGGTGTCTCTATTCTGCTCTACATTACAACTCTACTTCTTGCATTCAGCAAGTATCAACATATCGTTCTCCTCCTACTCCGTGCTCACCCTCTTTCTGCTCCAAGATCCGCTCTCCGCTTCATTTCCAAGTCGTGATCCTCTTCCCCAAAGTCCTTCCAGAAGTGATCCTTTTTCAGTCCTTGCTCCTGGCTTTATCTTCCTACCCGTTGTTCTAACCGTTTCCCTCACTAACCGTCATCCGTGAACTAACATGTTCCATTCGCAGATGTTGTTCCCCACAGTCGTTCCCTGTCCTGCTATCCGTTCCTTATGGTCGTGACAGCTATGTCAAGCTGTGACTGGCTGTGCGACTGTGTTGGGCTGTGTCGGCTGTGTCGAGCTGTGACTGGCTGTGACGGCTATGACTGGTTGTGTCGGCTGTGTGGGCTGTGTCGGACTGTGTCAAGCTGTGACTGGCTGTGACGGCTGTGTCGGGCTGTGTCGGACTGTGACGGGCTGAAGAAGAACCGCGAGTCAAAAGTGAAAGCCCACCTCAACTATGAAGCTCTTCGCCGGAAGTGTTGAGGAGCTTGACTGTTGCTGCTGTGTTTTGACAGTGACTTTTGCATGATGACTTCATTTTTTATAAGGTTCTAAGTTAGTTTAGCTTTGCCTTTAGCTGGCTGCCCTCTGCTCTATTTGTGCTAGATTCACTCGGTGATCCTTGTCTGGTTTCTTTCTCAGCTCTTCGTGACTGCGGAGGTTCTGGGCTTCCTTTTTCGGGGACTCTTGGCAGGACTGGTTAGTCGGTATGTTGCTCGTTTGCCCAGCTCTGCTCTTGCTTAGGTTCTCTTTCTTTTTCGCACCTGGTCTTTGGCTGGCTGAGCTTACTCGGTGACCTGGTGTCGAGCTTTCAGCTGGCCTACGATGGCTGGGTTAGGGTGTTACCCAATCTTCCTGATGTATCCATCACGGACCTCACATGGTTATTTTTTCCATGTTAACTAATATGACTTACAGGGCCTCCGTCCCCTTTCTGTTTAAAAAATATCACTTGGCTAACAACGAGTATCTAGCATATGGGACATATCCTGCGATCATCGCCTTCCATGTCGTTCAGCCATATTGTCGAACACTCCCTATGTATCTTTGATGCCGCCGCATTGGCATACATGTCGAGCATAGTAGTGTTCAGAATGATATCTGGTACCATTCCAGCTTTGATAATATCACCGTGGACCTCTTTGCCCTTCTCCAGGGCTGCCAGGCTCGCACATGCATTGCAAACGCAAACAAATGTGACCCGGTTGGGCTTCACCCCTTCCTGCATCATTTGCTCATAGATCTCCAAAGCCTCCATCCAACACCCCTGCTGAGCATATCCTGCGATCATTGCATTCCACGACACCTCATCCTGTTTGGCCATATTGTCAAATACTCCCTTAGCATCCTCAATGCTGTCACATTTGGCATACATGTCCACTAGGGTATTGCTCAGAATGACATCTGGTACAATTTGAGCTTTGATGATGTCACCATGGACCTCTTTGCCATTTTCCAAGGCTGTCAGGCTCGCACACGCATTGCAAACGCAAACAAACGTGACCTGGTTGGGCTTCACCCCTTCCTGCATCATTTGCTCATAGGTTTCCAAAACCTTCATCCTGCACCTTTGCTGACCATATCCTGCGATCATCGTGTTCCATGACACAACCATATTGTTGAACACTCCCATTGCATCCTTGGTGCAGCTGCCAAATTTGGCATATATGTCCACCAGCGTATTGCTCAGAACCATATCTGGTACAATTCAGCTTTAATGACATCACCACGGACCTCTTTGTCCTTTTTCAGGGGTGCCAGGCTTACACAAGCGTTACAAACGGAAATGAACGTTTAAATGCTTCACTACTCTACAATTGTTTCATACCTGTTCCGAAACTTAGTCTGAAACAGTAGGAAATGGTGTTCTGGAGCTAGTAGAGTAGATGGATTCGTCCCCAACCTTGATCTGCAATATGCACACACTAATGTTATATTGTGAGGTAGTCAATTCATGAATCATAGATTAATAACATAAGACCGAAATACAATTACAATGACTGTGGGAACTTGCGGCTGCCACAGGATTAGATCTTGGTGGGTCAGGGCTAACTTTTGACACCAAAAATGAAAAATAGTCGAGGGCTCTATCTGAAGCAGCACCATAAACATACAGACATGACAAAGTATAACAAATGTGTGCACAAGGCTGTCCCTCTAATAAAGCTCATCACAAGTCATATTCACCTTCATCTTCAAGCTTCAAAGAAGCTCCACCATCCACAAGTTGGCGTAAATAAGGGCGTCTTCCCCTTGTGGGTACCGCTCCCTTTCGGGGATAGACCCATCCACACCAAAATTACAATATTTCTCTGATTTCCTTCCATTAGGCTGCTCCAATCAAGTCCAATTAAGGGCTGTCTTTCGACCTAAGCCATGGACAGAGGTCAGACGCACTGCATAGGTCATCCAGTGAGGCCTAAGCAGTGCACAAGTTGGATGAGGATGGGCATGGTGAAGGATGGTCAAATCTCAATTTTGTGTGGTGATTTTGACCCCACAATTGGCTCGTGGAAGATTCATAAGCCAGAGGAAATACCCTCAACAGTACATCAGAGCCAATATTCTCAGGAAAGGGTGGTAGACCCACAGATCAATGAATGAAGCAAGACTCTCACGCCTATCCAAAAAACACGTTTCACCAGTAATCCCCACAAGAACAAACCCCATCTTCGAAGTGATGAAAGCGGTTAGCATCCCGAACAAGAATTGCTCGGCCAACAATCTTTGAGATGAACTTGGTGGCAGTGTGGCAGTCACCACACACCCGAAGATTCTTGATGACACGGAGAGGTGTCCCAGGGGCCGTGCTGATCAGCCCAAAAGCAATGGCCAGCTTCTCACTGTGGTGGCAAAGAGTGACTTCCTTTCTCTCCTCCTCCACATCATGCAATACAAAGTGCGTGTCAGGCACATACCCTGCCTCCTTCATCGGCCCAGACAATCTTCTCAGCTCAGCATGGATTTCCTCAAGTTTTGGATGCAATTTGTCATCCACAATGAAGGTGTGCACCCTGTTGCTGACCTCAATGCAGCAGTGACCTGGCTCCTTCCTAACACCTCTGACCTTCATCATTTTTCTCACCTTTGCACTATCATCCCACCTGCCAGCTGCAGCATAGATGTTTGATAGCAACACATAAGTTGCGGCATCCTGTTGATCCCACTTGAGTATAGATGTTGCCGCACGTTCCGCCATCTCCACATTGCCATGAATTCTGCAGGCACCTAGCAAGGCCATCCATACCACAGCATTTGGTTTCATTGGCATTTTGTTAATAAAATCCTCTGCCTCATCCAATTGTCCTGCACGGCCAAGAAGGTCCACCATGCAGCCAAAGTGCTCCACAGCTGGAGTGATGCCATGATCTTGACTTAGGGAGTTGAAGTAGTATCTACCTTCATCCACTAGGCCAGCATGGCTACATGAAGAGAGAACACATATAAAGGTGATACTGTTCAGCTTCAAGCCTTCCATTTGCATTTCTTGAAATAGTTGCAGGGCCTCCATATCACGACCATGCTGGCCATATCCTGCAATCATTGCGGTCCATGACACCACGTTTCGTTGGGCCATATTGTCAAACACTCCCTTTGCGTCCTTGAGGCTCCCACATTTTGCATACATATCCACCAGGGTATTGTTAAGAATGACGTCAGGTGCAATTCCAGCTGTCATGATGTCACCATGGACATCTTTACCCTTCTCCAGGGCTGCCAGGCTTGCACATGCATTGCAAATGCTTACGAACGTGACCTGGTTCGGTTTCACCCCTTGCTCTATCATTTGCTCATACATCTCCAAAGCCTTCATCCCACGCCCATGCTGGGCATATCCTGAGATCATGGTGGTCCACGACACCACATCTCGTTGGACCATATTGTCAAACACTCCCTTTGCATCCTTGAGGCTTCCGCATTTGGCATACATATCAACCAGGGTGTTGTTCAGAATGAGATCTGGTACAATTCCAGCTTTGACAATGTCGCCATGTACCTCTTTGCCTTTTTCCAGGGCTGCCAGGCTTGCACAAGCATTGCAAACACTTACGTACGTGACCTGGTTGGGCTTCACCCCTTCCTGCATCATTTGCTCATACGTCTCCAAAGCCTCCATCCCGCATCCATGCTGGGCACATCCTGCTATCAATGCAGTCCATGACACCACATTTTGTTCAGCCATACTGTCGAACACTTCCTTTGCATCCTTGACGCTCCCGCATTTGGCATACATATCCACCAGGGCATTGTTCAGAATGACATCTGGTACAATACTAGTCTTGATGATGTCACCATGAACCTCTTTGCCCTTCTCCAGGGCTGTCAGGCTTGCACACGCATTGCAAACGCTTGCAAACGTGACCTGGTTGGGCTTCACCCCTTCCCACATCATTTGCTCATAAGTCTCCAAAGCCTCCATCCCACACCCAGCACGGGTATATCCTGCGATCATCACATTCCAGCACACCACATCTCGTTGGGGCGTATGGTCGAACACTTCCTGTGCATCCTTGATTCTCCCACATTTGGCATACATGTTCATCAGGGCAGTGTTCAGAATGACATCTGGTACGATTCCAGTTTTGACAATATCACCATGGACCTCTTTGCCCGTTTCCAGGGCTCCCAGGCTCGCACATGCATTGCAAATGCAAACAAACGTGATGTGGTTGGGCTTCACCCCTTCTTGCATCATTTGCTCATATGTCTCCAAGGCATTCTTACCACATCCATGCTTGATAAATCCTGCAATCAATATATTCCATGTCACCAAACCTCGTTCAGGCATTTTGTTGAACACTTGGTGTGCATCCACGATGCTCCCACATTTCACATACATGTTGAGAAGGGTGTTTTGCAGAAAAATGCTTGGCTTGAATGCACTTTGGATGATGTGAGTGTGCACCTGCTGTCCCGAATCCAGGCATTTCATCTGGATGCACTTATACAAGAGACAAACATAAGCATCTGAATCTGCCGAAATGCCTCTATGGTTCAAGCTTTGTAGTGCCTCTTTCAATTGCCCTGTGTCACACAGCATCCTCACATGACCAGAATTGCCAGAAGAGGTCTTGTGGACTTCCTCTCTTCGTCCTCTTTCGGAAGCTGTGGCTATGGTGGAGGTGCCTGATTTTATCAACTGTGCTGCTGCTGCTGCTTCCAGTTGGCCACTGACCCATGCATGTTTCTTGTAGCTACCAATCCACAGGGAATCATACGTAGGAATCTGCACCCACCACCCCTCAGCTTTTCCTGCCCGGCACTATTATTGCAAACATCCTCCCCTTTCTGCTAGCAGCTGACAAAGGCAGCCTAACGTTTTCTAGCAAACACCCCAACCCAACTTATCACAGACTAGTTCTTATGTTGAATTGCTACAATGTGCTGGGGAGAAAGAGATTGTACTCATAAGACGTTGTTTGCCGTAGCCTTGTGGCCATTGACCCCGCGCCCAGTTTGAGCGGGAACAAAAGGGACAGAACCTACCTCTGTCAGGGGCTGACGTTGGTAGTAAGACTTACCTCCATATAAAGAATTAATCCGGGTTTTCCAGATATCCTCTAGAAATCCCTTCACACAAGCATCAATCTGCTGTGTGTGATTAGCCCAAAAACTAGGCCTCAGGAGGGCCTGGGCTTTTGGCTCAGCCTCGAGACTTTCAAAGTTGGTAAACAGGGGTACAGGCACAATTCCCTTAATAGATTTGAAGAGTGCGTCTCTTTGGTGAGAGAACCCTGGACAGTGTATCAGAAAATGAATACTGTCTTCAGATTGCCCACACAACGGGCAATTGCACTCTCCCTTTCCTCTCTGCTTCTGTTTGCTGTTCAAAGGTAGGCTTCCTGCCCTGAGTTTAAATTTCAGTCTAGTGCCGAGAGTGGGTAGACCCTTGAGGTCATCCAAGATGTCCTCCCCCATGTCACAGACTGGAAACAAGTTCAGGGAAGTTTTCTGCCTAACTTCATTTTCATCAGACAATCTCATGGCAACAGACATGGCTGAGGACACTACAGCCTCTAAGTCAGATTTATCCAGCAGGGTCAAGACTTGCGGATCCAGGTCCAGGTCCTTGAGGATCTCTTCTACTCTCTTCTGCCAGGACTTAGCCTGTTTGACAGGGCGGTCCTGTTTCCAAGATATAGAGTTGATTAACTTAGGATATCTGGTGTTGGGCATATGTTGCAGCTGACCCCACCATCTGACCTTGAATTCATCTCGTCGGGAGCTTAAGGACGGAACACCAAACTCACCCCGAACAGCCACATTGGCTGTTTTGGAGCATGCTGACATACACTCCTTAAGCACCCCCACTTGAATGGATTCTAGAGACTTAGCCTGGTTGGAGTTATCAACCCATATAGCAGATCCGTACTCCAAGGCAGGTCTAGTAACGCGACAAAGCATGGTTTTCTTAACCTCAGAGTTGACCCCTCAGCAGTGGAAAAATTTAGTGAGCCCCAGAGCTTTGCCCTTGCCAGTTTGAACAACTTTCCGGATATGTGCATCCCAATTACAATTGGAGGAGAACTCAACGCCCAGGTATGTGTAGGCAGGGAGGACCGGGATCTCTTGGCTACCCCACTGCCACTTAAGATCACTTCCTCCCTCTCCTCTGTCGTTGAATGCTACCACTGCACATTTGCTGACATTAGCCTCTAGCCCCCAAAGATCAAAGTATCTCTTCGCGCAATCAATCAACTCCTGGAGATTGGTTGGAGTCTCCCCTCTGCCTGCGAAGTCATCCGCAAACATAAGGGCTGGTATAGTGGTATCACCCACCCTTAACCCAAATCCCTCACTTTCCACATCCTCAAGGAGTTGATTGATGAAAACATTGAAGAGCAGAGGGGAGAGAGTACATCCTTGAGCTACACCTTGGTCTATGTCAAAGAAGTTGGACTTCTGTCCGTTAACAGTGACACAGCTTTTGGTGTGAGCATACAAGTTGTGGACAACTCTCCACATCTTTCCCTTGATCCCACAAGACCAGAGGCGGAACCATAGGCCATCTCTCCACACTGTGTCATAAGCCTTTTTGACATCCAGGAAAAAGACATAAGTGGGTTTCCCTTCTTTTTTTCTTCCCTGGATAATCTGGCTTAGAGTGAAGATATGATCCACACAGCCCCTGTTTCGCCGAAAGCCAGCTTGGCCTTCGTGGAAACAACCTCTAGACTCCAGATCAACCTCGAGACGAGTACTTATAACTCTGCAGAATGTCTTGCCAACAGCATTGAGGAGCGTGATGCCACGGTAGTTCCCCGGTTCTTCTCTGTCACCCTTCTTGTATAGATTGACAATGACCCCCTGTCGCCAGCGAAAGGGGATCATTTCAGTCTTCCAGATAAGGTTCAAGAGGAGAACTAGGGCCTCTATCATGGGATCGCCACCGTGCTTGATAAGCTCGTTGACAATACCATCAGGTCCACCAGCTTTATATCCATTTAAATGTTCAATTGTTTCCACAATCTCAGAAGAACTAATGGGAGCATTATAAGCCATTGAAATATACTCCAGTTCATCAGGGCTGTTTTGAATCATAGGAACAGTTTTTCCAACTGTGTCCCTCCATTCAGCAGAAGACCCCTCACTGTTAGACCTAGAAGTTCTGCCAAGGATACTGTAGTGAGTTTCAAAGGTTTTGACAATGTCAACCGATGAAGTAACCACTGCACCTTTAGTAGTCTTCAGCGCTTGTACTTGCTGACCGTTTTTCGGTTTGTACAAACGTTGAAGGGCCAACCAGAATTTCTTGTCATTACCACCATGGTGGTTTGAGTTTATTTCACTGTATAACTTGTCCCAGTATAATTTATTCTGAGACCTAACAAGCTGATTGATATCTTTACGGAGCTGGTAGTACCTCGCCCACAATTCTCTGTTGGTTTCCAAATTGAAGCACTCTTTATAGAGGGCTCGTCTCTCAGCTATCTTGAGTTTAATCTCATTAGTCCACCAATTAACTGCTCTACCGCAGACAATTAGTTTCCTCCCAATGATCTTGTCAGCCATGGAGGAAATGAAACTCTCCCAAGAGTCCACTGCTCTTTCGACTTCATTTCTTGCGTTAACAGAGCGTGACTGAAGTTCTTGGAGTGATTGGACAAAATGAGGGAGAGCCTCTTGCAAGGCCTGGACGTACTCAGCCTTGACCTCCTCATTGTGGAATTTTTCTATGTGCCACTTCCGAATCGAACGTTTCACAGATCTCTTGGTGGTGGGAAAACACCTTTTGATCTCAGTCCAAACCAGGAAGTGGTCAGAGGTACCAATATCAGTTCTGTCGATCAACACATTGGCACACTGGGGGATCAAAATTTTGTCCATTATGATATAGTCCACAATGGAACGTTCCCCAGTTTGGGGTTTCTCACGAGTCCACTGCACTTGGTCACCTCTTGTCCTGTTATTCAAGGTCAAAAGCTGAAGCTCTTCTAGACAGTTAATTAACCGTCTGCCATTAGAATTCAGCTCGTCCTCACCAAAAGGTCCAATGATATCGTCCTGATGGATCCCTTTGAACGAAGCACAGTCCAGCTTTACATCTTCGAAGGCCTTGTCTGCGTCAGCACTAAGGGTCCCCTCTGTGGGCATGTAAACACAACCAACAAAGAGGTCCTTTGTACTCATGCCGCCCTTCAAATTCAGTTTTAGCCAGATACTATGCTCGTACCTCAAACCCTTGTTCATAATTTCACAATTGTCAAACAAGAAATCACGGACAAAGAATCCGACCCCATTTTGACCGCGTTTGGCAGAGGCTGCCTTGAGAGTACACATCTTACCTGCCCATTTATAACCAATGACATCTCCAACCAGTTTATCCGACGTTTCCCATGTTTCTTGCCCAGCACAGATATGAATATCATTAGTCCGAAGAACTTGTCCCACTTCAAGTTGTTTCCTTTGGTTGGTCAACCCTGAGAAGTTGAAAGTGGCCAGCCGCAAGCCAGCCCTTTGCCTGTGAATTGTTTGTCGTCTAGGTAGCTTGTGATTGCTCCTGGACGGCCAACCGTTCTGCAAAGGGGGGACAGTTACCCCATGTGTAGATTTTGCTTGTCTTGTGTAAACTTTGAGAATTGGTAAACCATTCAGGGTACCAAATCTTTCAGTTACACGACGCACAGGCTCCGCACACATAGGGGCAGATTGTCCGTCAGACTGCTTGGGGACAATTACCCCGTCTGCACACTTAGGGACAGGTTGTCCATCTGACGGCTTGGGGACAATTACCCCGTGTATAGAATTTGTTCGTCTTGTGTAAACCTTGAGGATTGGTAAACCATTCAGAGTACCAAATCCTTCAGATTCAGGACGTTCAGGTTCCGTACACTTAGGGGCATCTTGTCCTTCTGGCTGTTTGGATTCAACCTCATCCAGAGCATCAAACTGATTAGAAACTCTCAAGTTGAAGTTGTTGCCCTTGGTTGTCGTCCTAGAGCGCCCCATTGAATCACCAATGTCTAAGACCGCTCTCCAGCCAGTCAAGGGACGAACTTCTTTGAGATTGAATTGATGCGGGACTCTATTAGAAGCACTTTTGGTCATTGCAACCTTCAACGTACCCCTGTTATCAAGTCTCGAGATGGTACCATTAGCCATGAAATCCAAGCCTAAGCTAGAGCATGTAGTTTTAAAGGACACATCGTCCATCCTGGGATTCACCCCAAAAACTACACATGAAGCCCTAGATTTGGCATAATGGGGAGAAAGAGATGCATCTTGTTGTCTTGTTCTCTCTGTAATTTAATTCTGTAATGTAACAGGCATTCACCTTGTCGCCTCCGTTTTCCCACCATTCACTGGGGTCCAAACAAAATTGCTTCCAAAGCTTCTCCTGGTCTCTGTTTTTTGGATATTTGCCTGTTGCCACAATGCAGTAACATGTCAAAATCACTCCAAACCACCATGGATCCACCGACGAGCTAACATGCAGAAGGGACAATTCTACTAAAGAGGACAAAACAGGACGAAATGTGTTGGAGAAGACCATGCCCTCACCACATTTCCCTTGACCTTGTGTCATATAAGCAGCTGGTTTTTCTTTCACCCAAGGAGGATTCAACCCATCATCAATCCAAAGGACCACTGGTGTGCGCTGCTTGTATCTGTAGTCAGGTGATCTCGGTTTGGTCTGCAAGAACCACCACGGTGCAGCTGAGCAGCTATAGATTTAAACATGGCGCCTAAGACTATAATACATATTCAACACCAGGAAAATGAACAATTATGAGACCTCATATTCGCAGAACGGACGAACATCTTTACAATGTGCGTTAAGAAAGCCACACCGTGCCATTGCGGTTGTCCCACCACTGTGAAGGATCTTTAAAAAACTCATGCCAGTGCTGCTCCAGGCTCGATGGTCGACCTTTGTGCACAAAACTCCGACAACATCAATACTTTGACAGGTTCCTTATGGAGGAGTGCTAGTGCTGTCAACAACATATATGCAAAGCACTCTAGGCTCCAGTGGACTCTACACATGAGGAACATACGAACATGTCCACATTTACACAGATGCTAAACAAGACTGTGCAAGACAAGGCTGCGCCTCTAATCAGTTCACTGTGAGTCGTGTCTTGCATCGAGGTAAAAAGTACACGGACCAGCACATCTCTCAGACACCGCCGGGATGGCAGCGTCTTCCCGCGTTCTCCTGCACGCGCATACCCACTCCATACTCGAGGTCTCCTCTTGGGTGCAGCGGATTAAAGGGCTGGGCTGGCTATGGAGCTGAAATCGACATCCCCCTTGGCAATGGTGGCTATGGCGCCTTCTGGGATGCCATTCAAATTAGGTGATAACACGAAACTCTCCGCGGTTTCCTTTATTGGGGTCGCTGTGTTGTATGTATGCGCCATCGGATCCAGGCTCGGAATCGTCTTTGGGGCAATTCAGCAGAACGAGTACTGTGGGCAAAGAAGCAAGAAAGTGCACGGGATCGTTAGACAAGGCCTATAATTGGTATATTTGGCGTGCAGGTCAACCCTGGAGCATGGAAGAGCGCTGGCAAGAGTTCTTTAAAGATCCTTCAGAATGGTGGGACAGTAGCGGTGACATTGTGAGCTTTCTTCATTCATGTATGATGTGAAGGAGTCCGAGCGAGTTTGACTGAACTCTGGTGTGATCGTACTGTGTAGATTGGAATGTACCCCTAGTTGTTGACAGAATTCAGAATCTCACTTTGCTTGCCAAAACTGCTTTTACTGTCAGTTGCGGGGTTGTTCTTCCTGAGTAGGGCATAAAAGTCGGATTCGCCAGGTCTTTTCCCTAGAGTTTGCAAGGTACCTGGGAGGGTTGAGACTCTGGCTGCTCAGCTGCTCCCTGGTCGTTTTCACAGACCCCTCCAAACTCTCCAGACTATAGACATAAGCTTGTCCGTGTAAGGTTGGATATGTTTGAATGTTCCTCATTGTGTAGAGTCCAATGGAGCCCAAAGTGACTTGCATGAATGTTGTTGAAAGCCCAGTAGCACTCCTCCATAAGGGAAATTGTCAAAATTCTTGATGCTGTTGGATTTTCGGGCACGAAGCTCTACCTTGGAGTGCATGGAGCACGGGGCATGAGAAAGATCCTTCACAATGGTGGGACAACGGCAATCACAAGGTGTGGTTTCTTACTGTAGAAATTCAAAACAGCCCTGATGAACTGGAGTATATTTCAATGGCTTATAATGCTCCCATTAGTTCTTCTGAGATTGTGGAAGCAATTGAACATTTAAATGGATATAAAGCTGGTGGACCTGATGGTATTGTCAACGAGCTTATCAAGCACGGTGGCGATCCCATGATAGAGGCCCTAGTTCTCCTCTTGAACCTTATCTGGAAGACTGAAATGATCCCCTTTCGCTGGCGACAGGGGGTCATTGTCAATCTATACAAGAAGGGTGACAGAGAAGAACCGGGGAACTACCGTGGCATCACGCTCCTCAATGCTGTTGGCAAGACATTCTGCAGAGTTATAAGTACTCGTCTCGCGGTTGATCTGGAGTCTAGAGGTTGTTTCCACGAAGGCCAAGCTGGCTTTCGGCGAAACAGGGGCTGTGTGGATCATATCTTCACTCGAAGCCAGATTATCCAGGGAAGGAAAAAAGAAGGGAAACCCACTTATGTCTTTTTCCTGGATGTCAAAAAGGCTTATGACACAGTGTGGAGAGATGGCCTATGGTTCCGCCTCTGGTCTTGTGGGATCAAGGGAAAGATGTGGAGAGTTGTCCACAACTTGTATGCTCACACCAAAAGCTGTGTCACTGTTAACGGACAGAAGTCCAACTTCTTTGACATAGACCAAGGTGTAGCTCAAGGATGTACTCTCTCCCCTCTGCTCTTCAATGTTTTCATCAATCAACTCCTCGAGGATGTGGAAGTGAGGGATTTGGGTTAAGGGTGGGTGATACCACTATACCAGCCCTTATGTTTGCGGATGACTTTGCAGGCAGAGGGGAGACTCCAACCAATCTCCAGGAGTTGATTGATTGCGCAAAGAGATACTTTGATCTTTGGGGGCTAGAGGCTAATGTCAGCAAATGTGCAGTGGTAGCATTCAACGACAGAGGAGAGGGAGGAAGTGATCTTAAGTGGCAGTGGGGTAGCCAAGAGATCCCGGTCCTCCCTTCCTACACTTACCTGGGCGTTGAGTTCTCCTCCAATTGTAATTGGGATGCACATATCCGGAAAGTTGTTCAAACTGGCAAGGGCAAAGCTCTGGGGCTCACTAAATTTTTCCACTGCTGAGGGGTCAACTCTGAGGTTAAGAAAACCATGCTTTGTCGTGTTATTAGACCTGCCTTGGAGTACGGATCTGCTATATGGGTTGATAACTCCAACCAGGCTAAGTCTCTAGAATCCATTCAAGTGGGGGTGCTTAAGGAGTGTATGTCAGCATGCTCCAAAACAGCCAATGTGGCTGTTCTGGGTGAGTTTGGCGTTCCGTCCTTAAGCTCCCGACGAGATGAATTCAAGGTCAGATGGTGGGGTCAGCTGCAACATATGCCCAACACCAGATATCCTAAGTTAATCGACTCTATATCTTGGAAACAGGACCGCCCTGTCAAACAGGCTAAGTCCTGGCAGAAGAGAGTAGAAGAGATCCTCAAGGACCTGGACCTGGATCCGCAAGTCTTGACCCTGCTGGATAAATCTGACTTAGAGGCTGTAGTGTCCTCAGCCATGTCTGTTGCCATGAGATTGTCTGATGAAAATGAAGTTAGGCAGAAAACACCCTGAACTTGTTTCCAGTCTGTGACATGGGGGAGGACATCTTGGATGACCTCAAGGGTCTACCCACTCTCGGCACTAGACTGAAATTTAAACTCAGGGCAGGAAGCCTACCTTTGAACAGCAAACAGAAGCAGAGAGGAAAGGGAGAGTGCAATTGCCCGTTGTGTGGGCAATCTGAAGACAGTATTCATTTTCTGATACACTGTCCGGGGTTCTCTCACCAAAGAGACGCTCTCTTCAAATCTATTAAGGGAATTGTGCCTGTACCCCTGTTTACCAACTTTGAAAGTCTCGAGGCTGAGCCAAAAGCCCAGGCCCTCCTGAGGCCTAGTTTTTGGGCTAATCACACACAGCAGATTGATGCTTGTGTGAAGGGATTTCTAGAGGATATCTGGAAAACCCGGATTAATTCTTTATATGGAGGTAAGTCTTACTACCAACGTCAGCCCCTGACAGAGGTAGGTTCTGTCCCTTTTGTTCCCGCTCAAACTGGGCGCGGGGTCAATGGCCACAAGGCTACGGCAAACAACGTCTTATGAGTACAATCTTACTGTAGAATATGACGAAGTTTCTCAGAATGTGGGCTCTTCCTGTCAGTATCATGATTTGGTATTTTTCCTGGTGTTTATAAGGTACTTGGGAAGGTCAGCTGGGTCGTAGGAGGCTGCGTTTAGTTCTATGGCTGCTCAGCTGCACAGTGATGGTTCTCACAGACCAATCTGAGATCACCCAACCATAGACAGAAGCCGGACAAACAAGATGTCCTTTTGGGTTGATGGTCGGTTGAATCCTCCACGTGTGAAAGGAAAGCTAGCTCCTTTCATGGGACAATGTCAAGGACAATGTGGTGAGGGCACCTTCTTCAACACCTTCTTCAACACATTTCAGCCTATTTGCCCCACTTAACAGAGTCGTCCCAAATTTTCATGTTGAATTCTGCAAGTTAGCTCATTGGGTGGATCTATGGTGGTTTGGAGTGATTTGACATGTTACTGCCAATGTGGCAACAGGAAAGTATCCAAAAACAGATAACAGAGATGAGGAGAAGCTTTGGAAGGTATATTTTTCAGACCGCAGTCAATGGTGGGGGAATCGAGGCAAAAAGGTGAATGCCTGTTAGATTACAAGAGAAGCACACAACAAGATTCATCGCAAAGCTTTCTTGGAAATTGTAATCCCCTCTGTCCCAAGCACTTTTTGAAGGCTTGGGAGCAATTCAGTATAGGAACTAGTTTGTGAAAGGTAGGGTTGGGGTGTTCACTAGAACAAATCTAGGCAGTCAGTCAGCTGCTAGCAGCAAGGCGAGGATCTATGCATGATTGGTGCAGAGGCAGGGGTAGCTGAAGGAGCAGGGATGGACTGTGGGTCCAGACCCATGCAAGAGGACCAGATTTCAAGCACAAGATGACTTATGATTCCCTGTGGATTGACAGCTACAAGAAACCTGCATGGGTAGATGGTCAACTGGAAGCTGCAGCAGCAGCTGCACAGTTGGCTAAATCAGGCACATCGACGATGACCTCAGCTTCCGAAAGAGGACCAAGAGAGGGAGTCCACACTGCCACTTCTGACACTTATGGGCATGTGAGGATGCTATGTGAGGCAGGGCGACTGAAAGAGGCTCTACTGACTTTAAACCAAGTAGGCATTTCAGCAGATTCAGATACTTACGTCTATCTCTTGCATAAGTGCATCAAGATGAAATGCCTGGAAGCTGGAAAACAGGTGCACGCTCACATTATCCACAGTGGATTCAAGCCAAATGTTTTTCTACACGACACCCTTGTCAACATGTATGTTAAGTGCGGTAGCATCATGGATGCTCACCAAGTGTTCAACAGAATGCCTCAACGAGGCTTGATAACGTGGAATATAATGATGGCAGGATTTACCAAGCATGGGTGTGGTAGGAATGCTTTGGAGACATATGAGCAAATGATGCGGGAAGGGGTGAAGCCTGACCGGGTCACGTTCGTTTGTATTTGCAATGCGTGTGCAAGCCTGGCAGCCCTGGAGAAGGGCAAAGAGGTCCATGGTGACATCATCAAAGCTGGAATTGTACCAAATGTCATTCTGAACACTGCCCTGATGAACATGTATGCCAAGTGTGGCAGCATTGAGGATGCAAGGGGAGTATTTGACCATATGGCCGAACGAAATGTGGTGTCGTGGAACACGATGATCACAGGATATGCACAGCATGGGTGTGGGATGGAGGCTTTGGAGACCTATGAGCAAATGATGCGGGAAGGGGTGAAGCCCGACCGGGTCACGTTCATTTGCGTTTGCAATGCGTGTGCAAGCCTGGCAGCCCTGGAAAAGGGCAACGAGGTCCATGGTGACCTCATCAAAGCTGGAATTGTACCAGATGTCATTCTGAACAATACCCTCGTGGACATGTATGCCAAAGGCGGGAGCATCGAGGATGCGAAGGGAGTGTTCAACGATATGGCCGAGCGAAATGTGGTGTCTTGGAGCTCGATGATCGCAGGATATGCCCGTCATGGGTGCGGGATGGAGGCTTTGGAGACATATGAGCAAATGATGCGGGAAGGGGTGAAGCCCGACCGGGTCACGTTCATTTGCGTTTGTAATGCATTTGCGAGCCTGGCGGCCCTGGAAAAGGGAAAAGATGTCCATGGTGACATCATTAAAGCTGGAATTGTACCAAATGTCGTTTTGAACACAGCCCTGATGAACATGTATGCCAAGTGTGGCAGCATCGAGGATGCAAAGGGAGTGTTTGACCATATGGCTGAACGAAATGTGGTGTCGTGGAACACGATGATCGCAGGATATGGCCATCTTGGGTGCGGGATGGAGGCTTTGGAGACGTACAGGCAAATGATGCAGGAAGGGGTGAAGCCCGACCGTGTCACATTTGTTTGTGTTTGCAATGCGTGTGCGAGACTTGCAGCCCTGGAAAAGGGCAACGAGGTCCATTGTGACATTATCAAAGCTGGAATTGTACCAGATATCATCCTGAACAATGCCCTCGTGGACATGTATGCAAAATGTGGGAGCATCGGGGATGCAAAGGGAGTGTTTGAGCGTATGCTTGAACGAGATGTAGTGTCCTGGAGCGCAATGATTGCAGGATATGCCCAGCACGGGTGCGGGATGGAGGCTTTGGAGACATATGAGCAAATGATGCGGGACGGGGTGAAGCCCAACCTGGTCACGTTTGTTTGTGTTTGCAATGCGTGTGCGAGCCTGGCAGCCCTGGAAAGGGGCAAAGAGGTCCATGGCGACATCATCAAAGCTGGAATTGTACCAGATGTCATTCTGAACAATACCCTAGTGGACATGTATGCCAAATGTGGGAGCATCAAGGATGCAAAGGGAGTGTTCGACAATATGGCTGAACGAGATCAGGCATCCTGGAACGCGATGATTGCAGGATATGCCCAGCATGGCTATGATATGGAGGCCCTGCTACTATTGGAAGAAATGCAAAAGGAAGGCTTGAAGCTGGATGGTATCACTTTTCTATGTGTTCTTTCTGCATGTAGCCATGCTGGTCTAGTGGATGAAGGCAAGTACTACTTTGACTCCATGAGTCAAGATCACGATGTCACTCCAGCAGTGGAGCACTTTGGCTCCATGGTGGACCTTCTTGGCCGTGCAGGGCGATTGGAGGAGGCAGAGGACTTCATTAACATAATGCCAATGAAACCAGATTCTGTGGTTTTGAGGGCCTTGCTTGGTGCCTGCAGAATCCATGGCAATGTGGAGATGGCTGAACGTGCAGCAACGTCTATTCTCAAGTGGGATGAACAGGATGCTGCAGCTTATGTGTTGCTATCAAACATCTACGCTGCAGCTGGCAGGTGGGACGATAGTGCAAAGGTGAGAAAAATGATGAAGGTCAGAGGGGTTAGAAAGGAGCCAAGTCGCTGCTGCATTGAGGTTGGCAACAGGGTGCACACCTTTGTTGTAGATGACAAATTGAATCCCAAAATTAAGGAAATCCATGCTGAGCTGAGAAGATTGTCTGGGCAGATGAAGGAGGCAGGGTATGTGCCTGACACACGTTTTGTATTGCATGATGTGGGGGAGGAGCTAAAGGAAGTTTCTCTTTGCCACCACAGTGAGAAGCTGGCCATTGGTTTTGGGCTGATCAGCACGCCCCCTAGGACGCCTCTCCGTCTTATCAAGAATCTTCGGGTGTGTGGTGACTGCCACACCTCCACCAAGTTCATCTCAAAGATAGTTGGCCGAAGAATTTTGGTACGGGACGCTAACCGCTTTCACCACTTTGAAGATGGGGTTTGTTCTTGTGGGGATTACTGGTGAAACGATATTTTTCTGGAAAGTTGCGAGTGTCTTGTCATTCATTGATTTACATAGCTACTCAGTTCATCCAGCAATTCCCAAGGATATCGACAATGTGTACTGTTGAGGGCATTTCCTGGGGGAAATGGTAGTCTACCCAGCATAGGGAGGAAGTCAGCCGAGAATTGCAACTCACTGGAGCAGGCAATGAGTGAAGTTGACTAACTGTGGTGATGGTCGAAGGAAATCAGAGTGTGGTCCTAATTCTGGTGTGGATTGTCCGGAGCTTGAAGATAAAAGTGAATACGATTTGTAATGAGGTTGATTAGAGGGGCAGCCTTGTGCACCCGTTTGTTCAGCATCTTAAATTTGGACATGTTTGTATGTCTCTTGTGGTGCTGCTTCAGATAGAGCCCTTGACTAAAGTGCATGAATGTTGTTGAAAGCTAGCCTTAACCCACCAAGGTCCAATCCCATGGTGAGTTTACATAGTGACATGAATGGTATTTGGGAATTCTCTTATTGATCGATGAGGCAGGAATTGGATGCGGCCTTTCACCCAAAACACTGTCATCCTTGTCCCTCTACATTGCAGAGCTCATACAACTCGCACAGCAACGCAGTACACAAAACACTTGGAGAATACCAGAAAAAGGACCCCTTGCCAGAGAGTTTATAGAAATTTAGCTTGGAAAATCCTAATGATAGGTGTTGAGGTGCCTGTCCAACCATATATCAAGCCATAGACTATGAAACTACAAGATTATTTGATCAGGTGACATTGAGTCATCACCATTAACTGTTATCCCTCAAAACAGTCTGCTAATTATGTGTCATAATGGTTAGTAGTCTCGGATGACAACATATTCAGTCCCAGCACATGGGATCCCTTGATCAGTCTGATCATACTTCAGAAATGCCATGCTTAAGTTGCAAACTGCGAAAGGCTTTGTCGGTTGTGGCGAAGGTGAGGGTTAGGGTTCTCGTCGATCTAGTTTTTATTTTATATCGGGGGGAAGCTAACTTTTGGTGAGGTTGTAGGGGGGGCTGGAAGGAGACACTGGCGAAATCCCCACCCCCCTTGCTGCTGGCGAGAGGCTAGTACTCTAGGGGGCCGAGGAGTACGACAAGACAAATGACACCTCAATCAATAGTCGTACATGCAACAAGGTAATGGTGGCCAAAAGTCCACTTTTGTTGCCAAATAAGGAATTAATACATGGAATGTGAAGATCAAAACTCCGAGGTTCAATCACTCATCCTCAACCCATAAAATATTGTTCGATCATCACTCCCAATATAAATGAAATTGTCACTTGTCTCTCTGTTGTTGCTTGTACTCCAACTGTTTCGAGATAAGCACGCATTCCTCCATCAAACATGATGCATCCCTACACTCCATTGTCAATGTCAAATGCAGCAAATACCGGCGTTCCATCTCTTTAAAATTTTCCTTGGCAACTTCATATGCCATATCAGTGGACTTATAAGTGATGTATCGATGCATAGAACTTCTTCAGAAATATAGCCATTAATATGAATACACTGTAAAAAAAAATGATATTAACATGTTACTCCTCCACAAGTATATTAAAAAGTTATATTATGGAGATGGAATACCAGTATATGCACAGAGTCTCTTAATAGCATGGTATGTTGTCTAATGTATATACCAAAGAAGGACACCTCTATAAGATTATAGCCCTCATCGTCATCTGCTTCTGACCCGACTTGTGCACCTTCCTCCATGTGTAAGAGGTGGCACGAGAGGTTGGTTAGGGAATGAACCTATTTTCGTTTGCATCGTACATAGGTGGTCCCACCAACCTGCAAGGCTTACGGACCCCGACTTCAAGCCTGTTTGCATAATTACATGAATACAATAACACAACACAAACAATGGACCACCTGGATTCTTACCCTGCTTCACATTCTTTTGAAAGACCTTGAAAGACCGCTGCTAGTGCATGTGTAGGTAAATTATATCCATTTTGCGTTATTTTCCTCACCCTATGATGGTTCCACCATATCACAACACGATCTGCATCCTCTTAGATTACTGGCAAGGAAACAATTATATCTGATGTTATGCCACATGTTGTCCATGTCAAGAATCCCTGCTACCTCCATCTCTTTAAATACTAGGTGTTTAAAAAACCATGCCAAATGGGTCCATACTTGTCTCCAAAAATGCTCTATGTGCTGGTTGTGGCAAGAGGACCCAGTCAAAAACGGACGAGCATGGTCTGACCGTATTTGTACAGGGTGTCCATATTTGCGGATAGCATCCTCATATCCTGCAAACAAAGTTTCTTTCTTCTTGTCCAAGGCTATTTGGAGCCAAACAATGAAATGATTCCCTCCATCAACTCCACCATGCAATGGGAAACACCACCTCTTTAGTTTCCCGTATGCTGGCCAGCCAAAGGTCATCCCCATCCCGAATTCACAAGTTTGGGGTATGAGCTTTGAACTTTTGCTTTGCAATACCACAAAAATATTGACTTTAACATGCCAGCTTTAACAAAACAGGACTTAAATCATATATACATAAATACAATGACTTCCAGCATGTGGTGCTTACATCTATATGCCACATATGCATCGGCTGCGAAATGGTGTATTGGCCTCTAAACAGTCTTCCGACCTGCCGACGTGTCATGTATTCTGGTTGCATTGTGAGCAACATGTCTCTAACATGTCTACGACCCACTCTCATTCGTCCTACGCAATAGGGTTTGAACGTTTGAACAGCACGGATGCCAAAATTGCATCCTCCCCTCTCAAGTGGGATAACACTTGCAATTGATTCTTGTAATCCTTCCTCCTCAGGCCTTGCATACACCCCTTGCCATCCATGGGCCACCAACGTCCGCCGTAGTGCTTGTGTACTCAAACCCAAATCATTGGCAATGCCATTGAATGTTGATTGACGCAAATTGAAAAGTTTGTCGACATATACGACTAGCAAACGCCCTGCATCGTCATTTGCATCCATGGCTTCCTTTTTTTGAACTGTTGTATACAGGAGCTGCCAAGTGGATATAGAGGATGCATAACAAGTGTTCGATGTATGGCTGAACGAAATGTGGTATCATGGAATGCACTGATAGCAGGATATGCCCAGCATGGGTGTGATAGGGAGGCCCTACAATTATTCGGGAAAATATGACAATAAGGATTGACGTTGGACGTGGTGTCATGGAATGCCATGATTGCAGGGCATGCTCAGCATGGTTGTGGTGGGGAGTCTTTGCTTATAAATGAGCAAATGCTACGAGAAGGGATGATGCCCAACAAGGTGACATTTATTTGCGTTTTCAAGACATGTGCTAGCTTGGCAGCCCTGGGAAAGGGCAAAGAAGTCCATTCTGCCATAATCAATTCTGAAATTTCATCATACATAAATTGAGGTGGAGAACCAGGTGCATATATCCAATGGATAACTGATATCAATCCGGCGGGCTTTTGATGGGAGATAATGGGAGATCCAGATTGGATCCTGCCCGCCATTGACCTTGCCCAAGCAGAACACAAAGGGACAAAAACTACCTTCATCAAGGGCTGACCTTAAGTAGTTCGAAGGGGCGAATGCTTGGGTGCCCCTTATTTTGTTTGAAGGGGCAACCGGCAAAAATATACGCCCGGCGTGTCAATGAAACGACCGATCCCGATATAAAGTTTTTTAATGAGATGAACGGCGCCCGCGCTGGTGGTCCCGATATAATCTGTTTTTGTTAAATGAACTATTGTAAAATGTCTAATAGATTTGGGACTGCCAAGGCTGGCGGTCCCGATTGCAATCTATATACGTTTCATAAAGTTGGGGACTGCCCTGGCTGGCGGTCTCGACTGTTATTTTTTATGTTTAATAGTGTTACCAACAGTCAACTTCTCAGTTGCCACCCAGTTGATTCTGCGGTCACATCAGTGACCTCATATTCGATATGCGCAGGCGCATATCTGTTTTCATGGCCAGCTAAATCTCACAAAGAGCCCTCATCTTCAGTATACGCAGGCGCATACCCATTTTCATGGATACATGAAATCCCCGCACTCACAAGTCGAGCCCTGTTTTAAAGGCTATGCGCAGGTGCATAGGGTTTTGGAGTCTCTCTGCAGATGTGTGCGCCCTGGCCATTTAGCATATGCGTAGGCGCATATCATTCTGAATTCGCGAAATGAAATCTTACAAACAGCAGAGACACGGAATGAGGCTTTTACCTTTTGTTTTCTGCCCCTTCCGCGACCTATTCATGTGCCTCTTGTAGCTCCCGCACCTCCAGCGCCCACAGAGCCGCTTGGGCATTCTTCCGCCCCATCACCGCAGCAACGCATTGTCGCAGCGTGGTGTAATACAGCTTTGTCGTCCCATCCTCCGTCAACAGATCCTAGATTATAAGAGAGCGACAATCCAGCATGAATTTATTGGCGGATTTGCTACTACTTGACGGGTGTGGTATACTCTTCTCCCCTTCCCTGGGCGGTGTCCCAGTTCTACGCCTCGATTATTTTCTCCTCTCACTAGTAAGAGGCCTGATTTGTGAGTTGTCGCTCCCAGGTGTTTCCAGTTTTACCTTTTGAAAAAAAAATCATGATTGCCAGAGCTGGGGTGGTATGGCTGTCCCGATATGCCATCCTATCTTTGGCAAATAATCGCCAAATTTGGACCTCAAGTTCTTTTGCAGAGTTCCAAATACAAATACTTGTAATTTTATATGCTTATCAAAGTGGGGATTCTAGGTACATAATTCTCAAATTTTCATTGATTCTTCATACGCATTTGCATGGAGCACGGTATTCTACGAGCAGTGAATGCTCATAAATGTCAGCTGCCAAGGAGAGTCGCCAAGCATCTGGCGCCACTTCGTACCTGTGCAAAAGTATCGCGTGGGCTGGGAGTGCTGGTGGTCTCTGCGTGTATACTAATGTGTAGGTATCGGCTGGGCTGCTGGTTTATAGGTATGATGGCTGCTGCTAATTGTTTGTGAATGAGGAGAGGTATAGGGAGACAACAGCAGGAGCAGCAGCAAACTCCCATCATTTTATGAGTAAAATTATACTTCTAGTTGTGCTTTTACTAGCAAGAAATGGTTCAAGAGTCTCTTGTAGCTGTTCTGGCAACTACCAATGATTGTACATCGAGATACATCAACCCACAAACAAGAGAAAATTGGCCCAATTGGTCATGGTTGTTTCTTAGTCGACAACATGGACTACTTTATGTCTCAACTGTTTGCTCCCCCTTAGATGAGACAGTCTCTCCTCTCCTCTTTGTGCTTATCTACGAAAAATATGATCTTTGCAGTAGCAGAACTTTTAAGAGATACAATATATCAAATGAGTTTCACCCATATGAATGCTACTCGCCACCACAAATTTCCTTTGAATTTTGTTTAGTTAAAATTACAGTCTTGGTTACATGAGTATTAAAATCCCGGTTATCAGCGTCTTGTCCGTCAGTCAGCGTCAGGTCACGTCAGACCTGATGCTGACAGGACCTCTGTCACGTCAGGTTCCGGGAATATTCTGGTAAAATAAATATCAGGTAAAATATTGCCACTTAAGCAGCCGCGTCGCCGACACGGTGGCGGTGACAAATACATTTTGGAAAATAATAAAATGAAAGCAACCGTCAATTTTGGCGATCGCTTTCTATTTCGTAATTTTAAAAATAAGAACGACCGCCAACATGGCGTTCACTTAAATGTTTTTATTAAAAAAAACAAGATTGGCGGTCGCATAATTTAAAACAAAAAACAGCGACCTCTGTATTGGCGGTCGCATAATTTTGAAAATATATAAAAAACAAGCGACCGCCAGAGTTGGCGGTCGCTTAATTTCAATAATATATAAAAGCAAGCAACCGCCAAACGGACGGGCGCTTAATTTTGAAAATTAAAAAAAAAACAAGCAACCGCCATATGGCGGTCGCTTGAATATACAAATATATAAAAACTAAGTGAGGGCCATATGGCGGTCGCTTTATTTTAGAAATATATAAAAAAAACCAGCGACCACCATAATATGGCGGTCCCTTTATTTTAATATTAAAAAACCAGCGACCGCCATAATATGGCGGTTGCTTTATTTTAAAGATATTAAAAAAAACCAGCGACCGCCATAATATGGCGGTCGCTTTATTTCAAATTTTTTTTTTAAAAACAGCGAGACTGCCATAATATCGGTCGCTTTATTCTAAAAATATTTAAAAAATAATAATCTCAGAAAATGCAGCGACCGCCAAATTATGGCGGTCGCATTTTTTTTTTAAAAAAAAA
>CM060731.1:55966755-55973446 GCA_030704615.1 Takakia lepidozioides
CAAATACCCGCCTTACGGTGAGGGAGGCCTTGCTCTCATTTTGCTCTTCACTCTTCTCTGTTGTGCCCATCTCCTCCCTGCTTTGAGTTCGTGCTGTGTCGTGAGGCCATGTCGTGCCCGAATCACATCTATCGACGCCAGACGGGAGTCATTTTCCCGAAAGCAGACGACATCATTGTCTTCCTGGATGTTTACAGGGACGATCCTCGACTTGTCCAGCTGAGAGCAATGGAGTTTCTTCCAAGATTGCACGATTCTCCTGGACCCCGGCTGGGGAGCAGGTGGTTCCTACGCATCATGGACCTGGACTTTCCGCATGTGTGGGAGCCGAACAGATCACGCACAGCGTTGTTGTATCGCTGGAATTGTTGCGAGTGGACGTATGATGAGTGCATAGGTGAAAACTTTACGCGTGGACGGACTGGCTCGGAAAGTGGGGACATTCTCTTCAGTTATGAGGATGAGGAGGAGGGGAACACAGGGCCCACTGTGAAAATGTCCTTCTACCAAGGGGGCGCTATCGATAAACACGACATCCTCGTTAGTTTCAACCGGGCGACAGAAACCACTGACATTTTGTTCAAATATAGGCACCCGGTCACTGAGGAGGTCCTTGAGAGGCCAGTTCGAGTTCCTTCTTCTTGGGCGAGGGGACCATAGGTCTTGCATGCTAGAGTAGACATGTTTCAACTTGCTGACACTCATGGCACATACATTTTCATTCAGAAATCAAGCAGCTTCCCTGTGCCATATGGGGAATATACAGGCTTCGATAATCTTCTGTTAATGTTATTTGCAATTCACTGCCAGTATGCTGGGACGTGTCATTTGTCGTATGGATTGCTGTTTGCACAAGGTGCAGTATGCAAATGCTGGAATGTGCAGTAGGACCCTTCCCACTGGGACACAGAACTAGCAATCTTGTAAAGGCATCACATTTGCAGAACAGTAACAATGTATTTGTAGCAAATTGGAGTCTTCTCATAAAGGTGGACGAAATTCACATGTAGCCATGGCGATTGCTGGCACCACCAAGTGTATAATTCCTCACAAAAAAATAGGGTGCAAGAAGATGAATGTAATATAATTGCCACTTTCTCCTTCCCGAATGTGGAATGTCAAGCAGTCCGACCAGTATCCTGCGTAGGGCCTTGTGCAGCTCGTTGAAACTCAGTGTTGGAGCATGGGATGAAGACGTCCACTGCGGATATGCAACTCATGCGCTTCATAAAATGTAATAAAGGTGTTTGCAGGGACGTATGCTGCATTCCTCGATTCCATAACAAGGAAGTCCTCACAGTTGCAAGCTGGGTACTGTGAAACCGTGATTGCATACACGACACTGCGCGCAGCAGACCCGGCTGTTGACAACTGAAATATGCGCCCCATCCGGGGTGAGGAACATCCCTGCAACCTTGCACTATGCAGGGCATTGCAAGAGCGTTGGCCATCCTGGTGTCGTTCGCCTTTGTTGGTGGCCGCCGTCTTTTCAGTTTACCCCACGATGGGTGGGCCAAGCTGCGGGTCACCCACCGGTATGCGGGGCGAAGAGCTTCTCGTGGAGGAGGATGACGATTGGGAATTGGATTTCGTGGAACGTCTGTCCTCTCCACCAGTCGAAAACCTGTACTTCCTAGAGCGTCTGCCTCCTCCAGGGTAAGATTGTACCAGTTGCCACAGCCAGACTGCCGGTGGTTCAGGCATGCCTTGTACACCATACTTGGGCTTGCCGAACACACACGACATGATGTCGTGCCTGCAGAACCAAAACTCCTTCAGTGTGGCCTCCACAAACTTTGCGCACACAAATCTCCCTGTGAAGCAAGGGCAGCACACCGCCCTGCGGGCTCCTCCGAATCATCTCATTGCATCTCTGGTTGGTGTCGACACGAACAGCACAACATTTGCCACGAAATGTCGGACGGGTCCATGCAATTCTCCACTGCGAGGCCGACACATCTCGCTCCACGATTGGAATGTTGTATTGGGTAACGAAAACAGGAGCAACATGCCCATCCTCGGCATGTTGTCCCGAGTCTGGCAGCGATTCCATGGATGCTGCAGGAGAGGGGGTACGAGTCCTGCTTCGTGGAGGCGTGGGACGCAACATCGTTGCGCCCCGAGGTTGAGTGCGGATGTTCATATCTGATCTCCATGAATCCCCATCCCCTCCGGGCATGTCCTCAATTCTTCTCTCACCGGCCGGCTGCGGACATCGCCCTCCAGGCAGTTCCCCCGACTGTGTAACGGCGTTGACCTTATAGTTTCCCGCAATGCAGCAGTCCATTTTTTGGGATCGGTCGAACGATGCGCCGCCCTCATCAGCATCTCCTGCCTGTCTGGTCCGATACCCCATTGCTTTCCTCCCAGAAACTGGTAGTAATGAGATTGTTGCATGATGGCCCTCACAATATCTTCTGTTGTTGCTGTCAACATGTCAACGAGATGTGCTGCAGGGAAGCACGCCAGGAAGAGTGCACCGATTCGGCCATGTTCGTCGTCGCATATCCGTGTCATCCTCCAAGCTCATGTCCTGTTGAAGGAAATTAGATATGTCACTGATTGTGGAGAATGTCCAAGCACAAAACAGAAATTGTCAAGTACAGAAATGTGTTACCTGTCTCATGTAGTCTCCAAACTGGCGGAATCTATAATGCCACCACGCAAGCCACGTTTGCAGTTCTGGCTGATCTTTCACATCACTGCCCCCCTGAAGACACCCACCAGGCGCGTATGGTTGCAAACTCGGTCTCCGCCTCGTCGATGGAATTCGCATTTTTCCACGCTAGGCACATACTGATATGATCCTGCCGGTGGCGTGACGCCACGAACCTTTTCGTGTTTTGCGTCAAACTCTGCATGAAGTGGAACCCGCAAGATCTCTCCTTTCCTTCCATTGGAGTCTTTGGGTCGTCCCCATATACCCTCCTAACTGCAGCCCAGTTTGCCTGGGCATTGTCAGCCATGAAGCCCCTAAAATCGGGAGGGGCAACTTGGCTCTCGCCATTTGCTCATTAATTCCGCGCCACATATGCAACTCCGAATCTGTGTCTTCTCCCTTCATTTCGCAGATAGCAATGGTCATCAACTTTCTGCAATGTGGGTCGTATACATGTGCCCCCATTGTCACCCAATCGTGGTTGGTAATTCGCCGGATGTGGTCAAACATGACCCAACAATTTGAGAGGTCTCCACTGGTCATCCGCTTCACCAAATCGACGCCGCTCCCCGGTCCGCACGTTGACATCTTAAATATGAAGCACCTGTCCATCTCCGAGCCTTGACCAGGAAAGAAGCTGCCTTGGATGAAGTCGTAGCCGCATGTGCGTTTCACTTCCAAGATGGAGTGCATGTCTGATCCTCTTCCGATTCGTTTCTTGCAGCTGACAATGTGGTTCTTGACATTGGGGCTGCACACATGGGAGACAGCTTCCAGCAGGTCCTTCATGTCCCCCTCGCCCAGCTTCTCTCTTGTGCTTCCGTCCTCCGACATTATTCTGCCAATTGCAATCCTATGTGCCGATGCGAGCTGTATCTGCTTTGGTTTTGCACCCGGCCTCAACCTCACCTCCTCCTTGATAATATCCTGGGCTTGTTGAAAAGCGACTCTGCAATTGCCTCTGGCGAGGGGGTGCTCATGCTTTCCGATGTGAATGCATGCTCTGGTGCACGCTGGGCCGACGGTCCCGACGTAGTACTGCTTGGCGTTGCACACTGCCATGCACGTAGGGGCTGCGTTGCAATGGGCACACTTTGAACGTCCCTGCATGAACTCTACCTTGAGGCCAAAGGGGTCGACGAATTGCCCAATCCAGTCAGTCTCATTCCTGGTGCCTTTGCTAGTGTAATGGTAACATGTGCTCGAGAAACATTTAAGATGCCCAGCACACAATACATATCTCACTCGAACTCCATCACCCAGGTTGGACGATGAAGTTTTGGTTGACACACCAAGGGTGGCCGTCATGTTTCCTGTTCATTCCTGCGAGCATGCCGTCTAGGCCTGCGCCTGCCGGCACTGGAGGGAACTCGTAGATAGCATCCCATCCACAACATCAGGCAAAGTTTCCACAGAATGGATTGGAGTTTTGTCGTAATCAAGCCTAAGAAGGTCACTGGAGCGGGGGAACCCGTTGTCTTCATCCTCCGCAATATGTCGATTACTGAGCGGACGGAAGTTGAGTCGGACGGTGATGCTGAACACACTCCTAGTGACGGACGACTTCGAAACATACGATGGAAGGACCATACAGTCTTCATCGTCACTTGATAAGTCCTGGACGACTGTTTCCCTGTTTTCCTGGATTTCCCTTTTCACATGTTTTGGGCTTCTCTGCTTGTGAAGAGGTGCCAACATCCTTCACATCTTGCACGCCAGACCCTCTTGTGGAAGGAGGATCAACCAAGTTCCAGCGTGGGAACTCTTTAGGCACGATTTCACCAATGGCACTGTACCGGATGGATTCAGAAGCTGGGAGCCGCCACTCTTTGCCTTTTCCGAAATCTGCATGCAGAATGACGGCACTTTCCACAAAATTTCCATAAGCATCCTTCGTCTCCTCTTCCAAAAACACCGTTCCAGGGCGGAGCCCGAACTTCACACACAGTACTGCTCAGTGACAATCGCAAATCCTTGGTCGCAGGGTATTTTAGCTTTCAGAGAATCAGGATAGAAGTACACGTTGACCCAAACACGGGAGTCCATTTTGAAGACGGGACCTCTCGGTACGCTCCGCAGCGAAGTCCTGCAATGAGAAGAGTGTGTCCTACCTAATACACAAATGATTTTCTGGAGGATTCCGTATCCAACATGATGGGTGATCAGTGCACGTAAAGATGAAGGTGTGTAACGTACGTTAAAAAAACAGACAAAACAGCAAGTTCACATCGGATTTTGGTGCCTGAATTGTAATGTACAACCACTTGGGGTACAATAAATCGGGCCTTCCATGAATTTCGGCACCGAAATCTGGATGAACATCTCTTGTCATGTAACAGCTTTGGAAGCCAAGGGATGAATTTCTGGCAACAGAAATCGTAATTTGTTTACCTCATTAACTGACCAAGCACCCAACGGATGGATTTCGGTGCCGAAATCGGATGAACTTCTTCTTCATTAAATTGTATCTGCACATATGGGTTGAATTTAGATGCCAAAATACGGATAAATGTGTTCCTGATTACAGTCGTGATTGACCACGTGTCCGGATATCGCCCGACTTCCGAATGACAGTAATCCCGATTCGGCAGAATGGATGTATTTCGGCGCCGAAATTATTCTTCATCTCCTTTTCCGACCCTAATTCTGCTGCTCTGCGTATGGATTTCGGTGCCAGAATTCATCGGAAGTCCTTTCTGTTTTTATTTTTCTTTGGCGACAGATGAACTTTGGCGCCGAATCTCATCCAAGTACCTCCTTTTAATGTCCTTTTTCTCGAGAGCAATGAATTTCGGCGGCCGAAATTCAATCCCGATTTTTATTTTTTTCTTCGCGAGCATTGAATTTCGCGGCCGAAATTCAGTCCAGTCCAGGAGATATTTTTTTTTTCCTTCGCGAGCAATGAATTTCGGCGCCGAAATTCATCCAGAGTCCTCCCGAATTTTTTTTTTTCCTTCGCGAGCAAGAATTTCGGCGCCGAAATTCATCCGAAGTCCTCCAGAATTTTTTTTTTCTTCGCGAGCAATGAATTTCGGCGCCGAAATTTCAGCCGACTTCATCCCTCCAAAATCTTTCAGGGTTAGCGCCGGATTTTGGCGCCGAAATTCATCCAATGCCTTCCTTCCAATATTTATTTTCTTTTGAATGGATCAATTTCGGCGCCGAAATTCATCCTTACTGTCCGCAATGAGTAACTCTAATATTACATTTTCTATGCGACGGATGAATTTCGGCGCCGAAATTCGTCCAAACCCGGCCTTACTTTTTTGGCTTTTTGGATGATAATTTTCCATAAATCGTTGGAAATACCCCGTTCCGACGAATATAATAGGAATTTTCTGCATTTAATGGAGAAATCGGCATATTAAACCACTTCTGTCAAAATTATTTGTCATTTTAGCCGTTTTTTTTTTCATTTGAAACCGACCAGTATCCATGAAGTGGTCTTTTTCGCACGGACGTTGCCGCACATAAGTATAATTTCGGCGAAATTATAGTTAAATGTCCAGAATGGCAAGTCCAACAGCATGGACAGCATCCGTCAGGGCAATAATGGCGGCAAAGCATAGCATCGTGCCGATCTTAGTCTTCGCTCTGGATGAATTTCGGCGCCGAAATATGGATGATTTCACCTCGTCTACGCGCGGACGGACATATTCGTAATGAATTTCGGCGCCGAAATATGGATAATATGTGCCGAAATGCAGCCGTTTCCGTTGTCCCGGAATTAATTCCGGCTCCGATATCCCACCGACAGGTTTGCTCATGACGAATTGAGGACTTGGGAAGCGATGATTTCGGCGCGAAATATGGATGAAATGTGCCGAAGTGGCAGCCGTTTCCGTTGTCCCGGAATTAATTCCGGCTCCGATAATCCCACCGACAGGTTTGCTCATGACGAATGAGGACTTGGGAAGCGATGAATTGCGGCGCCGAAATTTGTAAGTTTGTGTATGAAAGCACTTGAATAGGATGAATTCGGCGCCGAAATTCATCCGTCCGCTGATGAAACGTACCGACCTGACTGTTGAA
>CM060731.1:55973946-56168255 GCA_030704615.1 Takakia lepidozioides
TTCAGCGTTTACAGCAAGTTTTAAAATATAAACTTCCAGACATGGTAGGACAACATTGTATGCCCCAGAGGATTCCACAAAAAGTTTGACAATTAAAACACCTGAGAGGCGATGAGGATTCTGATACAACTGTTTCTTCAGCGGACTCTTTTGACATGGGAGAAGACTATGCAATTCAGATGGCAGAAAAGAAGAAACGGGGGTCTCTTATGCCTGAAAGGTTACCTCGATATCAGCCTCCAGAGGGCCTCACATATCCAGGTAGTGTTCAATCATCTCCGTCAACCAGTGACAGACCTCGGGCTCGTACACACAGTCCGCCACGAAACTCTCAACGTCAGAAAGGTGCTCGCTCACAAAGGTTTGCTAATCCCAATAAGTAAACCGTGAGGACACGGCTTTTTGAGAGGGGAAGGGGTAATGTTAGAGGACTGGCTGGGACTTAGACACTTATACGGGATCTGTGGGGTACCCTTAATTTTGCACAGATTGAGACCAATAGGAGCCTTAGGGGTGACAGCAGCGCACTTTAGGGGGGGGGGGGGGGGGTGGGTGACACCGCCCGTCACAGCCAACACAGCCAACACAGCCGACACAGCCAGACACAGTCAACACAGCTCGTCACAGCCCGACACAGCCCATCACAGCCAACACAGCCCGTCACAGCCGACACAGCCACACAGCCAGTCACAGCCCGACACAGCCAAACACAGTCGCACAGCCAGTCACAGCCCGACACAGCCGATCACAGCCGGTCACAGTTTCACACAACCAGTCACAGCTTGACACAGCTGTCACGACCATAGGGAACGGATAGCCGGACAAGAAACGACTGTGGGGAACAACACCTGCGAATGGAACATGTTAGTTCACGGACGACAGTTAGTGAGGGAAACGGTTAGAACAACGGGTAGGAAGATAAAGCTAGAAGCAAGGACTGAAGGGGGGATTATTCTTGGAAGCACTTCTTGGGGAAGACTTCGGACATCACTGGGGGAAAGGAGGAGAGAGCGTATCTCTGAGCAGAAAGATGGAGAACACGGAGTAGGAGGAGGAGCTGTTGATGCTTAATGAATGCAGGCAATAGAATTGTAATGTAGAGCAGATTAGAGACTCCATGGCTTCAGCCTGATACTTGATAGATATTAATCTGATACACACCTCATACTCACACTGTGTAGAGAGATCTGAGTGAAGCTGTGGAATGAATTGATGGGTTGATGGAATCCGATAAATTGATGAAGCAAACTGATACTTAATTACCAGCAGTAAGGTAACTAGCTAACATGAATGCGGGAAGGAAAACAAATAGGAAACACCCCCATGATACACTAGCTGTAGGTCATGACTGATTGTTCTGAGCGGGCTGAGTACTTAGAGATTTCCAACTCTTCTATCTTGGAGTTTCCGCCTCGGATAGTGAAGGGATGGGTGAGTAAAAGCTGCGCGACAGTCTTCTGTAAACCTGGTGCTGGTACAGCAGCCAGCTTTTTCATCATCAATTCCATCTTTTCCATATACTCCTCAACAGTTTCATGCTTCTTTTGCTTTAACTGTTGTAAACTTCCTTACACTTCATCCTCAGTTTTACTTGTCCTAAACCTATTTCGGAATGCTGTATTCAAGCCATTCCAGGTTAGGAAATGATTATCAGGGAATCTTGCATACCATTCACTTGCTTTCTTGATAAGTGAACAAGGAAACAATCTCATCTTGGCATCATCGCCATTCTCATTGTTCACTATACACATGTGCTCAAATTGGCTAATGTGTACATCGGGATCCCCTTTTCCTGAATATATTGGAAAATGTGGTTTTGCCCGTGTTGGTTGTAACGCCATCTGAGGCCCTACCTTCTGCCCACTGACAGGTGCTTGCACCCTTGCTGGTGCTGGTCCTTGAGGACCTGTTGTTGTTGTGGTGGATCTTCCACCAAGTGGTGGCCCTTGAGCACTCCCTGCTACTGGCCCCACGATATTCACAGTATTCCCAGCTCCAGTTGCACTACTTCCCACACTCCCTGTCCCCCCAGAGCCAGATCCAGGCAGCCCGCCTGATCCCCCTGAGCCGACACCTTCGTTGGCCTGTGATCCAAGTGCTCTACTTGATCCAGGTCCAACGGGTTGGGATGTCCTGGTTGTAGTCTGAACCTCAGCTGTTGGGTCTACTTCTTCATACTCTTCCTCTTCCAATTTCTTCTCTCTATTAGTTCTGCCCTTGGGTTTCTTCTTCACTCATGTAACTCAACTGCAATGGTGTTGGAGAGTCTGAACTCTCCGTTGGCTCTGCCACATCCTCTCCTCCTTCTTCACCTTCCGCTTCAGAAACTGGAGTTCCTGCTTTTGGTGTTCCATGCCAACTCTTATCAAAGATTTCTGTCAAATCTTTTATCCAGGGATGTACCTCAGATCTTTCACCTCGTGATTGATCTTCTTCCCGTACCAATTCCCTTAATCTTTCTTGCAAAGAAAAAGAAGGAGTGACATCCAACTCTAGTTCTTCCGGTATGGGTGATGTACTCTCTGATCTTAATGGTGTGAGAGGTCCAGATGATTCCCCTATGTCTATTCCTCTCTCCCAAAGATATGGATAATTAGCTTTCAAATAGCTTTCTCTTTTTGCTGAATATCTTTGGCGTCTAGCTTCTCTTTCATCACTCATGTCCCATGTCTTTCATTTCTTTTAATGTGGCAATAACCAAAACTCTCTTTTGTAATATCTCTCGTATATGCCTGGGTTTCTTTCAAGCTTCAATGCACCCTTGGCTATACTAGAAGTCTCCGTTACCATATAACCATATGGCAAACAAGTCTGGAAAGTTGTTCTTGGTGTGAGTTTGATCCACAAAATATCCTTTGGAATCCAATTCTTTACCAGTACAAGCTCTTCATGCATATGAGTATAAACATTCACCTTTCTTTCCTCCCAGCCTTCAAACTCTACTCGCTTAATGGATAGCAATGCTATCACATAAACCAGTGTTGATAACCAACGCGCTCTTCCTCTACAGGCCACCTGATAAATCTTTATCACTCCTTTCTCCAGACCCCATTCTGGGTCAGCATCATGCACTCTCTTAAGAATGTTTTCTTTACAACCGTCTGGCAATTCCAAGAACCTCTGAAAGAATCGTTTGGACAATCTTTCCTTCTCAGTTTCACAAGGAATTTGATTCACATGAAATTCTTTAATTCTGCAACCACCATGATCCCACCAGATGCCTGTCACATTTGGTTGTTCATGACCCAGTTCCCCAGTATGGTCGCCAAATGTCGCGCGGCTTTTACTCACCCATCCCTTCGCTATCCGAGGTGGGAACTCCAAGATAGAAGAGTTGGAAATTTCTAAGCACTCAGCCCGCTCAGAACAATCAGTCATGACCTACAGCTAGTGTATCATGGGGGTGTTTCCTATTTGTACTCCTTCCCGCATTCATGTTAACGAGTTACCTTACTATCTGCAATTAAGTATCAGTTTGCTTCAGAAATCTATCAAGTTCCATCCATTCATTCCACAGCTTCACTCAGGTCTCTCTACACAGTGTGAGTATGAAGTATGTATCAGATTAATATCTATCAAGTATCAGGCTGAAGCCATGGTGTCTCTATTCTGCTCTACATTACAACTCTACTTCTTGCATTCAGCAAGTATCAACATATCGTTCTCCTCCTACTCCGTGCTAACCCTCTTTCTGCTCCAAGATCCGCTCTCCGCTTCATTTCCAAGTCGTGATCCTCTTCCCCAAAGTCCTTCCAGAAGTGATCCTTTTCCAGTCCTTGCTCCTGGCTTTATCTTCCTACCCGTTGTTCTAACCGTTTCCCTCACTAACCGTCATCCGTAAACTAACATGTTCCATTCGCAGATGTTGTTCCCTGTCCTGCTATCCGTTCCTTATGGTCGTGACAGCTGTGTCAAGCTGTGACTGGCTGTGCGACTGTGTTGGGTTGTGTCGGCTGTGTCGAGCTGTGACTGGCTGTGACGGCTATGTCTGGCTGTGTCGGCTGTGTCGGACTGTGACGGGCTGTGTAACCCCCCCCCCCCCCCCCCCCCCCCCCCCCCTAAAGTGCACTGCTGTCACCCCTAAGGCTCCTGTTGGTCTCAGTCTGTGCAAAAATTAAGGGTACCCCACAGATCCCGTAAAAGTGTCTAAGTCCCAAGCAGCCTTCTAACAACATGCAAGCTCAATCATACACGATCCAACACAATCACGAGTACACTTGTGAAATCAATCCCACCACCGCTCAAGGGCCCAAAGGCCAGGTTTAAATAGAAGTGCCAAATGGCTAATCATATAGATAGGTGTCTACACACCGTCATTGGTCGATCAGATTACAGATCGTAGGAATCACACATCAGCGGCCATGTAGGATAACCCTGATCCTAAACTAGCTGTTGAAGTAAAACAAAATAGCTTAACTAATAATAGGTTTATCCAGCACATAATTCATCCTAAGTCTACCTACCTTGCATTCATCCGTCAGAGGAATCCTAGCTTCACACGCTCAAAAACTTAAAATGAAATTTATTCTTTTCCAGCTAAACCCGCTCTTAGGTTTAGCCGAAACCTGTCGACATGGCCAGCAACCGCGTGTCAAAATGAGGCAATGTCTGTGACTTCGTGTTCGGAAGGTTCCTGTGCAGCGTTGCTGCAAGTCAAAGCGGGCCCCATACAGGCCCGGAAAAGGACAACTAGAGTGCCACGTCACTGGCGAGGAAAGCTCTCGGAACCAGAGACACAAAGAGATACTTAACGGCAAGTGATAAAAGAGGCTCGGGAGTTGAATGCTGCCTTAGCGGGCCTGCCTGCGTGGCCCCACCCCCTCCCTCCACCTCGCCCCCCCTCGCAGCAGCGCCGCGCAGTGCCAGGCGCCCCCCTCCCGCTCCACCTGCCGCCCCATGTGCCGGGTCCCTTGCTCCCGAAACTACTGTCACACATTGAATTCAGTATTACTGTACGCATCCACCATGCATGCCCCATGAATGCAAGAAATACATCCATGACATCATGACTTTGCCATCATACACGTTGGGTCACTCGACATGAGCCTATCCCGCCAATTTCACACTGGAGCGTAAAAAAAAAAAAAAAAAACTTCACTTCACTTCGCTGCCACGATTCCCGACGCTGGTACCCATCTGCTTTTTTCTTGCAATTGCTGAGGAAGACGAAGTTGGGTTCACTTCAGATGCAGATGCAGACGGAGAACTATTTTGTTTAGAGACATTGTTTGTGTCGTTTGAGTAGTTTGTTATTGACAGGAGTGTCTACTACTGCCTTCCTATTACAACTCCCCTAGTTTCGTTTATCGCAGCTTCTTGTGGACCCACATGCTTATAGGTTAGCTTAACCTCAGAGCAGACACGGACAGAGAGTGGTTGATTGGAAGCGTTGTTGGAGGCTCAAAGAGGAGTGAGAAATGTTGTGGGTAGACAAGAGTTGGAAGGCAAAGAAAAAAGGTCGTAGACAAGTACCGGCCGCGAACGCTTCACAAAGTGATGGTGCATTTCGACAAAGCCCAACATCTGAAGAATCTGGTGAGAACTTTGCATCTTTGCAAAATGTTGTCTTGATCTCAGGAAGTTAACTACAGCGAGCACGTTGCAAAATCTACATTGATAGGTTTGTCACAAGTGCGCAAGGTAACTAGAAATGGTGCGAGGCTTGAATGTTATCGACTTTTCTCTATGTTCTAGAGGTGTCAAGGATAAGTCAGGACCACATAGGGCTTTGATTGCCAACATACTGCAGCGTGTGGCATCAAACCCCGTGCATATATTGGATTGACCATATACAGTTTTAATTTTCATAGACGAACTTACGAAGGCTGGCCATTTTGCTATCCACACCAGCGTCACCAGACCTACACCACAGTGTAGCAGATTGATATACAACTAAAGCGTGTGTAGGTTGTTTGTTTACAATGAGATAAGCCCTGATCTGTTAAGCTCACATTCGGCAGTGGATCTTCGACGAAATATGGAGGGATGGACTGATCTTTGCTAAGAAAGAATGAAAGACAATTTATGAAGCTGATTGGGAGTCCAAATGGCTTATGGTACACTGATGCACATAGAGGTGTAGAGAAAAGATACTTCATAACGCCCACAAGGTGCTTTGAGGGCCTGCAAGACAGTTTGGGTCTCACAAGGCCTATGCCAAATAATGGGAATCTGTAGAGAGGGTGTTGAGGAAGAGATGAATGATGTTCTCTGTGTAGCCCGACCACATCACGTTTGTGTGTATCTTCAATGCGTGTGCAAGCCTGGCAGCTCTGGAAAAGGGCAAAGAGGTCCATGGTGACATTGTCAGAGCTGCAATTGTACCAAATGTCATTCTGAACAATACCCTATGGACATGTATGAAGGGAGTGTGGTAGTGTGGAACATCCAAAAACAGATAACAGAGATGAGGAGAAGCTTTGGAATGAACACTTTCCGACTCCAGTCAATGGTGGGACAATGGAGACAAAAAGGTGACTGCCTGTTGGATTACAAAAAGAAGCAGATGCAATTCAGATTGGAACTACTGTAATAAGTAGGTTGTTTGTTGGAAGCACTTCACTCTATTAGTGTCAGCTGCTAGTAGCAAGGCTGTAGATGTATTCATGATTTGTACACAGGCAGGGATAGCTGAAGGACCAGGGATAGAGGTTCAGATAAAGGGCCGGATTTCAAGCATAAGATTACTTCTGATCCCTGTGGATCAATAACTATATGAAACCTGCGTGGATAGATGCTCAATTGGAAACAACAACGACAACAAAACAATCATTTTGGTATTTGTTTGAGGCGCTCTGATTAGGGCTTTTGGATAGAAGACAACATGGAGCTAATGAAGGCACCTTCTTCAACACATTTCAACCTGTTTTTCCTTGTTATTACAGTCGTCCCTAAATTTTCATGTTGAATTCTGCAAGTTAGCTAGTTGGTGGATCTATGCTGGGTTTGGAGTGGTTTTGACATGTTACTGCCAATGTGGCAACAGGAAAGTATCGAAAAATAGATAACAGAGACGAAGAGAAGCTCCGGAATGAATATGTTTCCGACCACAGTCAAGGGTGGAACAGTTTGCTAGAACAAAACTAGGCTGTCATTGTCAGCTGCTAGCAGCAAGGCGAGGATGTATGCATGATTTGTGCAAAGCATGGATAGTTGAAGTAGCAGGGATAGAGTTTGGGTCTGGAATGAATACTTTTCTGACCCCAGTGCTTGTGGTGTGCTTGTGCAAGCCTGGCAGCCCTGGAAAAGGGCAAAGAGGTCCATGGTGACATCATCAGGAATTGTACCTAGTGGGCACGTATGCCAAATGTGGCAACATTGATAATGCAAAGGGAGTAGTTGACAATATGGCTGAACGAGGTATGGTGTCGTGGAGGGCGATGATCGGAGGATATGAAGCTGCATGCCTTCCGTTTGATTTTCTTATGTGTGTTTGCTGCTTTTAATGTTGGGTGCTTGTTTCCTATGTGTTCCTCAAAGCAATGTTCCAACAATGTGGTCCCGTGCCATTGTATGCATGGAGTAGCGGTTTGTCTTTGTACTGAGTTGCAAAGTCTATATTTCGTGTTTATGTGTGCTGTGAGTGGATGTGTAAGTGATTGCCTATATTTGATGTACTGTTGTTTTGGTGTGTGGTTACGTTTTTCCTATGGTGCTTGTGGTTGTAGAGCAAACACAGTACTGTCATACCAGTCTAGAATATATATTACTGCACGTATGTTTTTCTAAGGATATTGGTAGGAGTTTCAGTATAATGACATACATCCTCACTTCAAGGTTAGAATGTGTTAGTGGGAGACAAAGTAGGCTCTTCAAATCAGACCTCCTCAGTGTAGTTGATTTCATTGCACTTAATGTACCCCACTTGTATGCCTTGCCTTAATGTCTTCAATGGCCTTCTTACTTGATGGGCAATGTCTTTATAAATGTGGAGACAACGAAGCTAGGTGGGCACTGACTCCTGGTTGCCTTTGTGCAGGAAGGTCAGTTCAAAGCAATCCACAACCTGTACCTCTTTACTTAATAGGTTTCCATTCGCAAATTGAATTGTGTTGCAAGAGGGATAAATGATGCAGTGTATGGATCAGACTCTAGTTGTGCGAATCATAAGGGTTTTGTGTGATATTAAACTCTCCTGAAGGTCATGTACTTATTACCCAGCAGAATGTCTTTACCTGAATTTGTCAAACTACTCCATGCACCTGATGACAATCTGGTTACAGAGAATTGTTGTTGTGACATTGAGAAAAAGAATGTTATTGTAGACAAAGAAACGCTGGCACCGATCGCGTATATGATACATAATTATCTCAAATGATACCAGATTGCTCTTGTATGTAATGGCAGTGCATAAACCAGTCCTTCACCTACATTATACCAGTCCAATTCACTGGTTGCAACCTTAAACAATATTGGAATGTTATAGTTGTTCACTTATATAACTGTCGAACAGTACTTCCAAAAGTGAAATGCTTGGATATGTGTTCATATACATTTGTTCACAGTGTCCCTCCCTGTCACACCTGGGAAGCATGTATCACCGCACCATGCTTTTGAAACCTCATCTGTATTGCATAGGATATTGGCGGGAACACTGAACACATGAGGCAATGAACATGCACACTGGACCCTTAACAAACTGCACACACTGAATATAATGATGAGCAAATGCAAGAAGGTGGTGCAACAGACTGCACACACTCCATACAATGAGCTAAAGGCTCAAAAGCTCATATCCCCTCTTCAAAGTGTTTGTATGAGGCCCAGAAGAGTAGATGTGGCCATGCACACTGTATCCCTGTTTGGGGGTGCATTAATGTCTTCCTCCAAATTTGCACATATTCCATACCATGGTGGTTGTGTATACAATTCACTGCACCCCTTCACATGGATGTCAGTCTGGACAATGGGTGTTGAATTTCCAACAAGAACAAAATGTCTGGCGAATGTATGGACAGAAGGAGGTGTTCGACCTTCAAGAAACCATCTTCAGCCTGAACTGCCCGCTGCCCCCCCCCCCCACATTCCAAAATATTGCGAGGTTTTGTGATAGTAGTGATATTTCCATGCACTCGGCAACAATGTAGGCATGGTGGAAGCACATTGGTGTTGTATGGGGTGATAACAATGCCAAAACTGGTGATGTCATAGTATGCAATAGTATAAAAATGGCCTCTTCCCACAACTAAAGTCATGCACTGTGTACATAGTAAAGTACAAGAATGGGCATACCTTGTCAGTAATCAGAACTGGTACAGAGTGTTGGAGGTGTCAAGGCTATAGCCCTTGCATGGCACTCTGAGAACAGAAAGGGACGGGTAGCTCAGTGGTAGAGCACCCCACCGGAATGGGGGAGGTCCTAGGTTCAATCCCTAGCCCGACCATACGCCAGTGGTTTTCCAACATGGTATCAGAGCCAAGGTCGGGGCGGTGGTCAGAATGGGTGGGCATCAGCTATAAGGGCTATGCCTTGAGGGGTGTCAAGGTTATAGCCTGTGCACGTCACCTCTGAGGACAGAACGGGACGGGTAGCTCAGTGGTAGAGCACCCCACCGGAATGGGGGAGGTCCTAGGTTCAATCCCTAGCCTGACCACACGCCAATGGTTTTCCAACACAGAGACCACTTTGGTCAAGTACTTAATCTGCTCATGCTATGTATAGGATGGAACCATCATGCTGGAAACTGCCAGGGAAGCCTATTCAGATCACTAAGCAGGAAGTACATGAGACACTTAAGATCTCTTCCAATGCCAAGAGCTGAAGCCCTGGACACAGTTCACTATTCCTCATCCCGTGTTTTCTCATGGGATCCACTGTCCTGTTGTTCACAAACCATGGCTCCAATGAGACAGTATAGCCATCCAACTTTATTCCTTGTAGCCACCTTAGCTTCTGGAAACTTGTTCCCTAACTGTCTCGATGGCCTCCAAAAGCCAAGCATAGTACCCACACGACCTTCGTTGAGTTCTTGATCCACTGTTCAGACGTTTCCTTTGGATTTTTGCGAAATGCTGCCTCAACCCGAGGGCAAGTGATAAAAGAGGCCGGTGAGAGCAACAGTGCTGCAAGAAAAAAGATAGTATGTATAGTGAATCCTAAAGACAAAATGAGGAAGGACTTCTACCACGCCGCCAAGAGAATCTGAAGAGAAGGCCAATAACAACAAGGACAGCAGGAAATGATCAAAATGAGAACTCTGAATGCGCACCCTGGGAAGGCTACTTCATAGTGTGCAACAGAAAGAAAACACAAGGGGGACAACAGGAGAGCAAAGAGTTACAGTGGTGACATCAACCTGTGAAAGCACTTCGATGGAGGGAACGTCTCAGTTCTTTCTCGAGATTGTCCTCTGCAGTTTACAGATAGTGGGCGAGGTCGATATGAAGATGACTGAACCGTTCAAGCGACATGAATACTGAAGCAAAATGTCTCGTATGCGAAGCGTCCCCTTCCGCCTGTGTGTACGCACTGGCGAGAACACAATTTCGAAGACACAGAACGACGGGACGAAGACGCTGGGGACAGGTGGTCAATCACCTGGATGACAACAATCACCGCTAAATGACGTCCATTCGTTTTGGAAGTACATTGAATGTTGTTTCAAATTTCAAATTTGAATGTTCACGGTCTCTAATATGAGTGTATGAGGAGCCATGTTCACACACACAGGATTGTACGATGGCAAAGTCACGATGCGATGGATGTATTTCTTGCATTCATGGGGCATGCATGGTGGATGCGTACAGTAATACTGAGTTCAATGTGCGACAGTAGTTTCGGGAGCAAGGGACTCGGCGCGGGGGGCGGGGTTGTGGAGCGGGAGGGGGGCTTGGCATTGCGACCGTGGGCCGCGGCGCTGCCGCGAGGGGGGGCGAGGCGGAGGGACGGGGTGGGGCCACGCAGGCAGGCCTGCTGAGGCAGCATTCAACTCCCGGGCCTCTTTTATCACTTGCCATGCTGACCATGGAATGTGTCACGCTGCTGCAGCGCTTGTCTCTTCCACACAGTGAACACTTGACGCTTCGGTATTCACGAGTTTGATGTTGAACAAGATCGCGTGAGCCAAGGAAATGGGTTCTGCACCGAGCTCCTTAGGATCTAGTTCTACTGCTGAGGATGTAACGGCCGGTTTGGACCTGCATTCGAAAACTGTGATGGTTACTGGTAGCTTCTTCATCCTCCTTTGTTAGCGTCGTCATGATCACCTAGTTTACTCTTGGCAATTTTGCACCCTCTTGATTTCACGCGGCGCATGCTCCATCCATGTTTAAATGTCAGTATATACAGAGTAGGCCCTGGCACCCAACCAATTGCATAGCCACTTGCAGCTGCCCACTGGATTATTGTTAGAGGGTTCTTATGAAAGAAACAACCACGCAGGTGAGAGATATGGAGGAGCAATCAACCAGAGATATCTATTCACATATCCCTTAGTTTCATGAGATTTAATGATGTTAGTTCAACCGCTATGATGGAACAAGAGCTTCATAAGTTTTCGGGTTCGGATTTGTGATATTGGACAGTTGGTGGAAGCAAGAGATTGAGAAAGAGGTTCACTTTCCTTGAAGAGGATACGTAGGAGAGCTTTCGCCTTGTTTGATTGGCTGCTCAGGTAGTTAAACAGAATTGGGAGTCACACCAGCAAACGGCACCTACTTCCAGGGACACCAGCAGTATCCAGTATCATCAATCCTTGCATGAAGGTATGCACATTTGTTTACTACACAAATGTATCACAGATGCTCCCACTTCTGGTTTGAACTGTAGGCAACTGTGTTCTGAAGTCGGTGGAGTAGGTGGACTCTGTCGAGCTCCAACATGCACAAACCGATATTATAGTGTGATGGAGTCTTTCAAATCCAATTCATGCTGCATCAATCAATAACAGAATACCAAATACCAAATGATACAATCAGTATGTGAACTTTCTAGTAGTCACCATGGAATTGGATCTTGGTGGGCTTTTGACAACATTCATGCAAGTTAGTCAAGGGCTCTATCTGAAGCAGTACCACAAGAAACATACAAACATGTCCAAACTTACTATGTGGAGTAAACATGCACAGGGCTGCACCTTTAATGAAGTTCATTACGAATCGTATTCACTTCCATCTTCAAGCTTTGGAGAAGCTCCACCACCCACACCAGAATTAGGAAATCCTTCCACTATTACAAGATTCAGTCAAATTACCCCCTTTCACTCATTACCTGCTCCAGTCAAGTGCAACTATGAGCTGACTTCCAATCTATGCTGGGTAGACGGTGGAAAAGCCACAAGAATGCCCTAAACAATACATTATGGTCAATATTCTCAGGAAGTGGTGGATGAACTGAGTACCTACACAGATCAATGAATGAAGGAAGATACTCGCACTTTTCCAGAAAAACATCGTTTCACCAGTAATCCCCACAAGAACAAACCCCATCTTCAAAGTGGTGAAAGCGGTTCGCATCCCGTACAATAATTGCTCGGCCAACAATCTTTGAGATGAATTTGGTGGAGGTGTGGCAGTCACCACACACCCGAAGATTCTTGATGATACGGAGAGGTGTCCTAGGGGGCGTACTGATCAGCCCAAAACCAATGGCCAGCTTCTCACTGTGGTGGCAAAGAGAAAATTCCTTTTGTTCCTCCCCTACATCATGCAATACGAAGCGCGTATCAGGCACATACCCTGCCTCCTCCATCTGCCCAGACAATCTTCTCAGCTCAGCATGGACTTCCTTCATTTTGGGATGCAATTTGTCATCTACAACAAAGGTGTGGACCCTGTTGCCAACCTCAATGCAGCAGCGACCTGGCTCCTTTCTAACCCCTCTGACCTTCATCATTTTTCTCACCTTTGCACTATCGTCCCACCTGCCAGCTGCAGCATAGATGTTTGATAGCAACACATAAGTTGCAGCATCTTGTTCATCCCACTTGAGAATAGATGTTGCCGCGCGTTCAGCCATCCCCACATTGCCATGGATTCTGCAGGCACCAAGCAAGGCCTTCCAAACCAAAGCATCTGGTTTCATTGGCATTTTATTAATGAGGTCCTCTGCCTCATCCAATCGCCCCGCACGTCCAAGAAGGTCCACCATGCAGCCAAAGTGCTGTACTGTTGGAGTGACCCCATGATCTTGACTCAGGGAATAAAAGTAGCATCTTCCTTCATCCAGTAGGCCAACGTTGCTGCATGCAGAGAGAACACATATAAAGGCGATACTGTCCGGCTTCAAGCCCTCCTTTTGCATTCCTTCAAATTGTTGCAGGGCCTCCCTGTAACAACCATGCTGGGCATATCCTGCAATCATGGCGCTCCACGACACCACATCTCGTTCGGCCATATTGTCGAACACTCCCTTTGCATCCTTGATGCACCCACATTTGGCATACATGTCCACAAGGGTGTTGTTCAGAATGACATCTGGTACAATTCCAGCTTTGATGATGTCACCATGAACCTCTTTGCCCTTTTCCAGGGCTGCCAGGCTTGCACACGCATTGCAAATGCTAACAAACGTGATGTGGTTGGGCTTCACCCCTTCCCGCAGCATTTGCTCATAGGTCTCCAAAGCCTCCATCCCACGCCCCTGCTGTGCATATCCTGCAATCATCGCATTCCATGAGACCACATCTTGTTCGGCCATGTTGTCAAACACTCCCTTTGCATCCTCGATGCACCCACATTTGGCATACATGTCCACCAGGGTATTGTTCAGAATGACATCTGGGACAATTCCAGCTTTGATGATGTCATCATGGACCTCTTTGCCCATTTCCAGGGCTGCCAGGCTCGCACACGCATTGCAAATGCAAATAAACGTGATGTGGTCGGGCTTCACCTCTTCCCGCATCATTTGCTCATATGTCTCCAAAGCCTCCATCCCACGCCCCTGCTGTGAATATCCTGCAATCATCGCATTCCATGAGACCACATCTTGTTCGGCCATGTTGTCAAACACTCCCTTTGCATCCTCGATGCACCCACATTTGGCATACATGTCCACAAGGGTATTGTTCAGAATGACATCTGGTACAATTCCAGCTTTGATGATGTCACCATGGACCTCTTTGCCCTTTTCCAGGGCTGCCAGGCTCGCACAAGCATTGCAAACGCAAACAAAGGTTATGTGGTCAGGCTTCACCCCTTCCCACATCATTTGCTCATAGGTCTCCAAAGCCTCCATCCCACGCCCCTGTTGTGCATATCCTGCGATCATTGTGCTCCACGACACCACATTTCGTTCAGCCATATTGTCGAACACTCCCTTTGCATCCTCGATGCTCCCACACTTGGCATACATGTTCGTCAAAGCAGTGTTCAGAATGACATCTGGTACAATTCCAGTTTTGATGATGTCATCATGGACCTCTTTGCCCTTTTCCAGGGCTGCCAGGCTCGTACACGCATTGCAAACACAAACAAACGTGACGTGGTTGGGCTTCACCCCTTCCTGCATCATTTGCTCATAGGTCTCCAAAGCCTCCATCCCACGCCCCTGCTGTGCATATCCGGAAATCATCGTGGTCCAGGACACCACATCTCGTTCAGCCATAGTGTTGAACACTCCCTTGGCATCGTCAATGCTCCCACATTTTGCATACATGTTCATCAGAGCAGTGTTCAGAACAACATCTGGTACAATTCCAGCTTTGACGATGTCATCATGGACCTCTTTACCCTTTTCCAGGGCTGCCAGGCTCACACACGCATTGCAAACGGAAATAAATGTGACGCGGTTGGGCTTCACCCCTGCCTGCATCATTTGCTCATAGGTCTCCAAAGCCTCCACTCCGCGCCCCTGCTGTGCATATCCTGCGATCATAGCGCTCCATGACACCACATTTCGTTCAGACATATTCTCAAACACTCCCTTTGCATCCTCGATGCACCCACATTTGGCATACATGTCCACGAGGGTATTGTTCAGAATGACATGTGGTACAATTCCAGCTTTGACGATGTCACCATGGACCTCTTTGCCCTTTTCCAGGGCTGCCAGGCTTGCACACGCATTGCAAACGCAAACAAATGTGGTGTGGTTAGGCTTCAACCCGTCCCGCATCATTTGCTCATAGGTCTCCAAAGCATTCATACCACACCCATGCTTGGTAAATCCTGCCATCATTATATTCCACGTGATCAAACATCGTTGAGGCATTCTGTTGAACACTTGGTGAGCATTCACGATGCTCCCGCACTTAACATACATGTTGATGAGGGTGTTGAGTAGAAAAACGTTTGGCTTGAACCCACATTGGATAATGTGAGCGTGCACCTGCTTTCCAGCTTCCAGGCCTTTCATCTTGATGCATTTCCGCAAGAGACAGACATAAGTATCTGAATCTGCCGAAATGCCTCCTTGTTTTAAAGTCTGTAGAGCCTCTTTCAGTCGCCCAGCCTCACAGAGCATCCTCACATTCCCAGAAGTGCCAAAGGAGGCATTGTGGACTACCTTTCTTGGTCCTCTTTCGGAAGCTGTGGTCATGGTCGCGGTGCCTGATTTTATCAACTGCGCTCCTGCTGCTTCCAGTTGACCATGTACCCATGCAGGTTTCTTGTAGCTATAGATCCACAGGGAATTAAAAGTGATCTTGTGCTTGAAATCCGGCCCTCTCGGATGAATCTGGACCCACACTCTATCCCTGCTCCTTCAGCTATCCCTGTGTCTGCACAAATCATGCATACATCGCCACCTTGCTGCTACGAGTTGACCATGACAGCCTAGAATTCTTCTAGCAAACACACCAACCCTACTTATCACACCAGTTCCTATTCTGAATTGGATCTGGTTCTCTATGTAATCTAACAGGCATTCACCTTTTTGCCTCCATTGTCCCACCATTGATGGGGTCCAGGAAAACATTCATTCCAAAGCTTCTCCTCATCTCTTTATCTGTTTTCAAATACTTTCCTGTTGGCACATTGGCAGTAACATGTCAAAATTACTCCAAACTACCATAGGTCCACCCAAGGAGCTACCTTGCAGACTTCAACATGATAAACCAGGGTGATAAGAGGGAAAAACAGGCATGTGTTGAAGAAGGTGCCTCCATTAGCTGTGCCTGAGTTTACCAATTGTGCCGCCGATGCTGCTGCTGCTTCAAGTTGACTATCTACCCATGCAGATTTCTTGTAGCTAGCGATCCACAGGGGAATCATAGGTTAAATTGTGCTTGAAAATCCAGTCCTTTTGGGTGAAACCACAACCTACTCATCACACACTAGTTCCTATACTGAATTGCTCCAAAGACTTCAAAATTTGCTGGGGAGAGAGAGGATGACAATTTCCAGCAAAGATTGGCATGTCATCTTGTCATCCACTTCTCTCTGCAATCTAAACAGGCATTCACCTTTTTGCCTCGATTGTCCACCATTGACTGGGGTTGAAAAAATTTCATTCCAAAGCTTCTTCTCATCTCTATTAGCTGTTTTTGGATACTTTCCTGGTGCCACATTGGCAGTACCACGTGAAAAACACTCCAAACCATCAGAGATCCACCCAATGAGCTTACTTGCCGAATTCCACATGAAAAATTTGGGATGACTCTGATAGGATGGCAAAACATGCCGAAATGTGTTGAAGAAGAAGGTGCCCTCACCACATTGTTGTTGACCTTGTGTCATGAAAGCAGCTAGCTTTTCTTTCAACCATGGAGGATTCAACCGATCATGAACCCCGAAGGTCCACTTATGCATGCTGCTTGTGTCTGTAGTCAGGTGATCTTGGATAGGTCTGTGAGGAGAACCACCACGGTGCAGCTGAGCAGCCACAGATTTAAACTTGGCCTCCTAAGACCAAGCTGACCCTCCCAAACACCTTGTAAAGACCAGGAGAAATACCAAATCATGATACTAACAGAAGAGCCCACATTTGCATGATATACAAACTTCTTCACATGATACATTAGGAAAGCCACACCTTGTGATTGCTTTTGTCCCAGCATTGAGAAGGATCTTTAAAAAACTCGTGCCAGCTCTGCTCCATGCTCTACAGTAGAACTTTGTGCCCGAAAATCCCACCGCATAAACAATTTAACAAGTTCCTTTATGGAGGAGTGCTACTGGGCTTTCAACGACATTCAAAGCCACTTTGGGCTCCATTGGACTCTACACAATGAGGAACATACGAACATGTCCAATCTGCACAGATACTCTTTGAGGATTCTTTTCCACGCCCAAGATTTATGCTTGTTGGCTAGGAAATAAGCTTATGTCTGTAGTCTGAGATTGTGGAGTGGTCTGTGAAAACAACCAGGGAGCAGCTCAGCAACCACAATCGCAACCCTCCCAAGTACCTTACAAACTCCAGGGAAAAGACCTTGCACATCCTACTTTCACGCCCGGCTCAAGAAGAACAGCCTCGCTAAGGACAGTAAAAGGAGTTTTAGGATTCCGACTTCGTCCATCAACGGTACAAACCAGTCCACACAATACGATCATACCAGTTCAGTCGAACTCCCTTTCTCATACTACATGAAGAAAGCTCACCTTGTCAAGGCTACTGTCCCACCATTGTGAAGTAGTATCCTTAAGGAACTCCTGCCAGCGCTATACAATGCTCCAGCGTTGACCTGCACGCCGGATTTACCAATTATCGGCCTTGCCTAACGATCCCGTGCACTTTCTTGCGTCTTTGCCCATAGTACATTCATTTCTGTTCAATAAAAGACAATTCCGAGCCTGGATCCGACGGCGGGCATACATACAATACAGCAACCCAAAAAGAAGGAAACCGAGAAGTGTGTCGTATCGTCACCTAATTTGAATGGCATCCCTGAAGGCGCCATAGCCACCAAATGCAAGGAAGTCCGTCTTCTGCGCATTGCCTAGGGGATGCTGCATCCAGCTCCACGGCCCAGCCCTTAAATCCGCTGCATGACGCGAAGCCTCTCGCATGACAGAAGCAGTGGGCATGCGGGTCGGAAAACGCGGGAAGACGGAGGAAGAGGCAAATAAAGTACGTCGGCGAAAGTAAAAGAATTTGATCATCCATTACATTAACTCCATCCACGAATCCTAATGAGCAGATCATCATCCAAAACACCGGCTATCAGGTATCGAACCCTGGACTTGGTGACGTGGATGAACGGATGGCACACTGTTATGCATCCGTCCAACTTCATACACACACCAAATGAGAAGATCATAATCCAAAATGCCATGCAGGTAAGGTTTGATCCATGGACTTAGGCAAGTGATATATGAGGCCGGGGAGTTGAATGCTGCCTCGGCGGGCCTGCATGCGTGGCCCCACCCCCGCCTCTTACACCCACCTCCCCCCGGGCTCAGAGGGATTGGTTCTTGGGGCAAGCGTCTGGAGCTCTGAACAAGGTTGAGCGAGACATATGCTCTATCTAACTGCAAAGATCAGAGAGAGCCCTGTTGTTTGTCCAAGTGAAGGTGATGGGGGAGGTATGATTGGAAATTGGAACTGTTTCAGTTAAGCTGTGGGTTAGAACACATGAGTTCCAATGATCCATTTCCTCAACATTGGGGTTAAATGAACCAGTCCCTCTTCTGTCCTCATGTGACTCCACCATATTGAAGTCGCCCGCAATAATCCAACTAGTGACTGAGTGTTGCTCGCTCATTTTATTGTCTAAATGTACCCAAAAATCTGCCCTCTCTAAGGATAAGTTTGGCGCGTATACATTAACTACACCAATTTTCCCCTGATTGTTGGGAAGGGAAATAACACAGAATTCCAACCTCCCAGGCAGCCAACTCTCTTCATTGGAAACCAATTGATGGAGGGAGGGAGAGAGCAAAATTGTTGTCCCACCCCTAGTACCTATAGAGGTGGGTTTCCAAAATGATGATGCCAAGGGCCACATATGGTCATTAAGAAGAGCTAATTTGGATTGGTCTAGCTTATGTTCCTGAAGGATAATGATAGAGTCTTCCCTCAAGAAAGGTGCAAACCAAGATTTTATTTTAATCCTCTTGCGGGATGAGGGGTCAGCCCCGAGCCCTCGAATATTCCAAGAGTGGAGGTTAAGTTTCATCAGGAAGGAAGGGGAGTTAGGCTTTGACTTATAGTCATATTTGATAGCCCTTGGTTGTGAAAGCAGAATTTAACTCTTTTGTCTTTTGGTCAGACAGAAATCACCCAAACATAGTTGAGTAGAGGCTTCCGAGATTTTTTGGAAAACTGGATAAAGATACCTCTTAGAGAGTCTGGTTTGGAGGTCAAAGGAGAGCATTGGAACTGGTCTGATGTGACAGAGGAAATGGTGATCGTCTGAATTGAGGCATCTGTTGGGAAGAAGTCCGCTGCGAACAGTGATTCAAAAAAGGGGTATCTTCGAGAGATGGAGCCATCAGAGGGCAAGGTGCCTGAGGGGATGTGATCCGGCAGGTGAAAGGTAGGCAGCAAATGCCTTGACTGTTTCCCCGCTGGTTTTCTATTTTTCCCACACAGCAACCAGCATCTATTAGCATCCCTTAATTGCACTTGAAATAGAAAACAGGGTGAGGGAGAGGAGAGAACCTGATTGGCTGGGGGGGTGGGGTTAGGTGGAATAACCAGTGAAGGGGAGTTCTCCAGGGCAGAGGTCTGGCTCATATCAGTTACTGTGGGAAGCGAGATTTGGAGAACGTTGACATTTGTTGCCAGCTCCTCCTTGCTGCCATCATCTGCCAATGGTTCTGAGTCCACCGGCTCCTCCGAGGAAATCGAGGGCGATTGAGGCTCGACGATGCCACTGATATAGTTCCTGGTTCTTTGGACCCCCATCCGATGATTTTCCTCCTCAATTTCTGACTCAAGAAGGGCCCCCAACATCCGGGATCCATTAATTAGGGTGTCTTGATTTCTAATTTGGAGCCTGTGAGAACCTTGTGGCGCATCCAACCATTCTTCATAAGTCCACATATCACCCAAAGGTGGGAGTGAGTTGTAGATTTCAGCCTCTTCCATAAGAGCCAAAACCTGCATTGAGGGTCTGCAGCTTAACCCTGGATGGTCTTCCAAGTACAATACCCAAGAGATTTTTGTTTGAAGAGGCAAGGAGGTAATGAGGTAATATTGCTCGAAAGAACTCTTGAAATTTGAGTTTAAACAACATTTCAGGATTGCTGCCAGGGGGGCACGTCCTAGTTATCATTCCTGACGTGACGTGGCGCCGTCAAGTCAGCCGTCACGTCACGTCGAATCCGGACGTTTACCCATGTAATTTTTTTAAAATTTGACTTTTACGATTAATTTCTACCCTTTGTAATGACATGGCAGCCACGGTGTAAAACAGACGTGGTCAATTATTGATATTTATTAATTCTTTATAAAAAAAGTGTCCGCCTATATTGGCGGTCGCATATAATTTATAATTTTAAAAATAAAAACGACCGCCCCTATTGGCGGTCGCTTTTAATTTAATATTTTGTTAAATTAAGCGACCGCCTATATTGGCGGTCGCCGATAATTTATTTATTTATAAATGAAGCGACCGCCCATATTGGCGGTCGCTTGTATTTTATTATATTTTAAAATAAGCGACTGCCTATCGTGGCGGTCGGTTGAAGTTCATTATGTTTTAAATGAAGCGACCGCCCAGATTGGCGGTCGCTCGCACTTCATTATATTATTATTATTATATCTTTGATATATTCTATAGAAGTACAACGACCACCATGTGGCGGTCGCTATATTTTTTTTTTCAAATTTAGCGACCGCCATCTAGTAGCGGTCGCTTGTTTTTATTTGTATTCTTAAATAAAGCGACCGTCGTTTGGCGGTCGCTTCTTCAGCAAATTTTTGAAAAATGCAGCGACCGCCATTTGGCCGCCGTCGCTATTTTTGTTAATAAAGAATACAGTGACCGCCATTTGGAGGCGGTCATTCGATTTGATTTTGATTCTTAAATTAAGCGACCGCCGTTTGGCGGTCGCTTACTTGATATATTTTTTTAAATAAAGCGACAGCCATTTAGTGGTGGTCGCTTATTTATATTTTGAATCTTGAATTAAGCGACTGCCAGTAGGCGATCGTTTATTTAATATATTTAAAAAAAAAACAGCGACCGCCATGTGGTGGTCGCTCTTCTTGTTTTTATAAATATAACGACCGCCATGCGGCGGTCGTGTGTTTTTTCTTTCTTTAAAAGACAGAATCAAGGGCGAAGAGACAGAAATCCAGGGACCCGCCGCGTGACGTTTTTTTAAGAAAAAAAACAAATCATGATCGTGGCGAGGTGCCACGGGTCAGGAAAAACGAAACAAATGGGATGGGGGGAGGTGGTTTTGAACCCTTGACCTCTCCCATGTGGGTGCGCGTGGCGAGGTGTGATTGGCCAGTCGTGCCGCGCTGACACGTGGCGAGGCGCCACTGGCCTGTCGCTCCTTTTCAAGCATAATGCCATTTTTTAGGGGGGGGGCTGGTGGGCGCCTATATAAACCATTCCCCCCTCCTTTTCTGATCACTTTTGCCCTTCTCGTGGTGCGGTTCCTTGGCATCCAGTAGTCCTTTTGGACTTCATTGCTTGGCGCTGCCGACGAGAGGTGCAAAGGTGATTTATTTATTTTTGTTGGGGGGGGGGGGGCGCGGGTTTTGTCGATTTTCTATTGGTCAGTCTCACACCCTTGTTCAAGGATCAATCATCGTATCACCATTTTGCCGTTTTCGGATCTCCGGCGGCCTGTTTTTTTGCAGAAACTATGAAGACACCATCCACACGCGTCCATTGCCGTTTTCTAAGGTTTTGGACCCTGTAGTGGGCAAAGGTTTATACAATGTCGGGGGTTGTGAATTCAAGTTCTGGGGCGGGGTCGTCTGGGGGTCGGAGGACGAGAAAACGTGCCCACGAGCGGGATAGCCAGGTCAACAAGCTAGACTACCTGGGACCGGATGCCTTGGATATGGTGAAAGAAGTGGTAGTGGATTATTTCAAGGGTAGGGACATGATGAGGCTGGAGAGTGCTTATGTCAGGCATGGATGGGAGGGGTTTCATATTTTCCAGCAAAATATGGAGAGGAAAATGACAAACGCTTTGGCGGAGGCTAAGTGGACGGCGGATAGGGACAAGCCGAAGTCCAATCGGTGGATCCAAAGCAGGACGAAAGACGCCACGTGGAATTTGAGGCAGCTAATGAAGACATGGAAGGGTAGAGCAACCGATGGTCGAGTGCCCTCTGCCGAAGCTGAGTTAATGCGGCGTGTTGAGTATTGGGCTTGTTCGATAAGTCAAAATTTACATCGTCGAACTAGGGTTGTCCCTTGGAAGGTGGGGTCATCGGACGGGGGAGGCACAGCTGGTCTTTATTACGTGAACTCTACTGCGAAGGTGGTAGAGATTGGCCCTTACAAAGAAGGAGGGTATGCTAAGGTCCGTCAGTATAGGATTGTTGGCGATTCTAGAATACCGGAGTGTTGGGAGCTGCGGGAAAAAAACCCAAGTCCAAAAATCCAGAAAAGGCGTTGAGACAATATAACGACGAGTGTTTGGCAGTGAAGTTCCAGTATCCGGTTGTTATCTCATATTTTGCTGTGAATGCACGTGAGGTAGAGGGTTACACTCGCTAGTGGAATGGAGAGACAATACACGACATGATGAACCTTGACAGAAAATGGGGCAACGATTCGGACAACGTGGTGATTTTGGAACAAATGGGAACGGAAGCAGAGTTCCAGGAATGCGATCGCTTGCTTCGTTTCCGGAAAGTGCGCAGTAAACTTACATGGGCACTAGTGTGCATCATGGATGTTGTCCACAAGAACGGTGTCCTGCACAACGACTCGAATGCCCCGCCCCCCGCCCCCCCCCCCCCAAAGACATGACGTTGGAGGCCTTTGTCGTTGGGAAGATAGCGATACGAATAAATGGCGGTGCTCATTATGATGAAAGTATGTTCGAGGACCAATGTACGGGAGGTTGTTGGCATTCAATGCTACAAAATGTTGTATGACAACAACAAGAATGAGAGATTCACATTAGCCCATGTAGTACTTCGGTTCATGGGCAAGCCATTCAATTGGCCTGAGCCGAAAGACGTATATAGAACGGAGTAGACCATGGTCTCGTAGATATGAGATTTGTGGCGGTACAATGGTTCTTTTATAAAGACATAACTCAATTTTGATCGTGCATGTAATAAATAAAATCCCATTGTAAATACTACATTGCATATGCTCGACCCTGGCACCTGTCATCGCAACATAAATGGTTTGTGTACTGGCTCACTGTTTATATTTGTAATGGTCCAAGGTTTCAGATAGGGTTATGAGAAAACGATGTATTAGTTCGTAGGAATTAGACAACAAACGTCTCACGTCTCATTCAAATGTGCAACAATACCATAAGAGACATAGATCGGAAAGTAATAGGTGCACATACGACCTCCGAAGTCCGAATGTTTGATACTATGTCCAGCGAATGGTCTACTTGAACATCCGGAGTCGCATGTACACCTATTACTTTTTTATCCATGCCACTCATGGTAGTGTCGACATTTGAATGAGATATGGAACGTTTATTGTCTAACTCCTACGAAACCCATATATCATTTTCTCAGTACCCTGTCAGAAACATTGAAACATTCGAAAATACAAACAGTGCCACAAATACACAGCCGGTTTTGTTGAAATGACATTTGTGAGGTTCGAGCGTATGCAATTTATTATTTACACGGAACTTTATTTACTCGGGGGACCGGTACTGCTGCTGGAGCATAACTGATGATGCGAGTTCTCTATTGATTAGAGCTGTCACGACCAATGTCAATATTCATATTTACGGTAAGGTGTTTCATGTTATTGTTGTTCCTCTAGCTGAATTCTGTAGTACTTTTTTTGTTATTCTCATGCCAACGTCCTCTGGAACATTCTGGAAAGACTTAAAAAACCAAATGACCATCAAAACTGGAAGCTGTGGATGAGGCTTATAAAAGTGGAGATGGTCATTTGCTTATTTAAGGATTTCTGCACGTGTGGATCTGTTCCAGGTGGAAAACATCAACATTTTGGATAAAGTGGACATGGAGAAGCACCGCATTACGAGGTAGGAGAGACTACAAAAAAAACTTCAAAGGGCATACCATGTAACAGGTCCTAGTATAATTGAAGACGAAACCTCATTCATTCAATGGGCGATTGAATGGTTGCCCATCCAAATGATTTTTGTTTGCTTTCAATCTTTGCCACTATGTTCAACATACCATGTATCAGATCCCGGACTAATATGAAATCAATCGAAATTCATTCGATGGCTCAACGGATGGTTGGCCATCGAAATGATTTTGGTTTGCTTTGAGACTTGGCCACTATGTTCAATGTGCCCTGTAAGAGGCCCCAGAGTAATATGAGATCAATCGAAATTCGTTCAATGGGCCAACGGATGGTTGCCCATCCAAATGATTTTCGTTCGTGTTGAAACTTGGCCAGTGTGTTCAATGTACCCTCTGATACGTCCCAGTGTAATATGAGATCAATCGAAATTCGTTCAATGGGCCAATGAGGCGTTCACTTGTCATATGGTTTTTGTTCAATGCGAAAAAGAAATCCTGCAATGCGTGCACGGCTATTGCACCCATTGAACGGATGTGGTTGAAGCCCCTCTTTTGCCCCCATGTGCTTGAACATGTGTGGGACACATGTGCGGAGACACTTTAGACGAATAAATCATTTGCCTCCCCATCGACGCGTTCACCCCTCAAGCCATTCCACAATTTAATTGAATTTAAATTCATTTTAAGCCAATAAATAGGTTTGCACTGCCTTTCATTGGGGGTTTCTGGCACATATCAATTTTGTTTTTGGCTCAATTTTGTTCTGCGGTTTCAAGCATCCCACCGCTACTCCCCTGCCAAAATTTGGACCAATAAAAAATGCCCCCAAAAAAAAGTGTTCTCTTCGCTCACTATTGCAGAACTCTCTTTAAAGAATGCATGAAGTAGAACACAAATCTAGTTTGGAGTGCAAAACACAGAAGAAACTATGGTTTTCGGTCCAAATGAATTATGTTTACTCCCAAATTTGGCACGCACGTTGCATATGGCTACATTATACGCCCCATTCAAAAACGGAATGAAAAAAAAATCGTGTACACGCGAAACACAGTCCAACATGTCCCAAAGCAATAGCAGATCCAACGAAATACATTCAACGGGTGAACGGATGGTTGCCCATCCAAATCATTTTTGTTTGCTTCCAAACTTTGCCAGTACGTTCGAGACACCCTCTCACAGGTCCCGGACTAATATGAGATTAGTCAAAATTCATTCGATGGCTCAACGGATGGTTGGTCATCGAAATGATTTTGGTTCGCTTTGAGACTTGGCCACTATGTTCAATGTGCCATGTAAGAGGCCCCAGAGTAATATGAGATCAATCAAAAAAATTTCAATGGGCCAACGGATGGTTGCCCATCCAAATGATTTTCGTTCGCTTTGAAACTTAGCTAGTGTGTTCAATGTATCCTCTGATACGTCCCAGTGTAATAGGAGATCAATCGAAATTCGTTCAATTGTCCAATGAGGCGTTCACTTGTCATCTGGTTTTTATTCAATGCGAAAAAACAATCCTGCAATGCGTGCATGGCTATTGCACCCATTAAACGGATGTGGTTGAAGCCCCTATTTTGCCCCCATGTGCTGGAACATGTGTGCGACACATGTGCGGAGGCACATTAGACGAATAAATCATTTGCCTCCCCATCGATGCGCTCACCCCTCAAGCCATTCCACAATTTAATTGAATTTAAATTCATTTTAAGCCAATAAATAGGTTTGCACTGCTTTCATTGGGGGTTTCTGGCACGTATCGATTTTGTTTTTGGCTCAATTTGTACTGCGGCTTCAAGCATCCCACCGCTACTCCCCCGCCAAAATTTGGACCAATAAAAAATGCCCCAAAAAAAAAGTGTTCTCTTCGCTCACTATTGCAGAATTATGAAGTAGAACAAAAATCTTGTTTGGAGTGCAAAACACGGAAGAAACTGTGGTTTTGGGTCAAAATGAATTATGTTTGCTCCCAAATTTGGCACGCACGTTGCATATGGCTACATTACACGCCCCATTCAAAAACGGAATGAAAAAAAAATCGTGAGCACGTGAAACACAGTCCAACAGGTCCCAAAGCAATAGCAGATCCAACGGAATACATTCAACGGGTGAACGGATGGTTGCCCATCCAAATCATTTTTGTTTGCTTCCAAACTTTGCTAGTATGTTTGAGATACCCTCTCACAAGTCCCGGACTAATATAAGATCAATCAAAATTCATTCGATGGCTCAACGGATGGTTGGCCATCGAAATGATTTTGGTTCATTTTGAGACTTGGCCACTATGTTCAATGTACCATGTAAGAGGCCCCACAGTAATATAAGATCAATAAAAAATCGTTCAATGGGCCAACGGATGGTTGCCCATCCAAATGATTTTCGTTCGCTTTCAAACTTGACCAGTGTGTTCAATGTACCCTCTGATACGTCTCAGTATAATATGAGACCAATTGAAATTATTTTGTGCTTTGAGAACTTTGTGGGTATGTTCGTAGAAAGATCGTAGATTTTGCGAAATGATTATGAAATATGCAGTGACCAGGCAAAATTTGTTTGGAAGACGATCGTTCGTAACTCGTTATAACTTATTGATTTACATCAATTTTCCTTGTTCTCCAGCTTTCGGAGTTCATTGCAAATACCCACATACACGTCATGACCAAATATGACACCATTGTAAATTTGTTTACAGGATGAACAACTTCTTCCCCATCACACGAGTGTAAATGTGAAAAAAACGCTGCTCATGCAATTGAAATTGGCAGGTGCCGCACATGTGCATTGTGTATTAACAAAATTGGTAATATAGAAAAATGACGGAATGCTATCACTGTGTTTTCCAACAATATTCAAGGTACAACAAAAATGCACATTGTATATGTACTACGCTGTCAGTCATTAAAAGCCTAGTCGTCACCGTCCGAGGACAATGAATTTGATGTTGTGGCCTGATTTGCACTGCCAATTGCCAGAGCTTGCGACCGTGATCTCGTGGTCAATGAGGGGCCCAATGGCATGTGATCAATTCTGGCCTGCATCCACCTACTTCGCGACGAAAGTTGACTTTCTTCTTCACTCTCACGACGTGGCGGAGGTGGATTGAGAACAAGTGCTTGGGCTGCATGCAAATCGGCAACGAGGCCGTCCACATCCGGCAATAGAGCCCCCGAAACACGATGATAACGGTCTGTCCATAGTCGCCTCCATTTCTCTACAACTGCCTTGATGGTACTTTGAAACTTTCCAACTGCTTCTCGCAGGCCCTGTCCTTAATCATTGTGTCGTTTCGACAATAAGCCGCCTCGTACGCCTCATTCATTCGGCGTTGACATATTATAGCATATTCCAGTTCGGACAGCAACAAACGTCTCCCAATCGGTTGTCGGTCATACAACTCGTTCTCCTCCGGCACCCATGGAACTTGTGGGAGCCGGATAAACCTGGACCTTCTTTGACTCCAATGTCCTCCCAGATTGCGGCAAAACTGCTCTCTCTCCCACCAATCTCGAATGCATCCCACACGTATGGTCATCTCTCAGTCAAATGTGACCCAGAAATACTGGGGATCTTTGATGTATGCCGGGTTTCCGGCATGTATGCCATGCATCTCTCTGTCTGCATCCCATATCAAGTTCTTGCCCCAATGCACACTATTCAGAAATGTGAATGGTAGCCCATCCAATGGGAGGTTGTGTCGATTGTATTCAAAACCTATGGGCATCCGTTCCTCCAAGCCCACCAGCTCATAGAAACGGTGATGGATTGGTGTATGGCATTCTGGGCAAGCGCTCATCCGCAAGGCTTGCGGGATAAGACATGTGAGATGGAATATATGTCCACATGATCCAAGCACATGACATCCCTCTGGACCGTATGGATTCCTACACATCGAACAAACTGTGCCATCTGATATCCATGACGGCAAAACGCCTCGTGGTATCTCCTCTCTCTGGTTTGATGTGGCTGCTTATCCTTGTTGTTATTTCCCACTCTTCCTCTATCTCCAAATTCCAGTTTATACTTCTGTTCGACCCCAAAATTTTGTGCTCACATCGATCGAATATAGAATCCACATCTGCCCAATTTGTATACCCGGCGAACACGCTTGATGCGATGCGGAGATCGTTATACCTTTGGATGTTGGCATAAATGTTATCCACGCTACGGTTCGACATGCGTGCGATACATTGCAAGCCTGACAGTGCCCGCTCTACCCGTGCTTCTCTGGAGGCCAAATGGGTCGCCAATTGTACTTAATTCTCCCAATCGCCATTCAATGGGACCCATGCCCGAATCTCCAACATTTTGGACAAGCGTCATGCAGTTGCCATGACAATGTTCTGCTCCTTTGTAACGCGGTCGACATCTAATATCGGATTCATCTCGGATTGAATGACGACCCTCGAGTATTCCCCGGTTTTCAGTACTGGTTTTTTTTTTTTCCTCCTTCTCTCATCCGCAATTCGTTGTTCCTCAATCATGGTTTTATCGGCCATAGGGTCAAGGACTTTAAAAAAAAATAGAAATTAAAGCGACCACCAGTAATTTTACGAAGAAACAAAAAACGATCGCTATTACATCGCGTTCACTGTATTTACAAAGAATAAAAAATAAATATGACCGCCAGTGATGCCGGTCGCTGCATTAAAATAAAAATGAATGCAGAGTTGGAAGCATGACACAATTGTTCTTCATTCCACAAACAAGTCACCGAACACAAACATGAGCAAGTGACGGTGCATTTGGCCGACATTTTGGCTGGTATACACATGGGCAACATCTTTTATTTTCCAACACATACACAACAACAATACAAATACTCATAGTGACAATGATCATACTGGTATTACTTCACTACATAAATGTAAACATGTTCACTAAAATGTGTTGATGCCTTCCTACAACTGTTTTGCTTCAATTCCTTCTACTACTTCGACAGCGAGACGAAGAAGATCTTAATTCTAATGCTTCGATAGGTTGAAAATCCGGGTTACCCTCGACTTCACTACCATTGCCATGATCCGTGCTGGAATCGTCCTCTCTATCCGACCTCATATGTCCAGGCTTTTGAATCTGCAAGCGACCTCGAACCACTTTTAGTTCTCTCTGAGGTCGACTCCCACTCCGGTCTTGAATACCATCCACGGTATCTTGCCTGTTTGTGGGCCGATCACCTACAAAAGGTTGGACTGTTCTCTGTCATTTATGGACTTGGGACGCAATCGAAGGTGGTCTCGAAGGAGGTATCGGAGGGGGGTCTGTCCGAGATGGACCGGCATTAGATGGTCCGGCATGTGAGGAACCACGGGTCTGCTGCGCAACACGTCAGTTAAGGTGAAATTGTAGTGGCGGGTTGTCATCATCCGAGGCTTCAACTTCCGCCCGGTCCATTGCAGCAGAATGATGCGTGCATGTGGAAAACAGATCAACCTTGTTGTTCCTTAATGCCCGTTGTGTTAATGGGGAGCTGAATCGGTTTTGGCATTGTGGTGGAGCTGGTCGTATCGGTGAGGCATGATCCCGTCCCGTCGACTATACAATGGGTTCAACACCATCATTTGTATGAACAGGGTTGCGTACGTCGCTTGGTCCTGGAAGTTCATCACCCCTAAGCTCCATTGGGGCACTACCGGTGGCTTCAGCGTGTAGTGGGGGGCGAGGATCGACCCCAACTTCATTTTGAGGACCATGTTCTGGGGATGACAAGTTGTAGCTTCACCTTCATCTACGATACGCACTTCTTTAAGAATGTCATCAAAGGTCGGCTGGATATAAGCATCCTCCTCTGTGAATGTAAACGGGTCATACGCATTTTCGGGAGAATCATCGGATCCATCTTCACTATCAAAGGCAGATGATTCCCTCTGAGATGATTCTCTCTGAGGCTCAGTATCGTCACTCAACGAATCTACCTTAGAAGTAGAGTCTTCGGAATGCAAATTCCTCTCATACCATGCTGCAGCATCATCCGCTGCCCTCTCACGTAGCAGTCGGCAATTGGTATACATTTACACCAATTTGTCAGCCCTCGCAGGATTCAACCTGTTGCGAATCTTGTTGTGAACAAATGAGTGATTGCTCCAATTGCGTTCGCAAGATGAGGCAGAGCACACTTGAGCAAGAATACGCTTCGCAATAGGAGCCAATATTCTTGCTCTAGCTCCAATCAGATCCAACTATTCATGTGACAACATATTGAGCTCTTTTGGATCCGGCATGTCCTCAAAAGGGTCGCGGCGATCTGAGAAGCATTGGTACTCGGATATAGCTCTCTCTGCCATGCTCAGCGGAGCCAGTTGCATGAGCACTCGCATGAGGCCGGCCTTGGCATCAGCGTCGTCTTGGAGCATGGTATTGTCGAGCAAGAATGGATTGAGCAAAACCCCCGCATAATGCAAGTCCATTCAAACCATCGAACGACGGTCGTGAAATGCATCTTCAGCACTGTCCGCAAGTTCAGGTTCCAAGGAGAAGGGAGGATGTCTCAAGGATTGGACGTGCTTATCAAGATTTTGCATTAGTAACCATGCCTTGCCCATTACTGGTTGCTTTCCATCAAACTCCCGCAAGACGATTAATACCGGTTCTACCATATAAACAAAGTTTTCATATTTCTTCTATAAATCATCGTTGCGAGTGCTATTTTAAACTTTTCGACTTTTGCCCAATGACTTGGCTTTTCTGAAGTCCCACAATGTCCGTATATACGCATCTCATTGAGGATCGATGATGGTGTGCTCCAGACTGCTCTTCACCGTCACCAACCGATCCACCATCAAGAAGTTAGTGACAAAACGAGTTTCACCTGGATTGTGGAGGTTGTATTTGGATTCATGCCTCCTCTATATTGCCAAAAGGATGTGGTGTGTGCGGATGAATGACACAACAGTCTTCGCTCGCTTGACAAGTTGTTTCACCCACTGTTCTTATCCCCAATCTTCCAAAAGGAGGTCAAGGATATGAGCAGCACAACCTTGATAGTACATATGGGGATAACGTGCCAACAAGATGTCTGTAGTGTTTCTCATGTTAACGGCATTGTCTGTGCATATTTGCATGATTCAATCACTTCCGACCTGTTCGATGAAGTCCGTCAATAGTTGGCATTGATAACGTCCATCTTTCTTCTCGCCGCTAGTGTCGATCGATCCCAAGAATTGTTTCCCAGCTGGACATACGAGCATGACATTGAACAACGGTATGTTTGTAACAGAACTCCAACCATCGGCACATATAGTGCGCTATCGTTGACCTTTTGGGTAAGCTCGGTCATGGCGTCTTCTAGCAATCATGTGCGGAGATTGTGAAAAATCGGAGGCACGTACGTAGATCTGGACTCTGAGGTTGCTCTAACGGCAGAAACAAATGTCGGAAGCCTTGCCACATTAAATGGTATGTTGGCCTCGAAAAAAAACTGCGCCCATTTTTTATCCAACTGTCTTTTCGTAGACAAGTTAAGACCTTCCTGCATGGATTGCTGCCGTAATCCTCTACTCCGTTGAAGTGTAGCTTGGGTACAAAGAGGTGTTGAAGCAGGTGTTGCTCCGGCACAACCCACTTGTCCAAGGACACCCGAAGCCTCACAAAAGTCGCCCTGGATACTAATCGGGGCATCCTGATGGGAAGATGGAGTGTTCTGCTCAGAGGTCATGTCCAGATCCAAAGACATTGGAATATTGCCTCCACACTGGGCAAAATGATTTTTTACCCGCATAGATGCTTTAGGGCATAAACCCACCTCAGCGCTCTTCACACCTTTATAGCCGAGGTGAGCGAGCAACCGATCCTTACGATAACAAAGCTTTAATCCACATATAGGTTGCACTCAACACTACCAGTGGCACTAACAGTGTTCGGGATTGCCGTATACCAAGGGTTCCATTCCTCCCTCATCTTCACCCAATATCCACTCCCCTGGGCCCTAGCGATGTATGCAACAAAAAACAGTCACCTATAAATGAATGTGTTGTGAATGTAGAGTGCAATGCGATTGCCCAACACTCCTACACCTGTAAGCAACCCAAGTGGATCGATGTGGGTTGTAGTGTTGAGCTTATACACAATCTGCTGAAGTGGCTTTGGTGGAAGCGACAACGGCAAAAGATGCGCACCCTCCTCTTGGGCTACACTCTCGTTCAATGGAAGAGAACATCCAAAGCAACCTCAAGTGTTTGCGCCAAAAGAAGTGAGGAGCTTGGTGACCCTCATTCTTTATATATGATCCAAGAATGATGAAAGTGAAATGAAAGTGAAATGAATAAATGACGAACCAATAGCGCCCACCCAAAAAAGGTTGTACAACCATATTTGTTGTAATTTTGAAATTAAGCGACCGCTAATACTACGGTCGCTATTTTTATTTTTTATGAAAAACAAGCGACCACCACTACTGCGGTCGCTTTTATTTCCTTTCATTTTGTGCAATATTGCGGTCACTTCTATTTTGTATATTCTTAAATTTAAGCGACCGCCCATATGGCGGTCGCTATTGTTTTTTATTTCAAAATATAATGCGACTGCCGGTATGGCGGTCGCTTCATTTGTTAATATATTTCAAATAAAGCGACCGCCAATATGGTGGTCGTTTTTATTTTTAATATTTCTAAAACCACGCGACCGCCAGTAAGGCGGCCGCTTTTAATCTTTATATTTTCAAGTTTAAGCGACCTCTATTTTTTTTTAAAAATAAATTGAAGCGACTGCCAAAATAGCGGTCGCTATTTCTTTTTTTAATTCAAAAAATAAAGCGACCGCCAGTGCGACCGCCAATCTTGCTTTAAAAAATAAATAAATTGAAGCGACCGCCAATAGGGCGGTCGCTATTTCTTTTTTAATTTCGGAAAACAAAGCGACCGCCATAATTGGCGGTCCCGTTCATTTTGTTAATTTTCAAAATGTATTTGCCACCGCCACCGTGTCGGCGACGTGGCTGCTTAAGTGGCAGTATTTTACCTGATACTATTTTTATCAGAATATTCCCCGAACCTGATGTGACGGAGGTCCCGTCAACGTCAGGTCTGTTGTGACCTGACGTTGATAACCGAGGGGCACGTTTGGAAGAAGAGTTTGACATCTTTCGTTGTAATCCATAGAGATTCCACACACTTGCAATCCTCCGATGTAATGAGGATTGCCGGTGGTTTCCCTTTCCTGAATATAAGAGGCATGACATAAGCAGCCTTCGGGGCAGCCACAATTTCCAGAGCAGAGCAACCCTTGAGGTTGAGCGCAGGAAAGGAGTTAGAGTGGAGACAAGTATTGGAGAAAAAAGAATTGCATGAGATACCTGTGGTTATCTTAGGGCCCGCTTGCTTGGTACGAGTAGTTAGGTGAACCTCTGGAATTGTTGATCTTTCCTTGAGAATTGCCTTGCCTTTGGAATTGATATTTCTCAGCTGGTCGTGGGCCCCCTGTTCTTTCCGCATAGGGTCCACATTGAAAACTCCTAGAAGAGACCTGGAACCTTGGGCTGGATTGCAGTGGATCTTGTTGGTAGGGTTTGTTTGACCGCCCTGCCTGCATGGTATTTGGCTGCCTCAAGCTAGGGTAAATCTTCGGTGATGTTGTCGTGTCCCTTTGCAGTGCCCTGCCTTTGGAGTTCATGATGTCCAGAAGAGTGTAGTCTTCCAATTATTTTGCATATGACCTTGCCTATGGACCTGGCTATGGAGACTCCTTGACTCGTGTGGGAGCCTTGGGTTGGATTGTGTGTGGTCCTAGCAGGAAGGCACATTGGAAGGGACTGTTGGTGCGGCATGCCACTGATTCAATCCTGGGATGCAATGGTCTCCCATCGATACTCCAGTTATCTGTCAATGTATTCGCTTGGTCCAGCAGTTGAAATGTTGGCTTCGGATTGGCAGGGGAGTGTTTACTTTTGGCTTCTGTGCATTCAATTTTGCATGTCTGGCCACAATTAAAGCATGCAGCGTAGGTAGGGTCCTCTATGAGCTTGATAGTGTAGAAATTGCCCTTGTCATCAATAGGAAGTTTGACAACTGTGGTAGAATCTCATCATCAGGCATCATCAGAACTATTTTAGCACTCCCAGTTTCATACAAACGCGATGCAATAATCACTTATTTCCACACAGGGTCATGTCTCAAGTTGGCAGTGCATATCTGGGGGTCAAACACCGCCAGGCAACCAAGGTATGAACCAAAATGATTGGCTATATCTGCCAGGTTGACCAAGTATTGATCCGGGATATGAGGGACTGAGACAATGCGGGCCCTCCATAATTTCCCATTCATGTTTCCCATCTTGAGGACCAAGGGAATATGTTAACGTTGAACCCCATGGTGTGTGGGTTGAATGAAAGGGCCTGAGAGGCAGCTTCCCGAGTTTCAAAGAGAATTGAGAAAAACCCACGACCTTTTGAATGACAGAATTGTTGTCTAAGTTCCCCTGGGCCCCCTAGATGTCGAATGGCCCAGTCTCTGACAAGTGCCCTATCTATTCTTTTACCAGGGAAGTGGATGAGTATACCATGCTCCTCCATCGAGGCCACCCTTCTCTGAAGATGGGGGGAGTCCAGCGCAATCATAGGATAGTCTTTCTCCAGTTCTTCCTCATTGATTAGCTCCTCATCTGCATCGATTTGAGCTGGCGGAAAGAGGTGTTGCCAAATTTATCCGTGGCATTTTAGGCAGGGGCTGGAGGGGGGATAAAGGGTTGTATGAGAAATGTGCCGGAGCTCTTGCTGATGCACTGGCCGAGCCCATCCTGGAGCAGCCATCATCGGCTGTTCATCCTTCCTCCCTTATTCATCTTCTATCAACACAGGGGGTTCACTGATTCGTTGGTTTACGGAGCCGCCTCTATTTAATGCGGCGGTCTCTTTCTACAGAGACGTTTCCCGCTTCTTCCAGCTCCTCTACTTCCTCTTTCACTTGTTCTAGCTTAAGTGTCTCTAGTTTCTTCGCTCGTTGATAGCTCTTGTATGTATTTTTCTTACTTGCGATTCCAATCCTTCTTGCATAGGCTCTCTTAAGTGTCTTTAGGTAGCTCGGTTTTCCAGTCTAGATCATTTTTCAGTGGAATAGTGGTCCCCGTTTCTTCTTCCCTTCGTCTCAATGGCTCCCGGAAACAAGCACCAGTCAAGGGAAGGGGATATGCGTGTCAAAGGATAGAGAAAAAGAAGGGGATATTGGTAATAGGATGCTCCGCATGGGAATGTAGAGGAAGAAACCGACCGTTGGGGAACCTTCCGCACCCGCCATCAATCCCTTTAGAGATCGCCCCTGGAACAATGATTGGATATATTACTAAATAAATTCATGGAAAATTTCAATTGAATTTTTCAATAGTTAAGTTGTTTGTTTTCAAGTGTTTTTTTCAACTCTTTACACATGAAGTGGGCTTTCCTTGGACAATGAATGGATATCTGTATAGTAGGGATGCACTGACTTATTCTCATTATTTTTGGACCTGCGGGGTGGGAGATATGGAATTTCAAGTACTTTTGGTCCATGGAAATTCCCGGAAAATAGCTTTCCTGGAATAATGAATGGATATATTACCAAATAAATTCATGGAAAAAAATAAATTGGTTTTTTCAATATATGAAGCAAGGTAGTTTATTCGTTTGTTTTCAAGTATTTATTTCAACTCTTCACACATGAAGTGGGTTTTCCTCGGACAATGATAGGATATCTAATACTCATTAAATTCATGGAAAACAATAAATTGGTTATTTCAATATACGAAGCAAGGTAGTTTATTTGTTTGTTTTCAAGTGTTTTTTTCAACTCTTCACACATGAAGTGGGCTTTCCTCGGACAATGATTGGATATCTAATAGTCAATAAGTTCATGGAAGAAAAAAATGGTTCTTTCTGGAATATAAAATTATTCTATAGTATGTGCTCAAAAACACGGTCCACACTATGAATGTTCACGTACTCTCTAGTCCAAGAACTAAGTATTGTGCCACCAAAAACAAAAACAAAAACAAAAACTACCCAAGAGTTCCATAGAAAATAAAATAACAAAATGAAGAGGATGCTTCATTTTTTAAACTAACAAAAAGCAGCGACCGCCAAGTCGCATTATTTTCTATTATTAAGAGACACCATAATTTACGCTCCCTTCGAGAGGCGTCTATATTCATTCATTTTATTATTAATAATATGACGGCGCCGCAAATATGGCAGTCGCTTTATATTTTTAAAAATAAAAAACAAGTGACCGTCAGTGTGACCCGCCACCCTTTGCTTTATTGTTCGCTTGTCTACATCCATTCTCACCCCTTCTCTGCTCTCATCCCCAAATTAGTTTTGCTAGTCCCCAAAATTATTGTTATTTCCCCCAACTTATTGTTGGATTGTTAGGTCCAGTCGTCCAGTCCGTTCAATGGTAAAATCGTACAATATTAGTTCAATGGAGGACTTTTCATGGGATTTTGGTGTCAGCTCAATGGCAATTGTTGGTTGTCCGAAGAGGTTATTTCTGGAGAGATTATTACAATGACTGCCCCTAACAATCAAATGAAACCCATTGTACTTTCGGAGAGGTCCCTCACCAACGTAGCCAAAAAATGATAATTTTTGCTCCAGAGCAACCGTTCATCTCCTTCATTCTTGTGGCACTCTATCCACGATGGCACACAAAATTCTCCTCTTGTTACTGTTAATATGACGGCTAGGCAAATCATTACACAATGTTTCACCATGCTCAATCACTTTCATACACAAGTGTTTCGGAGCTCCTTCATCATTATTAGATGTTGACATTTGTAACAACCTGCTGATGAAGGACTTCACTTCATTAATTCCAGTCATGACTATGTCACCCATCCCAATGGGCTCCCAAGAGAACTTTTCCACATGAACCTCTGCACCATGAGCCCAACAGAAATGAGCCATTTCAAATTCTGATTGACTTTTATTCTCATCAGTGTGTTTCTGAACAATAAACGTAGGATATTTTGGCGTCCTGGTAGTCTTTTGTATGATCTCAAGTTATCTTTAACAGAATAAGTTCCATACCCTGCTTGCGCCTCTTTGAGGGAGCCATATGTATATATGCATTGTTGACACTACAACAAATGGGGGGGGTTTGCGACGCCAGCCGTGCCCCCACGCCCCGCGCGGCGCCGAGCATGTGAAGTCAACCCCGCGGCACCTTTTTGCGACGCTGGGCCGTCGCAGACAGACCGGGCGCGCATCGCAACGCCTGAAGTAGAGGCTGATCCACAGCCTGCTTGGAGGGCGTGGAGGCCTCAGCCTGCTTATGGCCCGTTTTGGCGACGTCGCCTATAAGACTCATGAATTGCACCGGCGATTGAGGCTGAAACACCACCCCGACTACTAGAGGGCCCTAACACTTCTTCTCCGATAATTTGGGTACAGCAAAAGTCTTGAATGATTATAAGATTAATGTAGAGTATAATTTTGAGAAAAAAATTCTTCTATTGTACGCTCTGGGCACATCTCTCAACAAGCATCCACAACCTCGTGCGGAGGCAAGGCTTGGTCGATATATCTGGATGGGACCAGCCCTCAACTTCCATTGGAGGCTCCACATTCAGGACGATAGGGCAAAATATCACTGATCCTCTGACTTCTGCAGGTTAAAGTTTCTGAAGCCTCAGTCTGGGTATCAGACAATGGCAGCCAGGGTTTTCTTTGTGGCGAGTTTTCTTAATTTCGCGAGGAATGACCCACACGCATCTGAATCCGCTACATGGAGGCACCTGCAGCACAATGGTGACGACATAAGGCCGAGAAGTCGGAGACGAATAGTGAAGATGTAAATGAGGACGATGATTCCGTAGGGATCCAGCTCAGACCGTCGATGGCCTAAGCATGTTCCATCGATGATCTGAGTTGCGATGGCCTGAGCATGCACTCCTTTCATGCGCATAAGGAGAATGACAATGGCCAAGATTTCACCTTCTGCATCTTCGCTGCCTTGACATTGCCCTACAAATTGTCGGTGTTCTTGTGGCTGCAGCGGGCCGAGTATACTTCAAATGATGGAATGCGTTTAAATAGTGATAAAATGATTGCGGGTTCTAATGCAAACATTGAAAACTCGTCACCGCTCACAATGCTTCACCTTCTGCATCTGCATAGGGGTCTTTGGATATGATGTTGCTTTCTGTGGGCGCTTCTATCTTCTAAATGCTTGGCCAGAAAGCTGACTCTAGTGTCTGAACGAACAACACTAGCAGAGTGTATGAATCAAGGTGTAGACACGTTGTGCTGCTCGTTGCATTTGAAAAGAGCGTTTGAAAAAATCGACCTCTGACCTGGACGCGCACGTCCTATATTCTCACATTCCAGGAGTTTTTGAAATATTTATCTTATTTTTATTTTCCTTCCATTTCTTAAAGGTGCATCGTCCAACCGATGGACGCGCTACGCTCAGGCTATTTTCTCCACATTGCATGAGTTATTTAAATTTATTTTTAAAAAACGGACGTCAATTGTGCGGTCACATTATTTTTTAATAAAAAAATAAATGGTGATTTTCTTAAAAACAATCGACCTCTGACCAGGACGCGCACGTCCTATATTCTCGCATTGCAAGAGTTTTTGACATATTTATCTTATTTTCACTTCGTTTTTCATTTTTGAAAGGAGCGTCGTCCAACCGATGGACGCGCTATGCTCAGGCTATTTTCTCAGCATTGCATGGGTTTTTTTAAATTAAAAAAGAAATGGCCGTCAATTGTGCGGTCAACTTATTTTCTTTTTCTTTTTTAAAAAAAATCTTAAAAAAATCGACCTGTGACCAGAACGCGCACATCTTGTATTCTCACATTGCAGGAATTTTTGAAATATTTATCTTATTTTCATTTTCCTTCTCTTTTTTGAAAGGGCGGCCGTCAATTGTGCGGTCACTTTATTATCTTTTTATATTTTAAAAAATAAAAAATAAATATTTTTAAACAAATCGACCTCCGACCAGGACGCGCGCGTCCTGTATTCTCACATTGCATGAGTTTTTGAAATTAAAAAAAGAAGCGACCCTCAAGGATGGTGTTCTTATGTGATAGTTCTGCGCGCTACGTATCTTTGTGCACAGTATAAACCGCATGCTTTGCTTATCACTAATCCCTCCCGCTTACTCCTAACCATACTGATGTTTACACTACAAACCTCACTAATCTACGGCCAACTCACTAATCAGGCCGCTCGAACTCTGAACGCCTCCAATTGTTTTAGACAGGACTCGGCGAGGCATCGTAGTCGTTGCACTCTGGTGCGGCTTTCAAACTCACCTAGTTCAATTTCAGTCTAATCATATACTATGATGTAGATGTGTTTTGAAGCGGCCTATATAATTCTAACAAGGAGCCATCCAATCTTCGCCTTATGGTTTGTTTAGGAGTTTCTCGCAGAGTTTGTGCAACAGCATGGCAATAAGTTCAAAAAAACAGTCACCCTTCAAGACCCTTGTGGCCGACTATGGCTGGTCTGTGCGCTCATTCATTTTGCGTGTCGTCCACCCAGCCTGGTTGTAGGTAGAATGCGTTGCGTGTCTGTCAATCATTAATGCACCCCATTAACAGTTGCATACTTAATTTAAGGTTCGTGTTAGACAGAGCCAGGTTAGGTCCTGAAGGCGCCGCCTACCTCCAAGGGTGCTGCTAATGTGGATTTATAAATTTTCTATGTTATAAGTGTTTGCATTTGTAATTTGTAACCAACAGTTAGTGCTAACTCATTGACGTATTTACAAAAACAATAGTCTAGAAATAAGTAAGGTGAATGTATAATTACTTCGGGATAAATAATTATGATTTTTTAAGATGTATATATACATATACATGTATATATATATATATATATATTAAAGAGATAGCCTGGTGTAAATATTAGTTATTAAGCAAACAACAAAATTTAATTTCAACCAACCAACTTAATTATTTGTTCTCTTTTTGAAGGATTTTATGTATATATTTACGTTTAAAAGATAGGGATATTGATTTATTTAGTTTTTTTTACTAGTTCCCATTAATTTATGTGAGTCAAGAATAGATAAGCAATTAGATCAGAAAAGATTAGCCCAACAAACAATCTTAGTATAACCGAAATAAAAGGAGAGAATCAAAACTGCTTAAGGGAGCAGTTCGGCGGCAATTTGAACCATCAACCTCGGAGGTGCGAAAGAAATCACTGACCGATAGACCATAATATATTTGTTAGAATACTAGTAGTGATCTAACTACTTATACACACTAGGGCTTCGCATTGCTCCGCACTACTAGCGACGAATTCTGAGAACTGCGTTCAATTTTTCATAAAAAAAAGGGTTGGTCATCCCCACGGTGTTACATGTAGAGATCCCGTGTTTTGTTTTTTCTGGAATAAAAATGGCGGATTTGCATTTCAATGTTCAATTTTCACAAGCTGCATCAATCAATAACAACATACCCAAATACCCTTACATTCACTATATGAACTTTCAAGCAGCCACCATGGGATTGGATCTTGGTGGGTTAAGGCTAGCTTTTGACAATATTCATATAAGTTCATCAAGGGCTTCATCCAAAGCCACACCACGAGAAACAAACAAACATGTCCAAATTTAAGATGCTGAACAAACTTGTGCACAGTGCTGCCTCTCTCATCAAGCTCATTAAAATTCGTATTCACTCATCTTCAAGCTTTGGAGAAGCTCCACCACCCAAACCCAGAATTAGGACAGCACTCTGATTTCCATCCACTGTCACCAGAATCAGTCAAAAATCACCCCTTCAGTCAAGTGCAATTGTGGGCTGACTTCCTACCTATGCCGGGTAGACCCCACTATCATGAAATGGTGGATGGTCTGAGTAGCTACATAGATCAATGAATGAAGCAAGACACTAACATCTTTCCAAGAAAACATCATTTCACCAGTAATCACCACAAGAACAAATCCCATCTTCAAAGTGGTGGAAAATAGTTAGCGTCCCATACAACAATTGCTCGGCCAACATTCTTTGAGATGAATTTGGTGGAGGTGTGGGAGTCTCCACACACTCGAAGATTCTTGATGAGTCGTGCTGATCAGCCCAAAACCAATGGCCAGCTTCTCACTGTGGTGGCAAAGAGAAAATTCATTTTCTCCACATCATGCAATAAAAAGCGTGTGTCAGGCACATACCCCGCCTCCTTCATCTGCCCAAACAATCTTCTCAGCTCAGCATGGATTTCCTTAATTCTGGGATGCAACTTGTCATCTGGTTCTTTTCTAACCCCTCTGACCTTCATCATTCTTCTCACCTTTGCAGTATCATCCCACCTGCCAGCTGCAACATAGATGTTTGATATAGCAACACATAAGTCGCGGCATCCTGTTCATCCCACTTGAAGATAGATATTGCATTCAGCCATCTCCACATTGCCATGGATTCTGCAGGCACCAAGCAAGGCCTTCCACACCACAACATCTGGATTGATTGGCATTTTATTAATGAGGTCCACTGCCTCATCCAGTTGTCCCGCACGTCCAAGAAGGTCCACCATGCAACCAAAGTGCTTTACTGTCAGATTGATACAATGATCTTGACTCAGGGAATCGAAGTAGCATCTTCCTTCATTCAGTAGGTCAGTGTGGCTGCATGTAGAGAGAACACATATAAAGGTGATATTGTACGGCTTCAAGCCTTTCTTTTGCATTCCTTCAAATAGTTGCAGGACCTCCCTATGACAACCATGCTGGGCATATCCTGCAATCATCGCATTCCACGACACCATATTTCATTCAGCCATATTGTCAAATACTCCCTTTGCATCCTCATTGCACTCACATTTCGCATACAAGTGAACCAGGGCAGTGTCCAGAATGACATTTGGTACAAGATGTCACAATGCACCTCTTTGCCCTTTTCTAGGGCTGCCAGGCTTGCACACGCATTGCAAACGCACACAAACGTGATGTGGTTGGGCTTCACCCCTTCCCCCATGCCTCCATCCCGCACCCCTGTTGTGCATATCCGAAAAATCCGAAAATAACTTCTTGAACAGTACTTCGTTGAGATTGACCCTTTTCCTCCCTGCTTCTGTTTGATGTTCAAAGGAGAGAGAGAGAGAGAGAGCAATGACTACATAGGTTGATAAGGCCTAGCATTTAGAACAGGTTTAGCTAGGTTTGGCTTGCCGAGGCGATCTATTATATACAGCCATGAAGTGTCAAGAAGGGTTAGAAAGAGCTCGACTGTGCGGAGGGCATTTCTTTAAACGGCGCATCTAGGAGAGCGTTCTCCAGAGGAAAAAAGGTGAGCATATTTATCCTTCACAATGGTGGGACAACCTACATAGCAAGGTGTGGGCTTTCTTCTTACATGATGTAAAGAAGGTTTTCTGTTCTACAAAAGTGGCTGTCCCTATCTGTATCATAGGTTGTTGTTCCTAAACAGGCCATGAAATTGCATTGCGCAAGGGTTTTTCTTGGTGTTTACAAGGTACTTGGGAGGGTCTTCTTGGTTTTGGGAGGCCGTCTTGAAGCTATGGCTGCTCAGCAGCTCCGTGGTGGTTTTCACAGACCCACCCAAGATCATTGGACTACACACCTAAACAGCGCACACTAGAGGTTATTTGGATTCAGGGTTGGTTGAATCCTCCATCGTATCACCTTTATATGTGTTCTCTCTGCATGCAGCCACTCTGGCCTACTGAATGAAGGGAATCAAGATCCTGGCAACAGACATGGCTTTGAACCCCACAGCCTCCAGGTCAGAATTATCCAGCAGGGTCAAGACTTGCACTCAGAATCAAATCCTTGAAAACCGCTTCTTCCGCCAGGACTTAACCTGTTTGACAGGGCAATCCTGCTTCCAACATAGAGTCGATTAACTTAGGGTATGTCCATGATGGGGTGGAGACTTTGGAGACCTAGGAGCAAATGATGGGGGAAGGGGTGAAGCCCAACCACATCACGTTCGTTTGCGTTTGCAATGCGTGTGCAAGTCTGGCAGCCCTGGAAAAGGGAAACTTTGGAGACCTAAATGATGTGCAAAGGGGTGAAGCCCGACCACATCACGTTTGTGTTGCAGTGCGTGTGCAAGCCTGGCAGCTCTGGAATAGGGCAAAGAGGTCCATGGTTGCATCGTCAAAGCTGGAATTGTACCAGATGTCATCCTGAACACTACCCTGGTGGACATGTATGCCAAATGTAGGAGCGTTGAGGATGTGGAGGGAGTTTTCCACAGTATGGCTAAACGAGTTTCGGTGTCGTGGAACGCCATGCTTGCACGGTATGCACAACAGGGGCGCGTGATGGAGGCCTTGGAGACCTATGAGCAAATGATGTGCGAAGGGGTGAAGCCCAACCACATCACGTTTGTGTGCGTTTGCAATGCGTGTGCAAGCCTGGCAGCCCTGGAAAAGGGCAAAGAGGTGCATGGTTGCATTGCCAAAGCTGGAATTGTACCAGATGTGATTCTGAACAATACCCTCGTAGACATGTATGCCAAATGTGGGGGCATTGAGGATGTGGAGGGAGTGTTCAACAATATGGCTGAACGAAATGTGGTGTCGTGGATAGAAAGAAATTGACGACGTACGAAACGTGTTAGAATACTAGTAGTGATCTAACTACTTATACACATATGCTCTAGGACCTATCCAATTATTTTAAAATAATAATAATAATTAAAATATATATATAAATACTAACTCAAATGAAAGTGCAAGGACCGGACTTGAACCCAAGCCTTCTGGTGTGCAATCAACTTTCCTAACCACTAGACCCAAGCTCCATTCTTGTAATTGTTATAGAGTATTAACTACTTTATACTAGGGCTTTGCGTTGCTCCGCACTACTAGCGACGAATTCTGAGAACTACGTTCAAACTTTCACAAAAAAAGGGTGGGTCATTCCCACGGTGTTACATGCAGAGATCTCGTGTTTTGTTCCGTTCTGGAAGAAAAATGGCGGATCTGCATTTCAATGTTCAATTTTCACAAGCTGACCAATAACAACATACCCAAATCCCCTTACATTCACTATATGAACTTTCAAGCATCCACCATGGGATTGGATCTTGGTGGGTTAAGGCTTAGCTTTTGACAATATTCATTCAAGTTCGTCAAGGGCTCCATCCAAAGCCACACCACGAAAAACAAACAAACATGTCTAAATTTAAGATGTTGAACAAACGTGTGCACAGGGCTGCCCCCTCTCATCAAGCTCATTAAAATTTCGTATTCACTTCCATCTTCTAGCTTTGGAGAAGCTCCACCACCCAAACCCAGAATTAGGACAACACTCTGATTTCCATCCACTGTCGCCAAAATCAGTCAAAAATCACCCCTTCAGTCAAGTGCAATTGTGGGTTGACTTCCCACCTATGCCGGGTAGACCCCACTATCAGGAAATGGTGGATGGTCTGAGTAGCTACACAAATCAATGAATGAAGCGAGGTGCTTTACTGGCAGGGTGACACCATGATCTTGAATCAGGGAATCGAAGTAGCGTCTTCCTTCATTCGGAAGGCCAGTGTGGCTGCATGCAGAGAGAACACATACTGCTTCAAGCCATTCTTTTGCATTCCTTCAAATAGTTGCAGGACCTCCCTATGACAACCATGTTGTGCATATCCTGCGATCATTGCATTCCATGACACCACATCTCATTCAGCCATATTGTCGAACACTGATGTCGTCATGCACCTCTACGCCTTTTTCCAGGGCTGCCAGGCTTGCACACGCACTGCAAACGCACACAAACGTGATGTGGTCGGGCTTCACCCCGTCGCACATCATTTGCTCATAGGTCTCCAAAGCCTCCATCCCACGTCCCTGCTGTGCATACCCTGCAAGCACCGCACTCCACGACACCACACCTCGTTCAGCCATAGTGTCGAACACTCCCTTTGCATCTTAGATGCACCCACATTTTGCAAACATGTCCACTAGGGTATTGTTCAGAATGACAGCTGGTACAATTCCAGCTCTGAAGATGTCGCCGTGGACCTCTTTCCCCTTTTCCAAAGTTGCCAGGGCAGTGTTTAGAATGATATTTGGTACAATTCCAGCTTTGACGATATCCCCATGCACCTCTTTGCCCATCTCTAGGGCTGCCAGGCTTGCACGACGCCACATCTTGTTCAGCCGTAGTGTTGAACACCCCCATTGCGTCCTAGATGCACCCACATTTTGCAAACATGTCCACCAGGGAATTGTTCAGACTGAAATCTGGTACAATTCTAGCTCTGAAGATGCCGCCATGGACCTCTTTCCCCTTTTCCAGAGCTACTAGGGCAATGTTCAGAATGACGTTTGGTACAATTCCAGCTTTGATGATATCCCCATGTACCTCTTTGCCCTTCTCCAGGGCTGCTAGGCTTGCACAAGCATTGCAAATGCACACAAACATGATGTGCTTCCCCCATCATTTGCTCATAGGTCTCCAAAGCCTCCATCCGGCACCTTTGCTGTGCATATCTTGCACTCATCGCACTCCACGACACCAAATCTCGTTCAGCCATACTGTCAAACACTCCCTCCGTATCCTCGATGCACCCATATTTTGCATACATCTCCACGAGGGTATTGTTCAGAATCACATCTGGTACAATTCCTGCTTTTGTGATGCAACCATGCACCTCTTTGCCCTTTTCTAGGGCTGCGAGGCTTGCAAACGCACAAACGTGATGTGGTCGGGCTTTGAATACCACTTCCCCCATCATTTGTTCATAGGTCTCCAAAGCCTCCATCCCGTGCCCCTGCTGTGCATCGCATTCCACGACATCACATCTCGTTCAGCCACAGTGTTGAAAACTCCCTTCGCATCCTCGATCCACCCACATTTGACATATGTCCACCAGGGCAATGTTCAGGATGAATCTGGTGCAATTCCAGCTTTGACGATGTCACCATGGACCTCTTTCCCATTTTCCAGAGCTCCCAGACTTGCACAGGCATTGCAACCACAAACAAATGTGATGTGGTCAGGCTTCACCCCTTCGCACATCTTTTGCTCATAGGTCTCCAAAGCCTCCATACCGCGCCCCTGGTGTGCATACCCTGCAAGCATCGTGTTCCAGAGCCTCCATCTCGCAGTTGTCGTTATGATTTCTTGTGTTTGGATCCCCTCCATACCTGCATGCTTGACTGTGCGCCATGCTAGTTTTGTGTGGGCGCTTGATTTTATAGGTGATTGGTCCGGATTTGATCACCGGCCAGTCCTAGAACATGCTGTCGATGGTGAGGCTGGGGTGATGACCAGCCAGACCATCATTGTTTCTCCTGTGGTATGCCTGCAAAAAGTGAGGCACGAAAGGAGACAGTTGTTGGGGAAGATCCAGCGTGAAGGCTCCTTCCGTTAGCAAGTTAAATGAAACAGGAAGGAAGAATTAGGTAGCTGGAATAGAAGCAATACTCTTTCATGAGCTTTTAGAATGGCCTTAGCTTTACATAAAAGAGTCATGCCAAAATGGGGATTATATGGTGTGAATGGTGTGAGGCTAATCTCAGGTAGTGGCAAGGCATTGTAGGGGATTATATAGGGGTTTGTGTATGTGTGGGTGTAGAGGCTGCACTGCTGAGGGAGTACGAGGCAGCTGATACCCTTGAGGACCAATCACGGACTGCACTTGTAGAGCGTTGGCAAGAAAACGAGGTACATGTGTTGTCCTCTAACCACTTGCTATCTTCCTTTTGACACATATTTGTTCTGCCAGGGCTTCTTTGATGACAGCCTCATGTGGCAATGCTCAATTTAACGTATCATGGTAGACTTTGGAAGAGTTCTTAGCTCGACAATCTACCATGTGTAGCTAAGAGATTGCAAAAGATATGGAAGCATTGAAGTCTATGGTGTTTATGGTGTTACAGGAGGGAGGGGTTTTGTGCCCTTTATGTAGAACATGGTGCTTGCATCAGACCCACTTCTCCAGGAATTAACGAGTTTGGTGTGGGTGAGGTGAGCAGGGAGATGTTGTTGATCGAGAATACAGTAGGCTGGAAGTAATAAGCATGCAGACCAGCTAAGACTTTTGAGGTGGCCTACATTCAAAGCATGGGCCTGAAGATCTAGTGTTAGAGGATCAGTACTTACTCTAACACAAGATCTTCAAGTGCATGCATTGGATAAGGCTTCACAGGTAAAGACATCAGCAAAAAAATTTACAAAGAGGTTTTTGGTGACATCCTGAAATCTGGAAATGTATCAGATGTCATTCACGACACTACCCTCATGTTTATATATGCTGAAAGGAGCTGTCCCATTTGACAGATTGATTACCTTCGGGATATTACATGTTCATATGTAAAGGGGGCAAGTGTTATGGTGTACCCAGCCCTCACTTTGGCCCACATGCAAGGCACTTGGTGCCTGGGCATGCCAGTGGGTTCAACTCCCACTTGGGTCTTGCACTGAACTTGTATTCACTTTGCAAAGAAGCCTTCCCCTTTTGGTTGCACTTGGAAATTTTTATATGAACTTGCAAACAATACACACAACTTTGACCAACATTTTAGGACTTAGCATTTTTCTCTGCAACACTTAGTTGGACTTCAATCACAAATTTGGTGTGTTCCCCAAATGTGGCCACTGACTATATTTGGTTAGAGACATGAATTGGGGTTTAGCCAAAAGTATCTGTTTTTACTATTTACGATTTAGAAAAGTTTATAGCGGGATGGTATGCAAATTTGGCAGTCTTGCCATAGTTCATCATGGCTACTTTGCTTTTAGCAAGGGTGGCTATTGGATGGCAAAAACAGAATAGCCAAAAATATTGTTCACAACTTCACCACCCCATCCAGGTCAGGTACAAAAGGAGACCCCATCAAATCTGCATATTTTGAAGTGAAAATTTTCATACATATGCTTGACTTGATTATGGACTAGAATCCATTCCCAATTACCCATGCTGTTTGGAAAATATTTTCGTGTTTTATTTTGCCATCCAACATTTGACAGAGCCAGTCAATGTTGATTTCACCATTGGCCAAGATCAAACTTTATAATCTCGGAGATCCAACGGTCGTTTCCTGTTTTTTTTTTCAGCATTGGATGCGGAAGATAGGTGGGCATCCAACCCTACGGTGGACAAGACTGGTTCGTCCACAATCTAGAGCTATGGTCCCCAACCTGCTAAGGGGTCTGGTCTGCCAGGCCAATTTCCAGCCCACCCAGGGTTAATAGATTCACTGAGCTGTAGGCTAGTGGAGGTTGATTAGGCCCTTCACATGTTATGTTATCTGGTTCTATTTCTCTCACTTACATATATGCAGGAGAAACTAATCAGAGCAGGAAAGGTGATGCTCTAAACGCTCTATATATCAGAAATACTTGGACTAATACCAAGTTTCTTAGGCTCTTATTTACGCTAACTTCGGCATCTCTCTCATCTACTTATTAGAACTCCACCTCTTGGCGCTCATACCAAAACTTCCCTGAAGGCCCTCCAGGAATATTTCGCCCACTTCATTAGTTTGTCGGCCACTTCTCCTGTCCAGGAGGCTGGAGAGCTACCCACACACCAGTATCAGCACCTAGATCAACGGGCTGGGGTGTGCTGGGTAGAGCCAGCCCCGCAGCCTTCGCGTTTATCACCATCTCTGTTAAAGTAAGCGGGGGAGTATAACTGTTGACAACGATGCTCTCGTCTTGCGATCGACCTGAGAGGGCGCGGTGCAGTATGCTGACGTATGCATTCACCGCAACCTTCGAAACAGAATACGTTGGTGTATATGTGGGCCAACCCTTTCCCTTCACCGACCCAGTACTCACATCTTGGAGATACTCACCAATGAACTTGTTGACGGTGGCTTCTTGGATGTGTTCACCATCGGCCAACTCTTCACGAAACTTGTTTTCCACGAACTGAGGCAGTCAAAGAAACAATGTTGCACGAAACTCAGCCGCTGTACTACTGCAAGACAGGGATGAGGAGACAAAACTACAGCATGCTCCAGGCAAAGTTGAATAGACGTGTCACGACTGATATACACACACAACTCTCAAATAGCTCCTGTATTGACAGACCTCAAGTAAAAGGTTTACTAGTTACTCTTCTCCAGAAGAATACCCATATGACGGAGAAAAGAGACAATGTGTCTGAGAGGAGACCTGCAATCGGCCAAGTCCCGAGGAAACCATCACAATGCGCGCACCAGCCTTAGTGTGTCGTAAAAGAGGGAGCAATGCTTCTGTTACACGCTTCACACCATCATAGTTGGTGCTTATAACCTCTTTTGCATCCGCTACACTCATAGGGTCGACCTTCCCGATCGCAGCATTATTTACCTGCCCACGAGAAAATGCACCAGTTTGTCAATTTCCAACAAAAGACCCCCTAACTTCCTGAGTTAATGTCATGTGGCTCGCGTCTGTCTGTGTAAGAGTCGATCTTCATGTCTGCCTGGATCTTTCACAGTATGAGGGAGAATTAAACACTCTCTAAATTGGGGAATTCTCCCGAAACTAACCACGACGTTCATCGCGCGCAGTCAGAACCAGAGTGATCCCATGTTTTGCCAATTGGCGTGCAATCTCCAAGCCTATGCCCTTGTTGGCCCCCGTCACCACTGCCACTGTGTCCTTCGACCACCATCTCATTCTGCATGCATACGAAGAAGCCAGATCATATATGTGGTCGATGTTCGATGTATTTGAAATGTAGCTCTGACCCAGTTACTTGATTCTTAAATGCAATTCAACATGGGGAAGCATTGTAGCGTGGGGAGGAGTATCGTACATGTTGAACAACAGAGCTGACATCTGATCATCCTCAATTTATATTCCTCCCAACAGAATTGATGGAGGGTGCAAAATCTTATTTCCAACAGAACTAGGTACCGCACTGTATCCCAACTATCATTGATCACAAAAGTGCGTCATGTAAGCTCAGTGCACAAAATAATCTACCGTCCGATGAATCAAATGATTGATGACAATGCGTAATCCCTATGAATCTGGGTGCCATTCTGTCAAATCAATAACAATCTATGACAAAATTCCTACTGTACTTGTACATACAATTAAAATGACCCCCACCTGCACTCCTGAGACTCATTTCACTCAAACATCACATGAGCACAACAGTCTCGACTGACTTCTCTGAACATCCCCAATCTAATCTCTAAATCGAATCCATGTAAAACCACAATCTCAACACACTACAGACAGCCAAAACATGGAGTTAAATGCAATCGAAAGTCGCCTACTCAAGGCGACGCTGTGAAGCGGGATGAGAGTCGCAGACTGGGTAACTGAATCCATAGCTTCCGCCCCCGTTATCAGTATTTCCAAGTTGCTAATTGCTTTGCTTGCCCCTTGTTTGGCTGCACTCTACACTCCCCTCTTCTCTCCATATGTACCAAGACCGTAGTGTCTCAGTGTCGAGAGGGTCCTAACTTCCTGTTAAGGCGAGCTTGCCGTGCACTCCAGTGTAAGAGAAGTTGCCAGGGTTGCTTCCGGATTCCGGACCCATGGTCAAGTCCAATCGTCATGCTACTCTCAATAATAACAAGCTCTCTTGCTTTGGCAAAACATAAGAGGAAGGTGAGAGAGGGGCATGACACACCAATCGGTGCCTTGACACGGTGTAAGGTCCTTTGACCACATTTTCTCCATTGACTTCAACATGATGCAAAGTCTCTCTCTACAAGAGAGCCAATAAAGGGTCCCAAATTGGGCTATTCCTTCTCCAACCCTCCTTCTCCAATCCATAAACTAAGGCCTTGGGCTTAATCACGACGCATGTCTCTTCCCTTCCCCATGCAGATTGCGTCTTAATTTTGCATGCTCCCACGCCGTCCCTGTCACCTTTTGACGGCGCTCTCCAAGCTGCAGTCCCGCGCTCTGTATGCTCTTGCGATCTTTTGGAATTCCTCTCCTCTTAGTTTTCTGTGCCCGCCTGCAACCCTCCTACCCCTGCTGTCAGGCCCGCTCTGCTGCCTTCCTTTATCTCGCCGCCCTTGTTCTATCTCTGTTTATATACCCTTTGCTCCTGATCCCTGCTGCTGCCGATCTGTCTCACCTGCGCATTAGGTGCGCCGCCCCCACCTTCGTGCGTCGTTCTCCACCCCGCCTGCAGCGTTTATGGTCCTCTTCTGCTTGGGTGTAGTTTCTGCCCCTCTCCTGCTTGGGTGGCCGCAGCGTGCTCTTTATTGCCCATTTCGGCTCCGCCTCAGGTCTATTCATTTCCCAGTGCTGCGGATCTTCAATTTGCTGCAGCGCTGGTCTCCAGCTCCCCCCTGGCTCTTGGATTCAGCTTCGGCTGGCCTGCTGGCGGCTTTCTCTTCTTAAGGTGACCTAGTCCCCATCCCTCGCCTCATCTCATTGTCTGTTCTCTGTCCCTTCCTTGGTAGCCGTTTGTTGTGTGTCTCGCCCACCCCAGTCTGCCATGGCCTCTCGCGGTGCTCCCCGCAAAAAACGATCGGGCTCTGGGTCAAGTGTTCGTGGTAGAGGCAGCTGGATCCCCAGCGCATCAACTTCCAATCCGGCCCCTCCATTTTGGGTAAGGGTCCGGAACCTAAGGCGGTCATGCATTCGGTGGACTTGGCCCCATGGGCTGAATTGGTTGCCCCAGATGCGAACTCGCAAGATGTCATTCCCATGGACATGGATTGTCTCAGAGCCCACTCAGAGAAGATGAAGCAGCACGGCATCCTAGTCCACTTCCCTGGGCGGCCCAAAGACAAAGAATGGGCTCGAAAGTGGGTGATCGAGCATTTAGGAGCGGAAGGCTTACACACCATTTCTGCCACTCTATGGGAAGGGGGTTCTATACGATCAAGTTTGGTTCAAAGGAGGACGCTGATCGGGCACTGCAATTCAACACCCGCAAATCCAGGTTTCGGGTACACTTCTTTCCATGGACACCGGCATGGGGGCACAAGGACTGTGCAACTTGCAAACCCCGTATCATTGCGCTCCCCTTCCTCCCTGACAACTATCTGGCGTCGCTCCCGGAAATTGGAGCCCACTTTGGCTCCTACATAGGCAGCCTTAACGTTTTTTATCCTATAGATGATGCGGTGCTTAGCGTCGACCAGGACCCCTCCATTTTTGATGCTAACAGAGACAGTGGGGTGCCCAAAATCGTCGTTATGATGCCAGATGCTGCTAAGATCGGATTGGCAATCAAGCTTCCTACGCTAGATGGATCATTCATCTCGATTCAAATACAGGAGGAGGTTCTGAGTATTATTTGCTATGGATGTAATGGTGAAGGACACGTCAAAGCAGACTGTCCTCACAAAGACAAAGGCGAGTCCAAACATGTGGAGATGGCCCCCGTTCCTGCTGCCGCACCTATGATCACCATCAGAGATACCAGTCACCCGGAGTCTCCATCACGCTCCTTGAACACCAACACTGCTGCCGCCACGGCCTCTCTTCCTTCGCTGCACATGCTCCTTGATGGACGAGCCGCCAAACGGAAGAGGACAGGATCGCCCTCCGTGTCCTCTCCACCACCACGCCTTCGGCTGGTGCTGCTGCCTTGGGACCAGGGAAGCCCACCTCCTCACCACCCCCCGCTGTGTTTGATTTCAGTCCTTTGTCCAACTCGCTAGAAGACCCTCTCATAAACCTTGCCACTAGGTGCTTGGAGCTCAGGTCCTTCGCCCATGTCAGACTTAGTGATTGGACCCCGGACAGTGCGGTGCGCAGGAGCTTGGCGGTGGTAATTAAGGTCACACCTATCATCTATATGTGGTCTCATTACTGGACCTGCTAACCCCCCCTCCATACTCCTAACCAATGGGCCTGAGGGTTTAGAAGGAGCGTGGATCACATCCCATCATGCTACTTATTATTCTCCCTCCATGGAAGTTGAACTGGCGCTCAAGCTAGTTGGCACCATCATTGCAGAGCAGCCTTTCCACTTCCAGCTTTCCAATGACACCACGGTGCATTTTGGAGCATTATGGGAAAACTGTGCAGATTTTGATTCGGCCTCCACTGTCCACACCCTTCTTGCGATTAGGTGCAGGGAGGACATCGTGAAGGATGCTGGAACGGCAAGAGCATTCGACTGGCTCAGCAGGAAAGAACTCTTCAATGGAACAGCAGGGGGCTTTCCAAGGAGCAGCAATGTGCTTTTGGCGGGGTTTACATTGCTGAATGCCATCATGGGGGTTGCCACTTCACCAGCCCCATTGCCCTCATCGCGTACAGCAGCAGAGGTTGTCATAGAAGGGCTTGTATGTTCAGGGGCAGATCTATGTTGCCCAGGGATTAGGAATGGCTCAAGTCTGAGCTCAGTTATGCTTGCCTATTGTGCTGTGTGAGTTCTCCATGGCATCATATTACACCTGACCTAATATATGGCTTGTGGGGTTGGCTCTGGCAGGTTAATCCAGGACACACGTTGATGGATTTGCAGCAGTTTTTATTGGACGCACCTGAGACATGTTTTTACACATGTTATGACCTTATAATGAATGCCTCTGGTGTGTGCTACCATTTGGCTGAATACCTTTAGATTGGTGACGTTGCTGATGTGGCTGCTGGGAGTTGTTCCTTGGAGATGGTCCCTGGTAAATACATGACCTCATTCTGAACCAATGTTACTGCAGTATATGTGATTTAACAGTTTTTGCCCAAATCAGGTAAGCATGTGGTCACAAAATAAGCAACCAAGATGGCGAGGCTCTCTCCGCTCTCTCCAACCACTATGGTAAGCAATGCTTACTCTGCTTACCCCATATCGCCCGGCTGTTTTCCCGTCATGTCCACCGTCTACTGTCAGCTCTGGCTATCATAGCATCTCTAAGATACCCTCTACTTGCTGGGCATTTTGCGAGGATTGAGACTAATCATAAAAGCCTTTGGAAAAATCTCCTAGCTGCCATTCGTTGGTTTTTAGGTTTTCAGTCTTGCTCTGCTGCTCTAGCTCTTCTTTGGGTAAAAAGAAAGGAAAAAAATGAAGGACTGGCCATCTGGGACAAACTCCCTTGGATCTTTCATCTTGCTCTCTCATGACAGAAATCTGGTCCAACTCCCATGCTATCATTTCGAGAAAGCCTCTCGAGCCCTCTCTATAACTCTGATGTTATTAGATCTTGGAACATAAGGGGGATAGGGTCTGATACCACTGCCCCAAAAAGGTCCAGGCTTAAAAGATGGGCTGCTCCATTCCTATCTGACAACTCCATCATTTTCTTACAAGAGCATAAGCTTAGTGATGCTAAAATTGCCTCTCTTGGTCAGATGCTTTGGCCCTCTAACCTGGCTTGGTGGAATAGAACTGTGGAGAGCTCGCACGGTGGAATGGCGGTGTTGATATCCCCAAATTTGGCCTCCCACATATCCAATGTGCATACCTGGAGGACTGGCAGAGCCCAATTTGGTCTGCTTACAATACCGGGTTCGGGTATTAAGATTGGCTTTGTTAATATTTACGCTCCTAATGTCTTGGCTGATAGGATTGAATTTTGGCACATGCTGCAATCTAAAATCCTTCTTTATACGGATGTGGACCAATGGATTTTGGCTAGTGACTTCAATATGACGGACTGACCTATGGATAGGCTTGATCTTCCTCCTCCAGCCTCTCACCTGAGGAGTATAATGCATGGGAGTCCATGTGCTTATCTGTTGGCCTCGTTGACATCTCCATTCCTGAGCCCTAACAATCTTTGTTTCACCTGGTCTAATTGCAGGTCCCCCCCTGATTTGGTTATGGCTAGGCTTGACAGGGTCTACTGCACATGTGGCATTGTGCCATGGGCCAAGACCCCCCCCCTTGGGGCCGGTGTTACCTGATTTTGACCACTCTGAGATTAGCTCCCTCTTTTCTGCTCACTCTAGAACGAAGGGTAGAGGATATTTTAAACTTAACCCTTCTATGTTTAAGTCCAAAGAAAGAGTGGATTTATTAGCGCAGGTCTGGTCTGCTGCTGGCAATGCATATGAATCACCCACGCTCAAATTCCTTGCTAAGCTGGAGGCAACTCGAGCCAGAGCTCAAGAGCTTTCTAGAGAGCTGGCTCTGGCCCTTTCGCAAAAAGAAAATCTCTCCTCAAGTGTCTTCGCCTTTGTCAGCAACTTCTAGAAGATAGAGATGAAGGGCCCTGTACTCTAGCCAACTATAATAAGGCTAAATTTAATCTATGGAGCTATAGGCAAGATAAGGAGAATTATTTGCGTCTTAAAGCTGGTGTCAACTGGTCCCGCAAGGGAGAGAAGATGACGAAGTACTTTTTGGTTAAAACTAAGCAAAGAAGATTGGTATTTTCTATTGCCTCTCTCACCAGGCCTGATGGCTCTGTCTCCACTCCCAAAGAGATGGCCCAAACTGCTGAAATGCATTTTGCCTCTCTGTTCTCAAAAAGACCCAAATCTGTTGAAAGGGAGCAAGGTGCTCAATCCATTCTTCCTTCGGTCCCGACACTTCTAGATGATGTAGAAAAAAAGGACTTGTCTTCCCCTCTCACTGCGTCTGAGTTGGCCTATGCCTTATACTCCATCAAGCTTGGAAAAGCGCCAGGGCTAGATGACTACAGAGCGCTGAAATGCATTACAGTTTTAGTTTTATGACTTTGTAGTAATGGATATCACTAGATCCAATTGACCTTTTCAACGCATTATGGCAAACTATAGAGGAAGATTTTGTGGCTCTAACAAATGATATCCAGGCAAAGGGTATAATGCCATCCCAAATGTCAGTGGGGCTGATAACTCTGATCTTTAAAAAAGAAGACGGGGATGCTGTCCAACTATCGTCCTATTACTGTTTTAAACACGACATACAAGATCATAGCGAAAGCTTTGGCTCTAAGGCTTCAACCTCTAAGGCTTCAACCAATTCTCTCCAGGATCATCAGACCTGAACAAACGGGATTTCTAAAGGGCAGAATGATTTTAGATAACCTGCTCCTCTGGTTAATGAGGCCATGCACCCGAGCAACTTTTAGCAATTCTTATGCTAGATTTCGAGAAAGCTTTTGATAACATTGATTGGGATTTTCTCCACAAGGTGTTGGACAAAATTGGTATGCCTGCTTCCTTCTCTAAGTGGATTCGCATTCTACTAAGCTCAGCGTCGAGCAAGGTGGTGGTGAACGGAGCAATCTCCAAGCCTTTCGCTCTGCATAGATCTGTAAGGCAAGGCTGCCCCTTGGCCCCTTACCTTTTCCTTATTGTTGCTGATGCGTTGGGGCATTATCTGGAGGCTAGACAGGACATTGTGGGCCTTGCTGGGGGGAATGGCTCTTCTGTCAAACTTTCTATGTATGCAGACGACACCACTCTGCTCTTGAACAACGAGTGTCAAGGCAACATCTACAGGGCTCAAGAAGCATTGCAGCTCTTTTGCACCGCCTCTGGCCTAAAAGTGAACTGGAACAAGTCGGTTGGTCTCCTCACAGAGCTTCCTCCCAACTCCAACAAAAGGCATGTCCCTCAATGGGGACAAAATCTTGGATTGAGATGGCTTAGACCTGGAGAGACGCACACCCAGCTGGGATTCCAGGTTGGAATTGGTATAACTGAGGAGCAAAGATTTGAGCCCATCCTCCAAAGGCTGCGGAACAAGATCGCTTTCTGGAGCTCCGCGATGCTCTCCATAGCAGGTAGGGCGCTCGTCCTGAACCAAATTCTCCTTGCCTCAATATGGTTTGCAGCATCGGTCTGGTCGCCTGGTTGTAAGCTGATTGCTAAAATTAAGGCCTTGATGAGGAACTTTCTATGGGGAGCCTCCCCCACATCTCCTTCCAAAAGAGCCTTAGTCTCCTGGTCCCATATGTGTAGGCCTAAAAAGGAAGGTGGCCTAGGGCTGATTGACCCCTCCCTTCAGATTAGTGCTCTTCTTGCGAAATGGATTCCCAGAACACTCCGACTAGGGGATAGTCCATGGTGCACTCTGGTCAGGGAACATCCCATAAGAACCACGCCATCTGGTTCTACGATGTGGATGCCCGCTCTGAAGTGGATGGTGCAAGGGCCTTTAAAAATCCAAAAGCAAGGGTTCAGAGGCGTGGAACTCCATCTGGGCTGCGTGGAATTCCATCAGACCGTATCTCCAGCAGACAAATGCAACCTGCTTTGAGGAAGCCATTTGGCAGCCTCTATTTGGGAATCGGAATCTGAACTATGAACCCCTGTCCACATGGAGTAAAAAATGGGCTATTTGGGAATCCAAGGGACTTTCTCACGTGGCCAACGTGTAGGAAAATGGTGCATTCCTCGATCCTCACCTGCTTGCTCCGCTTCTCAACTCCTCCTCCATTCGCAGTGGATGGGAGCATGTTAAACAAGGTATTTGTAATATCATACCTATGCTCACAAAAGGTGGAAGCACTGCTAGCGACCTTCCCTGTTGGTTTGGCACAGCTACGAGAGACTCTTATTTTGCCCTCTTAGCCATTGAAACGACTAACTCTCGCTGGGTGGGACTGTTGTTTAAGCCTTTACCAAATGGGACTCTGGCGTTTCTTGGAACATGGGAGATGAAACACGAAGACAGTTACCGTATCAGGGTCATGGAGATTCAGACAGGAAATCCAAATCCTAAGCCCCCGCCAGGAGATGAGATATGTTGGGCTTCAAAAACTCCCCTGCTTTGGTTCAAATGTTTTCCCCTGAGCAGGCTCCAGATGGACCCCGGTGAATGGATATGGAATGATAATCTACAAACACCTTTTATGGGGTACACTGTGAAAATGGGTTACAAGCTGTTGTTGGGGAAAGCATGTTCATTAACAAATGGAACACAATGTGGGGTTTGAGTATGCAGGCTCATAGCTGGAACAGGTTTGGAAAGATATCTGGGCCAACCAGGGATCGGCCAAAGTAAGTGCATTCTTGTGGAAAATTGCAAATCGCATTCTCCCGGTCAAAAATTACATCTCCGATCCTGATCTTTCGTGCATGATTTGCAATGGGGGCCATCAAGAGACGATTGAACACTGTTTGCTCTCCTGCCCCCTTGCCTCCAGAGTTTGGTTCCACATCACCTCTTTTTTCGCCAATTGGGAGGTTGTCCCTGCTCTATCTCCCACTCTGTTATTAACACAATTTTAAGTAAATTTGGACTTAACCCTTAAGTTCCCAAGCGACCTGAATGGGGTCACTTTGAATTTGCAACTCGACCTAATTTTTGCAGATCTAATCTGATGGGGCCCACTCCTGAAGCTTTAATGACAAGGGATTTGTCTCGAGTATGATGAAAAAAACAAAATTAAGAAAAAACAAAAGCTGCGACTTACAAAAAATATCTTAGATCTCTCATTTACGTTTTGGGGCCTGAAAAGGGCTATTGACCGCTGACTCGGCAGGTAAACAAGCCCAAAACAGATTGCACTCCAAAGGCCATTTTTGGCAGAAAATTAGCAATTTTGGAAAAAGCACTTCACCTTGTGGTGTGTGAGCATTACATACACACATCCACCGTTGGCTTTTAAAAAATTTGTAGAAAAAAAAGTACTTCATTTGGAGGCAAATTTTCTGTTGTCAATTTTGAGATTTCAACCCCCATGTAATTGCATGAATAGCAACTATAGGTGAAAAAATCAGTTGGACCTGCAATTTAGTGGGGTCATAGCCACTCCACTATTGATTTGGAAATGGTGGGTCTTGGGGCAAGCAAAATTGGAGAAAGCTAGGTTTTGATTTGGTCAAACCGATTTCTTTCTCACTTTTTCTTTGGGACCTGATATTTGAGGTCCGGGCCAACACTATAATCTCACAATTTCCACGGTGGACTTGGCTCATTTTTTGGTATGTCATGCATAAATGAGCTGGGCCCATTGCTATAAGGTTGGAATCTGTGGATGATTTTTGGTAGGTTTCTAGGGGCAATTTACTGCAGCTGGGTACCCAAAATTGGTTAAAAGTCAAAAAAGGGCTTGGGAACTTAAGGGTTAAGTTTGGTCCAGAAATAAGAAGAAATATCTTAATATGTATATTTTAAATCATTTAAATGAATTAAAATGGTACAAATTAAATATAAATATAAATAATTGTTTATCTATTAATATGTAATATGAGCAATGAAGAAACATTATGTATAAACTTCATGGACAAATCAGTACATATTTGGCTCATAAAGCAACTTCCATTGTTTACTCGACGTTTAGTAATAGTTGAATGAGATAAATTGGATGATGAATTGAACCACGCCATGTTTTGAGGTTGAACCAAAATATTTTCACAAGGCAGCTCATAAATGAACTTCGAATGTTCACTCGTTTCGTAAGTCTGGTTGAATGGAGATAAATTTGAGGATGTATTGAGCCACGCCAAGTTTTGAGGTTGAACCAAAATATTTTCACAAGGCAGCTCATAAATGAACTTCAAATGTTCACTTGTTTAGTAAGTCTGCTTGAATGGAGATAAATTGGAGGATGTATTGAGCCACGCCAAGTTTTGATGTTGAACCAAAATATTTTCATAAGGCAGGTCATAAAAAACCTTCCACTGTTCACTCGTTTAGTGAGTCTAGATGAATGGAGATAAATTGTGTTATGTATTAAGTCACGTCAAGTTTTGAGATTGAAGCAACATATTTTCACAAGGCAGCCACAAATACCAATGAAATATGTGAACCGAACATGGCAGAATGACAGAATACCACGACATGAAAAGAAAGAGAATGGGGAGACATTGATGATAAGAAGCAATGTTTTATTTCGGAACCATGTCAATCTGAATAAGTCTCGTCCTGCGGCATGGACCAATACAAGTAACCTAAACCATTTCAATGAGAGTATCAACTTCGAGAAGGAGGGCTGAACTCCTGTCATAACACAAGACAATGTCGGACGACGTACTTATGGTGAAAATACTTTGCGGAAGGCCATTTCCCAAAATCACGAAATATCGATAAGGATGGAGGGAACATTATAAAATCTCCGTGCCTTGTTCCAAAGCTTTTCATTCGGCCAAGATTGAAAAAGTCCCTCAAATGTTGTCTCGGGTATCGTGGATATGGTGTTGACCTCACCAAAATATTGTCCTCCAAGAATACGTCAATGAACAACGTCTCGTGCTAAGATGGAAGTTCAGCCGTACTTCTCCAAGAATTCGTGGGTCTTGCTGACTTTGAGTAAACCGTGAAGAAGATAGAAAGAAACAGGTGAATAAATAAGAGGGAGGATGCTCCTGGACCTAGGCGTGATCACGAAAGGCCGAACTTCGAAGTACGCGCGATCGCGCGAAGATAAACTGTTGTTTGCAACCGTTTACAATCAACCTCGAAGATGTTGTCAGTTGGTCGGAGTTGTATTCTGCATGAATCCAAAGATACTTCTCACAAATTAAAAAGATGGAATTTACATTGTTTGTACAATCCACATGGGGCCAAATGTGACGATCGTCGTGTTTGATTGAATTGCATATTATGGAACCCGTATTCAGTCACAGACGTCGATCGTATCAGTTGGTCCCCATTGGATTATTGAAACAATGTAAAATTGTTCACTTTAAATATGTCGAAGTACTTTGAATAGGTGCACAATCTGTTTCGAACCTCATGACAACATCCTCGGTGTGGATTGAATACATAACACAATTCGATGGACAATTCTCCAGCCTCCATCCTGATCTGAATCAGCCACCATTTACAACGTAGTAATCTATTTTTTATAGCAAGAGTTAGACTGTTGTGCCATGCCAGCGCCACATTGGAGATTCCAAGGAAGTACGCGCGATCGCGCGAGTTACATCTCAAACTAACATGAACTCTAGTCGATTACAGGGCATGTTGGTTCATGCAGTTGTATATTCCCTGGAGGTAAAATGGTTAATCAACTGTGAAATACATCAATTCATCAATAAAATAGAATTTCCTCCCAAACGGCTCACAGTCAAGGCATATGTGCGAGATCGACGTTTGTTACAACTGCTTGCAGAAGTCTGTGCACCCGATCTAATGGATACAGTCGGAGAATGATCCAACATATGACCAGTAGAGTTAGTGGAACCTGTCATTTCTGACCTTGGAGACCTAAAAGCTTCGCGTTCCCTCCGCTCCGATATCCTTTGCCGTTTTTCTCTCTTCTCCAATCGAATTTCATTCTAAACTTGACACTTTACTGTGCGGAAGCAACACAGTCAGGAATTGTTAATGAAATAATCAATGCAAACATTGATTTCTCAACAGTCATGTCGAGTGAAATCAGGTCTATGTACAAATGTATTGTTTGTAGCAATGATAGACAACGCACAGAATACAGAAGAACGCATAGACGTTAGAGTACATACCGAGATAATCGGGTTCTTTTTGCGGTGGGTGCCAAACACAAGGATCAACATATCTTCTGTACCAAGACCAGTGATCGTGATTTCGGTGTAAAGGTGGGAGGGATGATTCGCAGAGTTGTGTTTGACATAATCAGCAACGGACGAAGCTCCAACCATGCCCGAGAGATAAGGCCACAATACTTTAGTGAGGTCAACCGAATCTTCATCAGTATTTGATTCCCTGAATGTGATTGGGAAGACTCCAGTATTCAAAGGGTTTCTGAGTGCCTTGGATGGGTCGTCATCCACCAGGAGAATCTGCCCCAGCCTCGCAAAATCTTTTCCCGAGAATTTCACGAGAATACTGTTAATGTCTTTAAGAAAATATTTCATTCCTGGTTTAATATGTCCACCTGTGTCTTTGCAATGCTCGACAAACCAAATGAAGCAAAATTCTTTGATAATGTCCGGGGGAACAAAACACTCCAACATCTTGAATACAATATCCCTCTCAGCACAGGACCAAATCGCAACATGAAAATGTGTCAATGCCAGTCTAAGAAACTCCGGCACTCCAGGTCTTGGAACTACAAACGGTTGTGCGGGAACACGAATTGTAATATTCCTAAGGTGGAATCTTTGTTTAAACAACTCACCTCCTGTAGGATGTGAGCCGGCAGCACAAAAGACCATTGACACTCAATACCAGCAACTTCCGTTTATGATTGCGGACAGAGCACGTGGGTTGGGATACAATGTTCTGCACCTTCCCAAATAAACCATATTTCTCGGCAATTTGACTGAAATATACAGTGCGTCTGAATACAAAATAACATCAATGAAGGACCATCTTACGTCTGCTTGCCACAAATAATATCTTGGTTATCGTACAATGAAAGAACTAATTTATGAACAGAAGGAGACCAAATAGCAGTATCTGGTGGTACGGTGTTACCGAAACACAAAACTTCAAACACGCGCGATCACGCGAGGTTCGTGTTCGACGACGGTCCTCACAGAATACTGAATTTCCGTATCGCTATCCGTAGCAAGACAGGACATGGAGAACAATAGAGCTGAAGGAGACAAGTTTTACCTTTGCAGGATTGACCTTTGGCTTCTTGGAAGGGTTGCAAAAGGATAGAGCCGAATGGTGAAGGGATAGCACGACGTTGGAAGCTGTTCTTTCAAACATCACCGTCTTCAAAGGGAGGTGACTCTGATGTTTCATTGACGCTACATGATCAGGAACTGTAGGCGGTCGGGGAAATACTGAACCATTCATCGATCTGGCCGGTGTAGCCACCTCGCCCTGTGAACGGGTAAGTGCCATAACGTTTTCTCTGACCGTCGACAACGGAACTCGGTTCCTTAAGTTCTGCACATCTTGAATTGATTTCCAACGGAAAAAAAAGATTACCTTGAAATACTACTCCACTGAAGTTGTCACTTCACAGGAAGGTCAGGTTGTTGGTTTCTGGCCTGGAGTAAAGAAAGAAAATCAAAGGATGAGTAGAAGTTCAGGAAAACAATAAGACGAAAGGAGATAATTGAATTTAATCACCTGATTTCTCAGCATCTAAGGTGTCCAACCCTCGCGATCAGGCGACGCTCTAGGAATGAAGGCGTGCCGAGGACGCAAGGCAACGATAGGGGCTCCATCCGGAACCTGTATTGAGGGCGAACCAGGAGGGTGTCCTATGATATCTGCAACTGAAAACTCAAGAGTAGAGGTCGGCTCCATTGAGGACCCCGAATAACTTGGGATTGCATTTTGTGATTCATTCCCACATTAGTGAAAACCTCCTCTCTGGTAACTGTGGACCCACCATTGGACATGTTCAGCCTCAAAACAGTCTCGGAGGTACATAAGGTCCGGGATTCACCGGGTGGAATTGATGACCGTGAACACAAGATGTTGTCAGCACCCTTGATACCGTCTGATATGGTCATGTGCAAATCGTCAACAATGTCAGTAGAACTAGTTTCCGCAAGAAGATCCGCTTTGCCAGAATGGGAAACATATGGAATTGTCGAAACCAAAGTGAATATTGTATCATCAATCGGAAGACAACCAGAGGATGAACCTCGCGCGATGACTCGAGGTTCCTTTAACAAGCGGTCAAAATACGAATCGGGGAGATAATGGAAAATGATGGACAGACAAAGGACACTTAGAGACTGTTGGGAATTCAAATCGACAGTGTTGCAGTTATTGGAACAAAATGTCAACATAAGACTGTCTTCCATAGACTCCTCTCTAGATATTGAAAAGCAATCTGAGTCCATAGTATTCCATGAATATTTACTTATCCCTCACTCGCAAATCACGATATTCGGAATTGGCTACGTAGTCAAGAATAAGCTTAAATTTTGGATCCTGCGCATTGTACGGTGGATAGCCTATCCTCCGTGCAGCGAGGAAACTCGAGACATTCTCGAACTTCAGGAAGCTAAGCAAGAACATCCTACGTTTGAGAAAGAAGGAACTGTCGATGTCGATGTTCTCAAAAGTCTTGAGGAGAAGACATGATCCAGGAGGGTTCAACAAGCACTTCAATGCAGTGTCAGCAATCAGCAGAGTCAGCAATCAGCAGAGTGTTACACTGATTGTATATCCCTCCAAATCTCTGCCAAACTTTTATGAGTGGTTTTAGAAACAGGGGAGGTTGGTCCTGCCCGGCTCGGTAATTGGGGTGTACATTGTTTGGGCAAGTGATACAATCTTCTTGCGACAATACCATCTCCGGCCGTGGAAGACCACGAAGGAGAAAATCCAGAACGGGAGTTAGGTTTTTTAGCAACATGTAGCTCCATATACCTAAAATAAAATGCTTGTGCAAATCCTGCCAAACTTCCCGGTACGACTCCCTTCTAAAAATTTGCCGATACCCAACAATAGCAGGAATGCTGTAATCTATTTCGGAAAACCGTGGAACAACGCCTGTGCTTTGGCGCTTCACAATTTTGCACAACACTCCATGCACGTCAAATATTATCAATCAGGGTCCTTTGGCGGGTGGAGACCCAGGCTGTCGGATCTATGAATGAATGATAGAGAATGCTTGACTTCATTACAATTACTTTGACGTCTGCATATTTCAGTGTGTACAATGGCTTGTCGTGCGCATACATATCGCTACACAACTACATCGCTGTCCAAAACCACACAACACATGTGCACACCACACACTAGTATACCACTAGTCCAACCACTAGGCTACAACTAGTCAGTCACTAGGCTCCCACTATGCTGCCCACTATGGCAGTCACTAGTCCACACAATCCAATCCGTATGCAGTTGAAAGAGACGCCCCCTGATAGGTCATCTTAGGATAGGCGCCGAGGTCAACCTCGCCTTGAGCTCTTGAAAAGCTCGTTCCTGCTCATCTTCCCACTCCACTCCTGGTCCACCTTGGTCAGCTTGGTTTAGAGCCTTTGCAATGGTACTAAATCCCTTGACAAACCGTCTATAATAATTTGCGAACTCGGCTCACATCCGTGGGGCGTGGAATTTGTGCAATGGCCTCTACCTTAGTCTGCTGTACCCCCAATCCTCTAGGATATATCATGTGACCCAGATACTCAATCTGGTTGTGGAAAAACTTACACTTCCCCGGATGCAACTTCAATCCGTGCGCTCTCAAGCGCTCTAATACCACCTGAAGGTGTCTCTCATGCTTCTCCACCGTAACACTAAAGATGATGATGTCATCTATGTAGCACCAAGCAAAGTTCACCCCTGCTAGAATCCTATCCATGACTCTCTGAAACTTTGCAGGAGCATTCTTAAGCCCAAATGGTAAGAACCACCACTGATATAGGCAATCCTTGCCATGCTCATTGATCCCCTAGAATGTCGTCTTCTGCTTGTCCGCCTCCTTGATTGGCAACTGGTGATATCCGGATCGTAAATCCAAAGTGCTAAAGACCTTAGCATGCCCGATGACATCAAATATCTCCTCTGGTGTTGGCATGACATACTTATCGGACTTGGTCTGACGATTTACAGACCGGTAATCACCGTACATACATCTCTCCGTCCAATTGCCATAGACATCCTTCTTGGCTGGCATCACTGTGGCTGAAGCATACTCTCCACCAGAGAACTCCACCAAACTTGCCTCCCAGAGATCTTGAGTCCTCATCTGAATCAAAGACCTCTCCATGTCACTGTATCTATAGGGTCTCCGAAAGATTGGCGTGTCAGTGGCCAACTCAATACGGATCTCTTGACCCTTCAGTGCTCCCAAGTTCTTCAAACTGAAGGCAAAGCAATTCCTGTAAGACCTCAGGAACTGACGTATACGTCATCTCTTTCCTCCAGTGACAATGGGTCCAATGTCAGGCTCTCAATTGTCCTCCGTAACTGCAACCTTAAGTCCAGTGGGCTTAGAGGTAGAGGACGCGTCCAGTGGTTGTTATGTTGCAACCTCTTGAACAGTACTCCCTACCTGCTCAGTGAGTGACAAGGCCTCATCCTGCCCCATCATCTCATCCTCAAGGACTTCCTCCACCCGAGAAAAATCCCCAACCTCATCTATCACCGCCACCTTGGCTGCCAACTCCCTCTGAACCTCGAGCACCTCCCACGTGTGCCATGGATGCCTGCACCCCGTGGTCCTCACATGCTCGCCCCCACTCACTGCCTGTACCGTCTCGGTAGGCAGAGAGACCATCGAGGGAAGTGTACTCCGCACTCTGCGTTGCTCAGCCATAGCCAAGCTGATAATCCAGGTCAAGCAATTGAGATCCATTGCTTGCCCCAACACCTGACGACGTGATGCCTCAGAAAGAGACGACACCGCCATGGTACCAGTGGTAAAACCCATTGCCCGCTCACGCTCGTCAGCATTAGGCTCCACTAACTGCTGCAACTGAGCATCCCACAGGAGGCCAGGTCCACTATCCCGGAAAACATGCGATCCTGGGAAGCTGAGCAGTGTAGGTAATGCTGCTCGTGGTTGACCCACCTTGTTGACCACTGCCAAAGGCGAACAGTCATCGTGTCTCACATGCTGAGACTGCCTCCCTGTGTCCAGAATGCTATCCACTGTGAGATGTGCTGGCCGTTGCACCCCATCAAATGCACGCTTGAGCAGTGCGGGTGGCATCAAGTTAGTCCACCATAGCCGTGGACGATGAGCCCGTGACCCCACTGTAGCTGCATCTAGCAACACTGCTGACCCAAGCCACGACCGGACTTGATGCACACTGGCCATCACCCTGGCCCGAGAATCGCCCATCAGTGGCACATTCTCCAAGATGTATGCTGGAGATACAGCTTGATGAAGCTGCAAGTGGCGCAAAACTCGCATCATCTCCCAAAACAGACCCGACCTCGAGTCTCGCAATCCATTGCCATGCCCGACTGATGAATGCCCTTGGCAGGGCCAACCTGCCACTACCAGATCAATGGAGCCAACGTGCTCCAAATCCTGCGCCCCCAGCAACAAAATGTCTGCTGCCAAGGCTTGCTGATATCCACGAACTGCAGACACTGGCAACAACTCAGGGTACCGCTGCACCAACTGAGCAACATGACGAAGTGAAACGCGTCGTGCAGTCTCATCCCTCTCCACATACAGGTAACGCCGAACTCGTACGCCTGCCTGTAACACAACAGCCAATCCGGTGCTGATCCCGCCAAACAAGTCCAGAAGACAAATGCCTTCATCCGGATACTGCCACACAATAGGTGTGGTGTCCAATGGAGACAACTGAGGTGGTCCTGGTGTAATCCCCACACTCTCTTCCTCTCTTGACGGTACAAAAGCCTCCACCCAGGCTTGTTGCACCCGTCGATCAGCATCCCGCTGCAAATCCTTGCTTGTGCCCCACAATGGAGTCTGAGCAACCATGGTAGGCAACTCCACCATACCATACATGTCATCCTGCTCTCCCAGAGGTGGCACATCCTCTGAATGAGCGTTGCCCTCAAACAACTCTCCAGGCCAACTCACTGCCGCTGTGAATGCTGCTAGTGTCGGCATCTTGCCTCGCTGGGCAACCGCAACTCCTCCTATGAACGTCACAGGGAGCTGCGCATGCCGGCCCTCCCCTGACTGCCATCCAGGCCTATAAGAAGCTGACTCCTCCCAAAAATCCAGGGTGAAGCCCATGAGGTACAACACTACCCCACCAACCAAGACATCGTACGAGACCGCGTCTGTCACAATGGCCTTGGCTCGCATCACTGAGCCATCTGTAGGGTGATCCGGCCGTAGTTTGATAGCCAACTCACGCCGTGTCATGCCCCGAGCCTGCTCCGATCCTCCCAGAGACATCTGTATCTGGAAAGGACAAGACTCCATATCCGCCTCCGTGAGGCCCAAGCCTACAATAGCAGCTCTGCCTAGCATCAATGGCTGAGCTCCTGAGTCCAACAAGACCCGCAGTGGCCGGTACCTCTTGCCTGCCGGTCCACTCAAACAGAAAATGCCATCCTGGTTGTCTAACATAACAACTCCAGGTGTCACCATGGCACGCTCAATGGCTGGCCTAGCTGGCAGCTCCATCAACCTAGTAGCTGCAGCTTGCCATGGCGCCGCCGTGGCAGTCTTGACCCTCACATCCGAGGATCCCTTCGGCACTACACCTCCCACTATCTCCGCAGAAGATGAAGTAACCTCCCCACTCTCACAGAGTGTAGCTGCCAGCCTGAACACCTCAGCTGGTCTTACCCCCGGCGTCGCAATCATGGTAGCCGAGAACAATGGAGCCTAGCACACAGCTGCGGCCACCCCCAGCAGCACACTAGCTGCCGTAGCCTTGGCAACACTAGGTAATGGTGCTGCCCGTGTAGCTCTCCCTAATGGCATAGTAACCTCCGCCTCGGTAACAGTCGGGCGAGAACTAGGTGCCATGGACGGCGTCGACACTGTCTCCGCCAATGTGAATGACTAAGGAAGCCTGGCCTGATGGCTTGCCTCCCCATGCTGTGGATCCAACTCCACCTTTGCACCTCGTGGCTCAGGAACTTGTGCTGCTCCTCGAGTCACTGCCGCAGCTGACTCCACTTGCACTAGTGGTAGTCATGCCCCGCACCTAGTGGTAGTGGTAGTGGCACCCCTCACTAGTGGTAGTGCTGCCCCGCACATGAATCCCATGCCTCCCAAGTCTCCTCCTTCAGGAACAGGAGGTGGACCATCCGGCCTTGGAGCCGGTACCACCTGAGCTATGGCCATGGCAGCGAGCCTCTGCTCTAGTTGCTGAAGCCGGTTGGCCATGCCTTGGTCACCACCCTGACCTCCTCATCATTGGCCATGTTGAGCTTGCCCTTGGCCTGCACCTCGTGCCTGGCCACCTCGTCCTCTCTGGGCTGCTCCACCTCGCCCCCGGCCACCATTGTTCCTTTGGAACTGGCCTGGGCGCAACTTAGGATGCAAACCATAGCACTGGGCTTCTCCATGCCCGTACTTGCCACAATGCCCACACTGCAACTGTGCAGGCTCTGCATGTGCAGCCTTTTGCCTCCCTCTGGGCAATCCTTCTTGACATGGGGTCCTCCACATGTCCAACATACCACATCCGCCCGTTGTTGGCCAGCAAATGAAGGGAGAGACCCCTGCATCTGAGGTCCTCTCTGCCCTTCCCTGAGCTTCACCCAAGCCCCCTTGTTGCTTTGAGCATGTTGAGGTAGTGGTTGGCTAGGAGCACCACTACCCTGTGGTGTCTCCTTCGCAAATCCCACCATGACCACTCGTTCCTCCACCATGTTGAGCTCTATCCGCTCTGCCAGCAAAAACACATTTGCTAAGGTGGGTTGGGCCGCTTGTAGGAGAGTTGCATCCCGCAACCTTCTCCTCAGCTCCTTGTCCAATATCCCATACCAGAATTGGACTGCCTGAGCTTCCGTAACCCTTTCGGTTATATTTATCAAGCGCCTCATGCGAGTGAAAGCCTCCCTCAAGCTCTCGGTCGGCTTTCGTTGGAACTCTTGCAAGCTCCCCTTGGTAGTTCCCTCTCAACTCTTCAAAGAACTCCACAACAGGGTTGAAGGCAAGCACGGGTACTGGTGCTGGTGCGGTAGTGGCTTGGGTGGACGTCATAGCTACGGTACCACCAGTCCTACTAGTCCCACTGCTGCTTGCTGAAGCTACCGGTGCAGCGGCAGGTGTAGCCACTGCCCTCGTGGCTCTAGTGCCCCTAGTGATGGAGACATAGTCGGGTGACCAGTACATCCTCCACTCCTCGATCTCAACCTCATGCCCCCGCCTGAACTCATGGTAATCATCCATAGGCGGCCCCTCAAGATGCTGAAACAACCCCTTCCATGCCATGAAAAGCGTAAATAGTTGTGGATTGCGCATTTGCTGCAAATCACACCAACTATCAAACTCTTGGATAAAATCATCCAACTCGATGGTGCCCACCGCCCTAGAGTACCTTCGTGGCCCCTTGGTAGCTCCATACATCTCCTCCATTGTGTCCCACAACAATGGCAAGGAAACAACTTGCACCGCCAGTATGAGTCCTCCTGATTCACAATCCGAATCAGAACCTTCTGTAGAAGACATAGGAGATGAAGGTGGCCTAAACCGCACACCTCGTCTTGTGCTTGTATTCTTCTTCTTTATCACTCGAGAAAGATGAGCTCGTATCTGTGAGTGCCAGATACGAGTTAGTTGTAGCACTTGTGGTTTTTGCTTGAGAATGAGAGAAACCAGGTTGTTATGCAAGGAGCGCCGTGGAGCTCTTGGTTGTTAGAAGCGGAGGCGATGTGGGTTACGAGGTGGTAGACCTTGGCATTCAATCTTCAGCTTCAGAGATGAAAGCACCATGCTGCAGGATTGCAAGACCAAGCGAAAGGGCTGATTTGGCTTGGGGCAAATCAGTGCACTTTGTGGAGTATGTTGAGATTGGGTTTCAATCTCGAGCTTCAGCATTGAGAGGGCTCTTGTCATGGCAAGAGCAGGGCTAGAACAGGAGCTAAGAGGTGCGGCAAGGCCATGGAATGTGCACCTAGGGTTTCAGAGCTTGGAAGAAGAGCTCTTGCACCACAAGAGGAGTGTCTTGTGGCTGGAAATGTAAGCCTTAGGGTTTCAGGAGCTTGGCAAGGGCTGTGGAGTGCTTAGTCTTGTCTTAGAGAGCATCAAGGAGCTAAGGAGCCAAGATAGGGGGCTGATACCTCTTGTGTGAAGAGGTTGCATGTGTGGAGCATGTATTCAGCTCATTGAAGCTTCCATCTTCAAGCTTGGAGGGCAAGCAAGGAAGAGGGAAGGGCTGACTTCCCTTATGTGAGAGCAATGCATGTGTGGAGCATGCTTTCAGCCTGTTGAAGGCTTGTACTTTTAGGTTTGGGAGTGTAAGAAAGGAAGGAAGGGGCTGGTTTCCCTGTAGGGCATGTGTGGAGCATGCTTCTAGCCCGCTGAAGCGTGTATTTTCAGGTTGGTGGGTGCAAGAAAGAAAACAAAGGGGCTGATTCTCTGGTGGTGAGAGTGGGGCATGTGTGGAGCATGCCTTCAGTCCATTGGGCTTTTGTTTTCAAGCTTTAAAGAACTAGAAGAGAAGGTAAGGGGCTGATCTGCTCTTATGTGACAGTCCGACACTTGTAGAGCATGTTCTGAGTTGGGGTTTCAACCTCAAGCCTAGATAGAGCATGGCTCTTGAAGTGGCAGGTGTAGGGGGCTAGAATAGGCTCTAAGATAGATGCTATGGCCAAGGGAAACGCTTGAATGAGTGCTCACAAGGGCTGGAAACCAGCAAGGCTTGGTTGTTTGCCATTGAGTTTAGTGGCGTGTTTAGGGAGTCTAAGTGAGAAAGAAGGCTTAGTTTGTGGCAACCATCTTCCTCATGGCTTAGGGCTACTATTGGTGGTGTGTGGGAGCCAAAAGAGCAAGAATACCTTGCTGATTTCTTCACAGCTGCCATAGCTCGGTGCAAAGAAGCCTAGAGTCCAAGAGACACAAACCCTAGCTTGGCGTGGCTAAACCTCTTGGAGAAATGTCTAAACTGTCATGAGTGGCCTGTGGGGTTGTGACGGGCTGTGACACGCTGTGATGGGCTGTGGCGGGCTGTGACAGGCTGTGCCATGTGGCCTGTGGGGCTGTGACGGGCTGTGCCCAGTGGCCTGTGGGGCTGTGACAGGCTATGCCCAGTGGCCTGTGGGGCTGTGAGGGCTGTGACAGGCTGTGATGGGCTGTGATGGGCTGTGGCGGGCTGTGACAGGCTGTGCCCTGTGGCCTGTGGGGCTGTGACGGGCTGTGGTGGGCTGTGCCCTGTGGCCTATGGGGCTGTGATGGGCTGTGACGGGCTGTGCCCTATGGCCTGTGGGGCTGTGAGGGGCTATGACAGGCTGTTCCCTGTGGCCCGTGGGGCTGTGACGGGCTGTGACAGGCTGTGCCTTGTGGCCTATGGGGCTGTGAGGGGCTATGATAGGTTGTGGCCTTTGGGGCTGTGACCCCTGTGACCTGTGTAGGGTTGTGACAGGCTGTGATGGGCTGTGAGGGGCTGTGACAGGCTATGCCATGTGGCCTGTGGGGCTGTGACAGGCTGTGCCCTGTGGCCTGTGGGGCTGTGACGGGCTGTGACAGGTTGTGGCGAGCTGTGACAGGCTGTGATGGGCTGTGATGGGCTGTGGCCACTAGTATCGCTAGTGCTCGAACCGGCACTGTCCCCAGCAACTAGTGGCACCTCCGTGTTGACACTCAACCGGTCATGAACATGTCCCTAACCCCCTCTCCACAAGGTAAACCTTCCATTGTACATCAACACACATACAGCCAACAGGCCATTGCAAAGGTGCACACTTCATAGACCCTGAGGAAGACCAGCCATTCGTCATACATACAAGTAACTATGAAGGTCTCAATTCAGGAAAGAACAGATATTAACCTTGTCTTTCCATTGTGGCTGCCGTGATTTCAGTGGCCTTCTTACTAGGCCGCGATCCTCCATCACCCTCTTATCTTCGCTCCAACTCTGATGTTCTAATCAGCTTGCATACACAACACCGCTAAAAAGGAACGAGACAGACAAACACTTTGATCTCTTCCACCCGGAGTCGCTGCACACGACAAAAATCAAACCCCTTAGCAAACCCTTTTGGCAGCAAAGGGAGCTGACAAGTGGCAACTCCCGCAACCATACAGAAGCATTCGTGTTGACATCCATCAAAACTTAAGGATGAGCTTGGTCTGTCATTTCAGGGATCTAGGGAATCCTGTGGAGCGCAAGCGGGATAGCAGCTCCAGCGAACTTTTTGACCAGTTTGGCAACATGATGTTCAAAGATGGCTACTTATTCAAGACAGTATCGCTGAAGGCAATTCTCGGAATTGAGCCCTCACTTGATGAACCGCACCAAGTCTTTGTCACCAAACAAGGGTTCAAACCTGCCCAGAAGTGAACTCAGACCCAACTTTAGAAAAACGGGAAGCTTCAATGTTACCTCGACAATATCATAGCCCAATTCCTGGCTCATCATTTTGCCAGGTGTCCCATGAGCTTCCCCTTTCCTGCAAACTTCTTTAATCCCTGTGTACTCACTCAGCTTTTTCAACTGATTGAAAGGACTTGGTTGCGGCCTTCGTCATAGTAAGATAGTCGCACCGAGTCTTCGGGGAGCCGACCGTCGCCAACAGCCAACCCCTCATAAATCTGGCGCGAACCGTAATGCGGCACCGCATTTCCCAGTTGAGTTGCAAACCTTTCCCGCCGAATGTAAGAAGAAAACAGAATTTTGAAGTACCAGACTCTATTGGTGCATGGGGATCATACAATTGCGGCAGAAGGGTCAGCTTCATTCCAATGTTAAGGCATATAAAACCGCGGAATACTCTATACAGGCCAGTTGCGGCGTCTTTTTGCTATGGTATATTGGATTTCTCGTTGCACGATCAGTCTTTTCCATGAGCGGATCTAAAAAACCATGAGCGGTATTGTTACTGACGACATATCTTGGCCGCATTAGAGGATCTGGAACTTCCAAAAACGGCAAGGTCAAATTAAAAACTATTATTTTAATAAAATTTTAATCTGCCGCATTTCCAAATTTGGAGGGGTCCGCTCATGAAAACCGCGTGTCTTAGACTTCGGCTCACCGTTCATGCGGCTCATGGCTCATGGCTCATGGTTTCTGCTCATGAAATAGTAAACCTCAGCATCCATGATGCTCCCGCACATATCATACATGTCGCAAGGGTGGTGAGTAAGAAAATCGTAGGGATCCGCTTTGGATGATGTGAGTGTGCACCTGCTTTCCGAGCCTTTTATCCTGATGCATTAAAGCAAAAGACAAACATACGTATGTGGATATGTTGCAATGCCTCATTGGTTCAAAATTAGAAGAGCCTCTTCCAGTCTGTCTGCCTCACGAAGCATCTTCACATGCCAAGAATGGGTGCCGACAAGCTGTGCTCACGACGTAGCCACATTCCCATGCAAGGGTTGGTATGTTAATAACGTCTAAATGGATGCAATGGATAGAAAGGATGGATACAATGGATGTAACACATCCAGTCTGCATTGCCTGGAAAGGGCTGATCAACCCGCGGTAATAGGTGCCACCCGCGGTAATAGGCCCTGCATGTTCGCTCAGGCATGCTGACGTGGTGTGAGCTTGTGCTGGGCTCACGGTGTAGCAACCCCCCAAAATGAAGCAGATCCTGGCTGCTGGGCAAATTAGCTGGCGGAGAGGGCCCATCCAGTAGGTGGAACAACACATAGGCATCAGTCAACTCACATGGGAGTTAGCAGACCAACTTTGAATTGGATTCGGCAGCCAGCAAATCATCAAAGAGTAACATATGGATTAGGCGGTTTAGATTCAGCATGTGTCAATGCATCAGCATTGACATTGTCCTTGTCTTTCTTGTAAGCAATAGGGTAATCAAAGGCTTGAAACAAAAGTGCCTAGCAAGCGAGCCTGCCAGTTAATTCTCTTGGGGTTAGCAAGGCTTTTAGAGGTAAGTGATCAGTTTCAACTACGAAAGGACATCCATGGAGATATTGTCTGAAATACTTAACCCCAAACACGACAGCCAAGCCTTCCTTGACGCTGATAGAGTAGTTTCTTTTGTGTTTGTCTAGGCGCCGAGAGGCATAAGCCGTGCTGCATGCTCCTGTCCACAGTGCCAAACTTGGCTGTGATAGCAGCTTGAAAGTCAAGCCAATTATCTGGTCGTGGGTTCAGTTTATGAAACCACTCATCAACTTTAGACTTGAGATTCAACCTAGCCACCTTGAACATCTTATCAGGTGTTAAGTCTTGAACATCACCAAGCATTTTTGGATCCTATCTACCCAATCATTCATATCCTCATTTTCCTTACCAAAGAAAGGAGCATCAACACTAGCAAGATTAGTCATGATTGTTTCTTTAATGACATAATTCCTTGATCATTGCCAGACCCAAAATTGCACTATCATCAACATGCAGCAAACAAAAACAACCCTAATTTTGTTCTCTCTACCACTCCCACTGTCCGTTTTTCAGCATCTCAACGTTTCCACCCCAAGTTACCTCTGTAGCCATTGTATTCACCTTAACCCACCTGACATTCTCCCTAATCCACAGTGCCATGGTGCTTCGTCCTCTCGGATGAAAGACTTTAAAGTAATGGTCCCTATCATACAAACGTCAGGTTGGATTGAAGAAATACAATCTAGGATCGGGATGAATAGCTGTCGTGCGCATACGTATCGCTACACAACTACATCGCTGTCCAAACCACACCACACATATATGCACAATAAAGTAGTCTGCCACAATCGCCCCCCTAGCTGGTGGATAGGTCCCTCTAACTCCAGATAGCTACAAGATGTAATAGCCACAGCCGTACTAAGTCCTCTATCACTGTCCCTATTGTACTCAAATTCTATATACCAAAAGGCCAGGTACAAGAGTAGCCCCATCGTTAGTCGCCGTCTTGCAATCTGTGAACTTGAGCCAAGATCTCGTGTGTTCAAGGTCTCCTAATAGCTTGGCCTTGCATTTCTTGTTAGCCTTCCATGGTTGTATCCACTCCCACTATCCAATGCAATGCGGACATAACCAATCCCCATCAGGAACCATCTCAAGAGGTGGAGTCAAACATCCCATATGCCAACCTCTAGAGCATCGATCACACACCAGCATGGTGGCTGCCCCTCTAGCAGACCCACACAACATGCACCTCAAACTTGCAGGTACCACTGCCAGGTTTGGGTCAACCCTTCCATCAACATTTGGAAGGTGACATGGTGCGCAATTACGCACATGGTCCTTCCAAATCATGCCATCCCGACCCTCTAAGATCAGGACTCCTGAGGGCAACACCTCTCGAACCCTCAAAATAGTACGTTCTGCAGTCACATCCAAGGTCGTAGGAGCAGTCTACTGCAGATAAACATAGTCACCAGGGTTAAATCTCCGAACCCCAGGACGATAGCTCCCACCACGTATGGTAGCATACCTCAACGTATCACGATGTTGTGCAATGGCAAGGTTCTCGAAAGCCATGGGCATGACTTTCTTGAACAACTCTGCACGTTGATCACATGCACGTGCCCACATGTCCGGATCATCAAGGTTGAGAACTGTAGCAGCTTCTCTATGAATGGATGCAGGCAAATCCGGCTCTCGGCCAAAGAGAAGAAAGTATGGTGAGAAGGAGACAAGTGATGCTTGCTTGTTGAACCTGCAGCCCATGGCTAACCAAGGTAACTGAAGGTCCCAATCTCCTAGGTGTCCCTTCTGCAAGCCATACTTGTGCAAACCCCTCTTCACTGTCTGAACAACCCTCTCTGCCAAGCCATCGGCCTCAGGATGATCCCGAGAAGTGGTGCGGTGGTCTACCAAGGCTTTGTCACACAACGCCTGAAACTCCCCCAAGAACTCTCTCCCTTGGTCCGTGAGTACCTCAGCTGGAGCACCGAATCGGCTAAGTACACAATCCAAGAATGCATACACAGCTCCCTCACTAGCCTTATCAGGCAATGGAACCAACTCGATCCACTTGGAAAAGTGCTCCACCATCACCAACACGTACTTGTTGTGGCGCATGGTCAATGGCAACGGCCCTGCGAAGTCAAGGCTCCACCTGTAGCCCAATCCCATGATCGGAAGATGATGCAATTGTGGAGTAGGGGCGTTGAATGAAGCACGCACCCTGTCACACACCATGCACCTAGCCACAAATTGTTGCACCTCTGTGTGCATACCACGCCACCAATACTGCCCCTGCAGTAGACTATGAGTGCGTCGCACCCCAAAATGCCCCAACTCCTCATGGGCATGCCGCACTAAACCGTGCCCGCTAGGTTGGGTGAGGCACAATCCTCACTCGACCATCTTCCCACACTCGGAGCAGGTGTGTCCCCTCCCACTTGAACCTCTTGGCTCGTTGTAGGATCCGATCCCTCTCCTTGGCAGTCACAGTGGCTGCCGTGTCTCCAGTGCGGAGGTAGTCCAACACAGCTGAATCCTCATGTATATCTTTGGCGCCACCTTGCTCATTGCTGGCCTCAGGGTCCTCAGACACTTGATCTATAGTCATCCTTGTTGCAGGTCCAACCTGGCCTTCCGCTGCCAAGATACATAGAAATGCAGATGCATGCCATCCGGGCACCATCTCCTCGTCCGTCTCACCATGCCACCAAGCTCCAGTGTCATCTTGCTGGCTCGTGCATGGATTGCGACTCAACCCATCTGCATCCCGATTGACCAAACCCGGTCGATGCACAACCTGAAAGTCATACTCTTGAAGTATGAGTGCCCACCGTGCAAGCTTCCCCGTAAGCTTGTCTGACTCCATCAACCACTTCAGTGGCTGGTGATCCATGACAAGGGTGAAGAGATTGCCATATAGATAGCACCTGAAGTGTGCCACGGCCCACACTGCAACTAAGCACTCTCCCTCATATGAGCTATACTTAGCCTCTGCAGCGTTGTTCGAGCGACTAACATAAGCCACTACGAACTCTCTTCCCTCATCATCCACCTGTGTGAGCACCGCTCCAAGCCCCAGCATGCTCCAATCTGTATGCAGCTGAAAAGGACGCCCCCTGTTAGGTCGTCTCAAGATGGGCGCCGAGGTCAACCTCGCCTTGAGCTCTTGGAAAGCTCGTTCTTGCTCATCTTCCCACTGCCACTCCTGGTCCACCTTGGTAAGCTTGGTTAGAGCCTTTGCAATGGCACTAAATCCCTTGACAAACCGTCTATAATAGTTTGCCAACCCCATGAAAGCTCGAACTTGGCTCACATCCGTGGGGCGTGGAATCTGTGCAATGGCCTCTACCTTAATCTGCTGTACCCCCAATCCTCCAGGATATATCATGTGACCCAGATACTCAATCTGGTTGTGGAAAAACTTGCACTTCCCCGGATGTAACTTCAATCCGTGCGCCCTCAAGCGCTCCAATACCACCTGAAGGTGTCTCTCATGCTCCTCCACCGTAGCACTAAAGATGATGATGTCATTTATGTAGCACCGGTCAAACTCCACCCCTGCTAGAATCCTGTCCATGACTCTCTGAAACTCTGCAGGAGCGTTCTTAAGCCCAAATGGTAAGAACCGCCACTGATATAGGCAATCCTTCCCGTGCTCATTGATCCCCCAGAATGCCGTCTTCTGCTTATCCGCCGCTTTGATCGGCAACTGGTGATATCCGGATCGTAAATCCAAAGTGCTAAAGACCTTGGCATGCCCAATGGCATCAAAGATCTCCTCAGGTGTTGGCATGGCATATCTATCGGACTTAGTCTGACGATTTACAGGCCGGTAATCACCGCACATACGTCTCTCTGTCCAATTGCCATAGACATCCTTCTTGGCTGGCATCACTATGGCTGAAGCATACTCTCCACCAGATAGCTCCACCAAACCAGCCTCCCAGAGGACCTGAGTCCTCATCTGAATCAAGGACCTCTCCATGTCACTGTATCTATAGGGTCTCCAAAAGATTGGCGTGTCAATGGCCAATTCAATACGAATCTCTTGACCCTTCAGTGCTCCCAAGTCCTTCAAACTGAAGGCAAAGCAGTTCCTGTAAGCCCTCAAGAACCGCCGTATACGTCGTCTCTCTCCTCCGGTGACTATGGGTCCAACATCAGGCTCCCAGTTGTTCTCCGTGACTGCAACCTTGAGTCCAGCAGGCTTAGAGGTAGAAGACGCGTCCCGTGGTTGCTATGCTGCAACCTCTTGAGTAGTGACCACTGCCTCCTCTCTCAGTGATAATGTCCCATCCTGCCCCATCATCCCATCCTTGAGGACCTCCTCAACCCGAGAAAAATCCCCAACCTCATCCATCACCGCCGCCTTGGCTGCCAACTCCTTCTAAACCTCGAGCACCTCCCACGTGTGCCACGGATGCAGCCTGCACCTCGTGGTCCTCACCTGCTCGCCCCCACTCGCTGCCTATACCGTCTCGGTAGGCAGGGAGACCATGAAGGGAAGTGTACTAAGTACTCTGTGCTGCTCAGCCATAGCCAAGCTGATAATCCAGGTCAAGCAATTGAGATCCATTGCTTGCCCCAACACCTGATGACGTGATGCCTCAGAAAGATGTGGCACCGCCGTGGTACCAGTGGTAAAACCCATCGCCCGCTCGCGCTCGTCAGCATTGGGCTCCACTAATTGTTGCAACTGGCTATCCCACAAGAGACTAGGTCCCCCATCCCGAAAAGCATGGGATCCTGGGAAGCTGAGCAGTGTAGATAATGCTGCTCGTGGTTGACCCACCCCGTTGACCACTGCCAAAGACGAACGGTCATCGTGTCTCACACGTTGAGACTGCCTCCCTGTGTCCAAAATGCTATCCACTGTGAGGTGTGCTGGCCGCTGCACCCCATCAAATGCACGTTTGAGCAGTGCGGGTGGCATCAAGTTAGTCCACCATAGCCGTGGACGATGAGTCCGTGACCCCACTGCAGCTGCATCCAGCAACACTGCTGACCCAAGCCACGACCGGACTTGATGCACACTGGCCATCACCCTGGCCCGAGAATCGCCCATCAGTGGCACATTCTCCAAGATGTATGCTGGAGATACAGCTTGATGAAGCTGCAAGTGGCGCAAAACCCGCACCATCTCCCAAAACAGACCCATCCTCGTGTCTCGCATTCCATTGCCATGCCGGGCTGATGAATGCCCTTGGCAGGGCCAACCTGCCACTACCAGATCAATGGAGCCAACCTGCTCCAAATCATGCGCCCCCAACAACGAAATGTTTGCTGGCAAGGCTTGTTGGTATCCACGAACTGTAGACACTGGCAACAAATTAAGGTACTGCTGTACCAACTGAACAACATGGCGCAGTGAGACGCGTCGTGCAGTCTCATCCCTCTCCACATACAAGTAACGTCGAACTCGTACACCTGCCTGCAGCACTGCAGCCAATCCAGTGCTGATCCCGCCAAACAAGTCCAGAAGGCATATGCCTTCATCCGGGCACTGCCACACAAGAGGTGTGGTGTCCAATGGCGACAACTGAGGTGGTCCTGGTGCAATCCCCGCACTCTCCTCTTCTCCTGACGGTACGAAGGCCTCTACCCAGGCTTGTTGCACCCGTTCATCAGCAGCTTGCTGCAAATCCTTGCTCGTACCCCACAATGGAGTGTGAGCAACCATGGCAGACAACTCCGCCGTACCATGCATGTCATCCTGCTCTGCTGGAGGTGGCACATCCTTTGCATGGGCATTGCCTTCCAGCAACTCTCCAGGCCAACTAACTGCAGCTATAAAGGCGGCTAGTGTTGGCATTTTGCCCCGCTGGGCAGCCGCAATACCCCCAATGAATGTCACCATCAAGGCCTGTAGCTGTGCACGACGACCATCCCCTGACTGCCATCAAGGCCTGTAGGATGCTGACTCCTCCCGAAAGTCCAGGGTGAAGCCCATGGGATATAACACTGCCCCCCACGAGGACATCGTAAGAGACCGCGTCTGTCACAATGGCCTTGGCTCGCATCACTGAGCCATCTATAGGATGATCCGGCTGCAGCCTAATGACCAACTCACGCCGTGTCATGCCCCGAGCCTGCTCTGATTCTCCCAGAGATGTCTGTATCTGGAAAGGACAATGCTCCATATCCGCCTCCATGAGGCCCAAACCTGCAATAGCAGCTCTGCCCAACATCAGTGGCTGAGCTTCCTCCGAGTCCAACAAGACCCGCAGTGGCCGGTACTTCTTACCTGCCGGTCCACTCAAAGAGAAAATGCCATCCTGGTTGTCTAACAAAACAACTCCAAGAGTCACCATGGCGCGCTCAAAGGCTGGCCTAGCAGGCAGCTCCGTCAACCTGGCAACTGCAGCTTTCCATGGCGCAGCCGTGGCAGTCTTGACCCTCAAATTCGAGGATCCCTCTGCCACTACACCTTCCAGTAACTCCGCAGAAGATGAAGTGACCTCCCCACTCTCACAGAGTGTTGCTGCTAGTCTGAACACTGCAGCTGGTCTTACCCCCGGCGTCGCAATCATGGTTGCCGAGACCAGTGGGGCTTGACACACAGAGGTGGCTGCCCCCAATAACACACCGGCTGCACTAGCCTTGGTAGCAGGTGTCAGTGATGCACGTGTAGCTCTCCCCAATGGCATAGTAACCTCCACCTCGGTAACAGTCGAGCGAGAGCTAGATGCCATGGATGGCGTCGACACTGTCTCCGCCAATGTGAATGACTGAGGGAGCCTCGCCTGACGGCTTGCCTCCCCACGCTGTGGATCCAATTCCACCTCTGCACCTCGTGGCTCAGGAACCGTGCTGCTTCCTCGAGTCACGGCTGCAGCGATCCACCCTGCTCTATTGTGCTGCTCCGCACCTGAATCCCATGCTCCCATATCTCCTCCCTCAGGAGCAGGAGGTGGACCATCCCGCCTGGGAGCCGGTACCACCTGAGCTGTAGCCATGGCAGGGAGCCTCTACTCTAGCTGCTGAAGCTGGTTGGCCATGCCTTGGTCAACACCCCGACCTTTGCGTCCTTGGCCATGTTGAGCTTGCCCTTGGCCTGCACCTCGTGCCCGGCCACCTCGTCCTCTCTGGGCTGGTCCACCTCGCCCCCGGCCACCATTGTTCCCTTGGAACTGGCCTGGGCGCAACTCAGGATGCAAGTCATAACACTGGGCATCTCCATGCCCATACTTGCCACAATGCCCACACTGCAACTGTGCAGGCTGTGCTTGTGCCGACCTTTTGCCACTCTCTAGGCAATCTCTCTTGACATGGGGTCATCCACATGTCCAACATATCACCCCTGGTTGTTGTTGGCTTGCAAACTGGCCTCTGCACCTGAGGTCCCCTGTAAGCTCCATGAAATTTGGGTTGGGAAACCTTGCCCCCCTGACCACGCTATTGGGCAGTCCCTTGTGCCTGTGGGCTGGCAGCTGCGCCTCGTGCAGGCATGTCTTTGCCAAATCCAATGGTAACAACTCGTTCCTCCACCATGTTGAGCTCAATCCGCTCAGCCAGCAGAAACACATCTACTAATGTGGGTTGGGATGCTTGTAACAGGGTTGCATCCTGCACCCTTCTCCTGAGCTCCTTGTCCAAAATTCCATACCAGAACTGGATTGCCTGAGCTTCAGTAACCCCTTGGGTCACACTTATCAAGCGCCTCATACGAGTGTACGCCTCTCGCAGGCTCTCACTGGGTTTGCACTGGAAGTCTTGCAAACTTCGTAGCTTCTCTGTCCGTACACCTTGATAGTTCCTCCGCAACTCCTGGAAGAACTCCACCACCAGGCTGAATGTAGGCACATGTGTTGTAGTTGTGGGATGATGAGTAGTAGGACCGTCTGCAGAAGTACCGGCACTACTTGTTCCACTACTAGTGCTAGCCGTGGGAGGTATTGGTGCTGATGCCGGTACTGGCCGTGTTGTTCCTCGAGTAATGGAGACGTAGTCAGGTGACCAATATATCCTCCACTCTTCAATTTTTGCTTCATGTCCTCGCCTGAACTCGTGGTAATCGTCCATAGGCGGGCCTTCCAAATGCTGGAACAATCCCTTCCACGCCATGAATGGGGTGAACAGCTGTGGATTGCGCATTTGCTGCAAATCACACCAGCTGTCGAACTCCTGGATAAAATCATCCAGCTCGATTGTGCCCACAGCTCCAGAGTACCTACGAGGCCCCTTGGTAGCTCTATACATCTCCTCCATGTCGTCCCACAACAATGGCGAAGAAAACTGCACACTTGTTGATGAAGCCTCCAAGTCTGTGTCAGACTCTGCAGTAGTTGAGGGTGGAGGTGAAGGTGGTCTGAACCGAATACCTCGTCTTGTGAACCCACTCTCACTGTTACTGCCTGTAGGCGTACTCCCCTCAAAACCCTTGGGTAACTCCGTGATGACACTCACAATGTGCACCTCCCCCACGTGACACTATAAGTACTAGTACTAATTCTAATAGTAACACGGGTGGGCACCTGTTGCAGTTTAAGGGTCATATCCCAGTGGCTCAGGGCACCTGCACTTGCATCCACCGCAAGAACTCCTATGGTTGGCTGGTCATCAACCCAGTCTCACCATAGAAGAAACACTGGTGGTCTTGCTGGTCATCACTCCAGCCTCACCACCGACAACATACTCTAGGATTGACCGGTGATTAAATCCGGCCTAATCCCTATGAAACCAAGCGCCCACAAAAAACCAACATGGCGCACAGTCAAGCATGCAGGTGTTGGGGGGATCCAAACACAAGAAATCAAAACATCAACACCCCCACACCAAAATCCATCTGCAATGCTGATCCTGCAGAATATCCCAGCCCAAAACCCCGGACTGACTGGCCTCCACCAAGAGAGGCTTTGGCAACTACAAGTACAAAGTAATGAAAATAGTAAAGAGAGGGAGAGGAAGAATAGAAGCCCGACCAAGCAAGATCTAATCCTGATCTATGCTATCAACTGCCAGACTTCTCTCAAAGTGCCTCGCTCTGCATGATGGTAAGGTGTAGGAGGTATATCTATGTCCAGAAACCTGCCACTAACCTTGTCCCAAGCTACAGTAGCTCGCTCTAACCAACCCTCCTCCTCTTTCTGCCAGGTAGAGACAAAGCAATACTCCCCTATCTTCCGCTCACTGAACACTAAAGAAAATAAAGGTAGGGTTTGACAGTCTCTCAACTTGAAAGCTTTGAGACGGTTGCGGGTGTCCTCATTGCGAATGACTACATCTCCTTCAAGCAGAACAAACTTGTCATTGCTAATGAACCCCCGCTCGTGGTTGCCTTGTGCAGAGCGTGTCCGGCTGCAACCATGTCTGATTGCACAAACTTGTGTAGCTCCTGCTCCTCTGCTCCAGTACACCACGGCCTTGTGGCTGAACACCTTGGTCCCCGGGGCTGTCTTTGGCTGTGTTCCAAGCCTAGCTTTCACCCACTTTGGTATTTCACCTACAGCTGCAGAACTGCTGGCTCCAACAAAGTTCTGACTGTCCAAAGCAATATTGAGGCCCTCAACGCCAACTACATCAGTTTGTTGTCTACTGCTAATGCCTGACTCCCAGTATGCAATCAACTCGTCAACTGTTCTCCACTCAAATCAGTCTGAGTTCCTTGGGAAACATAAATCTTGTCCCTTTGTATGCACAGGCTAAGAGAAGAGACCTGCCCTTCAATTACGTCCTCATTTCCCCCAGCCATACAAGGAGGACATCCACAGATTTGTCTCTCATGTAGACCACAACAGGTTCTAGAAACAGAATTGTGGATCTTTCATAGCACACTCACACTCACACTCAAAAAATTCCATAGATTTTTAGCAGAGTCCAAAAAACTAAAACCATAGGTAGATTTCCCCATTCTGTAAGTCCCTGCGCAAGTTTTGGGTCAAACGGCCTTGGTAGGCCAAAGTTATGGCCAAACATGCTCTATCTAATTTAAATTAGATCAAAGAACGATTTTCTTTTAATTTTTCACACCCAAAACGTTCTCGCCATTAAAAACTGTTCCCACGTTTTTGCGATTCACTGCAGGTTCCCATCACGTTCAAAATACCGTGCCCTGTGAGTGCCCGAAATGGTGGAATTGAAGTCTACCAACAGAGGTTGCTGTGCAGGGATCCTCCTTCGCAGGCACACGCTTGGCAGCTGCTGCACGTCCTGCATCCCGGGTCTGCCATGCCTCTGGCGTCGGGGCTGCTCTTTCACTCTCCAGCGGCTCGCTCCAGAAAAGGGATGGACCCTAAGTTCTTGAGGAATCAGAGATATGCCAAGAAACATAATCGTGTGGGCGGCGACAACAGTGAAGTTGATGCTGCTGAAGAAATGGAATGAGAGATGTGTAGATGGAGCAATCGATGAGTGCCCAGGTTGCAGCGGGAGTCTCCTGCTTGTCTTTATGCAAGGTGGGGCACTGATGAAGGTCTATAGCTACGCTTTAAAACATTTTCGATCTGCACTCCATCAGGCTCCTTGTTGGCAATCGAGGTATTGGTTGCGGCCTATGTAGGTCAGATGCTGTCAAGAGGGCCTTTGAGTTGTTGCAAGTGTCCACTTGTGAAGGATCCTCAATGCGCTCAACTCATTCCTGATTGCGTTCTTCACCTCTTTCATGGGGATCCTACCATGTTCGAGTCCTACTGGCTGGCCCAGCCCCAGGCAACCACTGTAATCCTAGCGTGGCAAGGCATGAGCTATTTTGCTCACAAGCACAACGCCTTCCTGTTTGTGGACCACCATTTGGACCAGACAATCCGTGCCTTTCACAGCTTTGTTGAGAATGTTGTCGCCGAGAGCCGCTACATTGTACTTGGAACTGGCTCGACACACTTGTTCCAAGCTTCAATTTACGCCCTATCCTCGCCCCAGTCGTCCACTCCAACGAGCATCATCTCGGCTACCCCTTATTATTCGCCGTATCCAGACTTGACAGACTTCCTCAAATCCGGGGTATTCAAATGGGCAGGAGATGCACACCAGTTTCAACAGAACTCTTCACAAGATGCTTACATTGAGATAGTGACATCACCCAATAATCCAGATGGAACCATCCGGCATGCTGTGGTCAATGGCAGTGGATCAACAGCTCATGATCTCGCCTACTACTGGCCACACTACACTCCAATCACCTCCGCTGCTGACTTTCCCGTGATGCTCTTCACTTTCTCCAAAATCACAGGCCATGCTAGCACTCAACTCGGTTGGGCGGTTGTGGAAGACGAGCGCGTTGCCATCAAATGGCGGAGTTTGTTCGATTGAACACACTTGGTGTATCCCAGGATGCACAAGCCCGGGCAACTGTTAGAGGACGGTAGGGGACTTAGACACTTATACGGGATCTGTAGGGTACCCTTAATTTTTGCACAGACTGAGACAAACAGGAACCTTAGGGGTGACAGCAGCGCACTGTAGAGGGGGGTTACATAGCCCACACAGCCGACACAGCAGTCACAGCCCACACAGTCGTCACAGCCCACACAGCCACACAGCCGGCACAGTCGTCACAGCCGACACAGCAGTCACAGCCCACACAGCCGTCACAGCCCACACAGCCCACACAGCCGTCACAGTCGACACAGCCCACACAGCGTCACAGTCGTCACAGCCCACACAGCCCACACAGCCCGTCACAGTCGTCACAGCAGACACAGCCCACACAGCCAGTCACAGCCCGGCACAGCCACACAGCCAGTCACAGCCCGACACAGCCAAACACAGCCAGTCACCGCTTGACACAGCTGTCACGATAATAGGGAACGAAGAGTAGGACAGGGAACGACTGTGGGGAACAACACCAGTGAAGGGAACATGTTAGTTCACATACGACGGTTAGAGAGGGAAACGGTTAGAACCGCGGATAGGAGGATAAAGGGAAGAACGGGGAATGATGAAGGATGATTATGATCATTATTCGGGAAGGACTTCGGAGACAGGCGGGAGCGGAGATCGGAGAGCACGATGAAGGAGAAAAGAGGATTAGTAGATGCTTGTTATATGCAAAGCTATAGTGATATAGGAAAGAAGAATAGAGACATAATGGCTTCGGCCTGATACCTGATAAATCATAATCTGATACTTATACGATACAATCACACTGTGTAGAGAGATCTGAGTGAAGCTGTGGATTGAATGGATGAGTGAAGGAAACCGATAGATTGATGAAGCAAACTGATACTTAATTATCAATGGTAAGGTAGCTAAGATGAATGCGGAAAGGGAAACAAATAGGAAACACCCCCATGATACACTGGCTGTAGGTCATGACTGATTGTTCTGCGCGGGCTGAGTACTTAGAGATTTCCAACTCTTCTATCTTGGAGTTTCCGCCTCGGATAGCGAAGGGATGGGTGAGTAAAAGCCGCGCGACATTTGGCGACCATACTGGGGACCTGGGACATGAACAACCAGATGTGACAGGCATCTGGTGGGATCATGGTGGTTGGACCATTAAAGAATTTGAAGTGAATCAAATTCCCTGTGGAACGAAGGAAGAAAGATTGTCCAAACAATTCTTTCAAAGGTTCTTGGAATTGCCAGACGGATGTAAAGAAAATATTCTTAAACGAGTGCATGATGCTGATCCAGAATGGGGTCTGGAGAAAGGAGTGATAAAGATTTATCAGGTAGCCTGTAGAGGAAGAGCACGTTGGTTACCAACATTAGTTTATGTGATAGCGTTGCTATCCATTAAACGAGTAGAGTTTGAAGGCTGGGAAGAAAGAAAGGTGAATGTTTATACTCATATGCATGAAGAGCTTGTACTGGTAAAGAATTGGATTCCAAAGGATATTTTGTGGATCAAACTCACACCAAGAACAGCTTTTCAGACTTGTTTGCCATATGGTTATATGGTAACGGAGACTTCAAGTATAGCCAAGGGTGCATTGAAGCTTGAAAGAAATCCAGGCATATACGAGAGATATTACAGAAGAGAGTTTTGGTTATTGCCACATTAAAAGAAATGAAAGACATGGGACATGAGTGATGAAAGAGAAGCTAGACGACAAAGATATTCATCAAAAAGAGAAAGCTATCTGAAAGCTAATTATCCATATCTTTGGGAGAGAGGAATAGACATAGGGGAATCATCTGGACCTCTCACACCATCAAGATCAAAAGTGCATCACCTATACCGGAAGAACTAGAGTTGGATGCCACTCCTTCTGTTTCTTTGCAAGAAAGATTAAGGGAATTGGTACAGGAAGAAGATCAATCACGAGGTGAAAGATCTGAGGTACATCCTTGGATAAAAGACTTGACAGAAATCTTTGATAAGAGTTGGCATGGAACACCAAAAGCAGGAACTCCAGTTTCTGAGCAGAAGATGAAGAAGGAGATGAGGATGTGGCAGAGCCAACGGAGAGTTCAGACTCTCCAACACCATTACAGTTGAGTTACATGAGTGAAGAAGAAACCCAAGGGCAGAACTTGGAGGATGAAAACAGAGAGAAGAAATTAGAAGAGGAAGAATATGAAGAAGTAGACCCAACAGCTGAGGTTGAGACTACAACCAGGACATCCCAACCCGTTGGACCTGGATCAAGTGGAGCACTTGGATCACAGGCCAACGAAGGTGTCGGCTCAGGGGGATCAGGCGGGCTGCCTGGATCTGGCTCTGGGGGGACAGGGAGTGTGGGAAGTAGTGCAACTGAAGCTGGGAATACTGTGAATATCGTGGGGCCAGAAGCAGGGAGTGCTCAAGGGCCACCACTTGGTGGAAGATCCACCACAAAAACAACAGGTCCAGAAGGACCAGCACCAGCAAGGGTGCCAGCACCTGTCAGTGGGCAGAAGGTAGGGCCACAGATGGCGTTACAACCAACACGGGCAAAACCACCCTTTCCAATATATTCAGGAAAAGGGGATCCCGATGTACACATTAGCCAATTTGAGCACATGTGTATAGTGAACAATGAGAATGGCGATGATGCCAAGATGAGACTGTTTCCTTGTTCACTTATCAAGAAAGCAAGTGAATGGTATGCAAGATTCCCTGATAATCATTTCCTAACCTGGAATGGCTTGAATACAGCATTTCGAAATAGGTTCAGGACAAGTAAAACTGAGGATGAAGTGTATGGAAGTTTACAACAGCTGAAGCAGAAGAAGCATGAAACTGTTGAAGAGTATATGGAGAAGATGGAATTGATGATGAAAAAGCTGGCTGCAGTACCAGCACCCGGTTTACAGAAGACTTGGTTTGTGAGTGGACTAAGACCAGAGTTGCAGAAGAAAGTGGATATGTTACCCCATAATACAGTGGAGGAGGCATTTGAAACTGCAAACAAAATTGAGCAATTGGGAATGCTCAGGAGAGAGAAAAAGGAAGATGAGGACTCTGAAGATGAGTCAGATGAAGAAGAAGAGCAAGAACTAAAAAGAAAGAGTAAGAGAAAGGAAAAGTTGAAGAGGGATAACTATGAGAAAAGATTGGAAGAAATCTTGAAGAAGTATGCCACAGAGGCTGCAACACATTGGAGGAAGGGTGTATGGTGTGCAAAGTGCCAGAATGAAGGCCATACCACTGCAGAATGCCACATGAAGGAGAAACACTGTACTATCTGTAAAATGGATAACCATTCTACTGAGAATTGTTACTACAACAGAAGGACAGCTGCAAGAGAACCTAGGCAAGTAAGGGTGCATCAAGTGCAGCCCCAGCCAAGAAGAATAATGATCAGGACCACTATGGTAGGTCTGGTGGTTATAACAATGGCATGGAAGGGAGAGGTAATTCAAGAGGGAATTACCAAGGAAATTCCAGAGGCAACTATCAGGGTAATCCAAGGGGAATTACCAGCCCGGGAATCAGGATTATAGAAATAATCCAAGAACAGACCAAGGGCGAGGACCCAATGGTGAAGAGCTATGTTACTATTGTAATCAGCCAGGACATCGCAAGGCAGCCTGTTCATTCTGGATAAGACACCAGAATGAGATGAGAGCTCCTGTGAATGAGGGCCCAGTGGTGGCAGCTCACATGGTTAGGCCATGTGTTGTACCAGAAGTAAGTACAATGATAGTAACAAGAAGTAAAGCCAAACTAATACCTCCAGTAGAAGAGGAAGAAGATGAGACTGGAAGTGGCAATGATATGCCTGAAGATGAAGAGACTTGGAAAGATGAGAAGGAACTGCACAAGGAAGTGGCAGATACTATAAGGGAAATGCAAAAGAGTACGGATATTCCTGTGGCAGATTCCTCTGATTCGGATGGAGAAAAAGAGGGAGTGAGGAAGAAAGGAAAAAAGAAGATGCAGACATGCAAAGTAATGAAGAGACTTTGGCTGAAGTAATATGTCAGACCAAAGCAGAAATTACCATTGGACAGCTATTAGCTGTGGCACCTTATTGTAGGCACAGGCTGTATCAGGCAATCAATCGAATTGCCCAAGAGACAGGAACACAGACCTGAACAGCAAGGTGACCAGTTATAATGTGAAGCCGGAAGGGCGAGAACCAGTCATGGACTTTGATGATTCTATGCCAGTAATCCAATTGAGAATTGGAAGCACAGAACTAACTGATGTACTGATAGATGGTGGTTCTGGAGTAAATATCATGACAGACCAATTAAGGAAGAAGCTTGGTCTAAGTAACATGAAACCAGCCCCATTTACAGTAACAATGGCAGATCAAAGAAGTGTACAGCCATTGGGATTAATAAGAGGAGTTAAGATACAGATACAGAAAATGATCTTTATGATCACAGTAACTGTATTAAAAATGGATGAAGTCATGGAGGCTTACTCCTTATTATTGGGACGTCCGTGGCTGAAACAGGCCAGGGTATTCCATGACTGGAATTCTCAGTTACTAACTGTGCATAATGGGATGCACGAGATACAAATTACCACAAAGAAATCTAGTAGATTACCTGCTACAAGAAGACCTCGAGGAGTCAGAGAGTATGACTGGAGGGAGGACTGGATGAGGAGCAGGAAGCTACCCTATTTGCTGCACACCCAGAATGGGAGCAGGTTGCAGAGATGCGGCTGGAAAGCCTAAGTTGTTTGAGAGGTATCTGCTGTGGTGTAGTGACAGCAACACCAATTGAAGAGGAAACCAACTGTTACCCACCACATTTCTATGAAGAAAAGGAGGGAGAGATAGAAATCCTAGAAGAACCAGCCACTGTGAGCTTAAAGGATGAAGTGGTGACTGGTTGGACAATCACAGCTGATGAGCAGGTGAGAGAAGTAAATGTGGGAACTCAGGAGGAACCGAGAATGGTGAAAGTAGGAGCTGATTTGGAGCCAGAGTTCTTCGAAGAAGCTAAAAGCTTGTTCATCAAATACGAGATGTATTTGCTTGGAGCTATGAGGATCTAAAAGGGATACCACCTGAAGTCTGTCAGCATAAAATTGAACTGGAACTAGGGTCAGTACCAATCAAGCAGGCAAGGTATAGAATGAATCCCAACTACGCACAGAAGGTTGGAGAAGAGATAAAGAAGTTGGCTGAGGCTAAGTTTATATACCCAATAGAGTATACAACTTGGTTGTCACCCATTGTTATAGTTCCCAAGAAGAATGGCAAACTAAGAGTATGTGTGAACTATAAGAAGCTGAATGCTTGTACGAAGAAAGATCCTTTCCCTTTGCCATTCACAGAAGCAGTATTAGACACTGTGGCAGGCCATGAGATGTACTCATTCATGGATGGCTTCAGTGGTTATAATCAAGTGCAAGTGGCAGAAGAAGACCAAGGGAAAACAGCTTTCATCACAGACTGGGGGCTTATGCATACAAAGTCATGCCCTTTGGACTTTGTAATGCACCAGCGACCTTTCAGAGAGTGATAAGTGAATCTTTTCATGAGTATCTGGATGATTTTCATGCAGGTATTCTTGGATGATTTCAGTGTGTACAGCTCTAAGAGTGAGCACTTGCATAAATTGGAGTTATGCCTGGCCAGATGCAGGATGAGAGGTCTGGGCTTGAACCCAGAGAAGTGTACTTTCTGTGTGAACTCAGGGGTGCTTCTGGGACACATTGTGTGTAAGAAGGGACTCCTTGTGGATCCCAGGAAGACAGAGTCCATTAAAGTCTCTCCACCACCAGTGAATGTTAAGAGTTTAAGGAGATTCCTTGGGCAAACCATTATTACAGAAGATTTGTCAAAAATGATGCACAAATAGCAGCACCATTGAGCAAGCTTCTGAAGAAAGATGCAGTGTTTGCATGGACAGCTGAATGTCAACAGGCGTTTGAGGAACTTACACTGTCAGTAACAACTACACCTGTGCTGATTAACCCTCACTGGCATGTAGTATTTCATGTTCACTGCGATGCATCAGGAGAAGCGTTGGGAGCGGTGTTAGCCCAGAATGTTACAGGGAATATAGATTCACCTGTGTACTATGCTAGCCGGTTGATGAACAGTGCTGAGAGGAACTATAGCACAACGGAAAGAGAAGCATTGGCATGATCTATGCAGTGAAGAAATTCAGGCATTACCTATTGGGAAGAAAGTTTATGTTTTATGTGGATCACCAGGCTCTGATATATCTGGTGAACAAACCTTTGATAAGTGGAAGGATAGCGAGGTGGTTAATAATCTTGCATGAGTTTGAGTTCGAGGTTATTTACAAGCCTGGCCGTTTGCATCTTGTGGCAAAGGCATCATTTGTCACACTACAACAGGAGAGGCCGCCACAGGAGGGACGATCAGTTACCTGATGCGAGTTTATTTGTAATGGAGGTGCAAGGAAGGTGCAGAGAATGGTTAGATTGGCAGTGGCCAATCAGATACTACCTTGCTCATGGTCAGTGCCCACCTAGTTATGGTAAGGAGCAGAGGAAGAGAATCGCTATCAAAGCTTTACCTTATACTATGGTAGGAAGCAGAATGTATAAGTTAGGACCAGATGGGGTACTAAAACGATGCTTGTACCACCATGAAGTAAATAAAGTCCTTGGAGGAAGTTCATAAAGGAGTGGCTGGAGGTCATTTTGGAGAAGAGACTACCAGTAGAAAGATACTACTCGCAGGATACTGGTGGCCCTACTTTGTTCAAAGATGTACATGAGTATTGTCAGAAGTGTGATGAATGTCAGAGGCTAGGACCTTTGCAGAGATCTGGAAGAATGGCCTTGCCTCCTACAATGCCTACGGAACCATTTCAGAAATGGGGACTAGACTTTGTTGGACCAATTAATCCACCATCCGAAGCACGAAACAGGTACATAATTACAGCCACTGATTATACTACAAAGTGGGTGGAGCTAAAGCTTTGAGGGACAACACAGCCAAGTCCACAGCAAGGTTCCTGTACGAGAACATACTTACACGATTTGGATGTCCTTAGAATTATCAGTGATCAAGGAAGTCACTTCATGAATGAGACCATTGAGTTTATTGGACTAAAGAGTTTATGATTGTGCATAGAAAGAGTACAACATATTACCCACCAGGGTAATGGACAGGCAGAGGCTTCCCAACAAAATACTATGTACTATCTTGGCTAAGATAGTCAATGCAAACAGAACCGATTGGTGACTTCGTATAAAGTCACCACAAAGTATACACCATTCCAATTAGTTTATGGTATGGAAGCCTTACTTCCAGTGGAATTCCTGTTACCTACCATGAGAACGGAGTGGGAAAAAGAATGGAATTGCAAGACTCCATCAAAGTCAGGAAACATGAATTATACCATGTGGAAGAAATACGTGCTGATGCAGCGGAGACCAGAATTCAGATTTGATGAAGGCAAGTTAAGACTTTTAAGACGGGGATTTGGTTCTATGGTTGCAGAAGAAAGGAAAGATTCAAGCTTCTAAGCTTAAATCACCATGGAAAGGACCTTATGTCATACAAAAGATGTATGATAACAACCAGCCATGTTACAAACCATTAACAAAGAAATGCTGGGAAGAGTCAATGCAAATAAGTTGAAGGGGTACAGTGGTATCCATGACAAACCCCTGCAGCATGATTTGCATGTTGAACCGCAAGAGCAGTCACGGGCTGCACCAGTGTTACGAACGGAGTATGGAACACTTGTCGCTAGGCCCAGTATATATGACCGGGGTGGGCAAAAACAAACGTGACACACCAAGCTATCACAGCCCATCACGGCGTGACCACAGCCACACAGCCACACAGCCCAGCACGGCGTGACACAGCCTATCACAGCCCGTCACGACGTGACACAGCCTATCACAACCTACCGCAGCGTGTCACACACCTATCACACACCACGCTAAGCTAACCACAGTGCAACACAGCCTATCACAGCGTAACACAGTATGACACAGCCTGTCACAGCTCAACACAGCCTACTAAAGTTACACGATCCTAGAATCAGTGACAAGTGGACACATAAAAACTTCAGGAAAATGGCTGAAGGAAGAAGAAACGGAAATTAATTTAAAAATAGAAAATAGCACGTGGAGGTCAGGGTGCGACACACAGCAGAGAATGAAGTGCAAGGACAGGTGTCAAAAGGAAAGAGGACAAGAACGGCCGTCAAAAGGGATGAAAGGCGGGCCCATTAATGAATACGGAAAAAGGGAAACAGAACGAACGGCAAGTAAAGAAAAACGGAATTCATGTCGCATGTGTGATCCTAGTGGACTATCCAACAGGAAAAGTCCACTAAAGAAGATAAAAGTTAAAATCCAGTCACAGCGGATACAGCCAATAGAAAACCAGAGAAATGATCAAGAAAATGGAGGGAAATTGAGCGCAAGAGGCGGCGTCGTTCTGAGTAACGGGCGTCTCGACAGGACAGGCCATAAATGCTATAACTTGGAAACTATGGAGGAACTAACAGACTATACGCTCGCAATATTACTTACGCAATGGCAGAGACACGAAACGAAAGAGCGCACAGCAGCACAAAAGAATGTTATTACTGGAAGCAGGACCTTCAGAGAGGGAGGAAGAAGTTACTTCTGCATCACAACCAACACAGCCACTTGAACGACTTGTCACAAGGTCACAAGTTATCCATGCAGCTCAACCCGAAATAATTGATTTGGAAAGTGAAGGGATAGATATTCCAACTACAGAACAGATAGTGGCGGAAATAGAGAAAGGGGACCTTCTCTATGAATATTCTGGTCTGGTCAAGCAGACAGAAATCACTGAGGTGCAACAGTTGCCCAAGAGAAATCCTGAGGTACATATAATGCACACACACTGTGTCGGAGGTACCACAGGCGGAAGGCCATGACACTGTAGCACCGGTCATAAATGAAGTAGTTCAGGAAGAAAATCCGGTGGGACAATGGTCTGAATGGTTAGTGAGACATCATACTGTTGAAGATCGGAGAAACAGCAACAACCTCACCATGATGACCCTCAACAGGCAATGCTGATGAGTTCCATAGGCAGGACACTTAATTTGTTGGGGACTTATGTCAAAACCCATGTTCCAATTACCCAATTGACAGCCTTGAAAGAAGAACTCAGGAAGGAGTTTGAGGCTCGACTTGCCACTGAGTGTGCAAACAAGGTCGATGAAGAGGTCACTCTCAAGATGAAGCAGGACTTGGCCAATACAGAAATGGCTTTGCAATTGGCCAAGCAACAATTGATTGAGGCAGGCCTCGCGCAAGACCAGTTGCACGAAGCACATAAGCAACAGCTATACCAAATGCAGGTGCAGCATGAAAGCAAGTTGCAAGAACTGAATGCACTACATACGGAGTTGCAGACAGTGCATAACAGATGGCGATACAATGCGCTACATTTACAACTATGCTTGACCAATCAACAAAAGAAATAAACAGTCAAGCGGAAAAATGTACGAAGGCAGAAGAAGAGAATGTGGAGCACATGAAGCTCATTGTCGATATGAAGAATACAATCTGTCGCAATGAAGATACTTTCAAGCAATACAGGCAGATGGAAGCTGAGCAAGAGAAATACATCGTGGAGTTGCAACAAACCATCGTGGCCAATAGAAATGAAATCGCGGTCAGTAACAAGGCTTCGAAAGAAGCCAATAATCTACTTGCTGCCTATGCGCAATTGGTTGAGCCACAGGCGAAGCGCATGAAGGCTTTACAACAGCAGTTGGAATTGTATAAGCTAAGAGAGGAGCAAACTCTCAGGGGAACCACAAGCAGCTTGGTGGATAAGAGCCTTATGCAGGTCTGGTTAGCACAAGGGCCAGTAGAAGGCAAAGCCCCACGGAAGCTCACCCAAAGCGAGATGAATGAGCTTAGACTGCAGGTGCAGAACATTGCCACAACTACTATAGACAATGTCTATAGTAGGATAGCAGAGTTACAAGAGGATGTAGACGGACTCCAGACTCAAGTGGAAGACCTCACTTCAAACATCGACCAAAGAGTCTATATCCCTCAGGAACAGCTAATGGCTTCTTATTTGCAATCCAGAACTCTGGCTTTTCAGTCTTCACAGGAGGTGCAGGAGATGCCAATGGTACAGGAACCAGTACCACCACCACCACAACAGGTCAGTGTACCAGTAGCTGAACCTGTGGTTACTACAACCACACCACAGCCACCACAGCCGGAGGTATGGGGCAATGCAGCTTTTAACCCACCTAAAACTCCAGCTGCCAGGGAGTACAGTAGGGCTATGATTATGCCCTTCAACCAAATTCCCATCATGTTGGATTTGGCTTGGAAAGAATTTAGTCCTCCGCAGTCATTCGCACATTACTACCAAATCATGCGTATTTGGCTGCCAGTGGCAACCAGGACTAAAGTTCTTCCAAACAATCGACATATTGAAGATCATCACTTTGCACAATACTGGCATGAGGCAGGTACCATATTGAGGGAATTGGTTGCTTTCCAGGTTGTACATGGACTCATTTATACCAAGACCAAGGAAATAGCAAGTATTGTCATGGGGTGCGGGCTATACTACGCTGCTTGTTTTCTGATACGTTACCACATTGAGCAACAAAAGATGCAAGCACGCTTTCAAAGTTACTCCAGTGGAGATCATTGGGTATTACCTTTGGTGCCACCTCATATGTACCTATATGACCCAAAAGTTATGATACAGAAGGATTCTCAAATTCGTTCATGGTTTCAAGCAGCCTGCAACAATTTGTCAACACAGAAATTCGGACTTGATGACATTTTCTATAAGGGACATATCGCATGGAAATACTTGCACGCTGCACCAGTAATTGGTACCCCACTCATTTGGACAGACAAGGAGCTCAGTGTCTACACCAATTTTGCTGTTCAACGGTTACACCAGGTCGTAAAATGTAAACTTCCAGACATGGTAGGACAGCATTGTATGCCCAAGATGATTCCACAAAAAGTTCGAAAATTAAAACACCTGAGAGGCGATGAGGATTCTGATACAACTGTTTCTTCACAGAATTCTTTTGACATGGGAGAAGACTATGCAATTCAGATGGAAGAGAAGAAACAAAGGGGATCTCCTATGCCGGAAAGATTACCTCGATATCAGCCTCCAGAAGGCCTCACTTATCCAGGTAGTGATCAACCATCTCCGTCAACCAGAGACAGACCTCGGGCTCGTACACACAGCCCGCCACGAAACTCTCAACGTCAACAAGGTGCTCACTCACAAAGGGTTGCTACTCAGAAACAGTAAACCGTGAGGACACGGCTTTTTGAGGGAGGAAGGGGTAAATGTTAGAGGACGGTAGGGGACTTAGACACTTATACGGGATCTGTAGGGTACCCTTAATTTTTGCACAGACTGAGACAAACAGGAACCTTAGGGGTGACAGCAGCGCACTGTAGAGGGGGGTTACATAGCCCACACAGCCGACACAGCAGTCACAGCCCACACAGTCGTCACAGTCCACACAGCCGTCACAGTCGACACAGCCCACACAGCCGTCACAGTCGTCACAGCCCACACAGCCCACACAGCCCGTCACAGTCGTCACAGCAGACACAGCCCACACAGCCAGTCACAGCCCGGCACAGCCACACAGCCAGTCACAGCCCGACACAGCCAAACACAGCCAGTCACCGCTTGACACAGCTGTCACGATAATAGGGAACGAAGAGTAGGACAGGGAACGACTGTGGGGAACAACACCAGTGAAGGGAACATGTTAGTTCACATACGACGGTTAGAGAGGGAAACGGTTAGAACCGCGGATAGGAGGATAAAGGGAAGAACGGGGAATGATGAAGGGATGATTATGATCATTATTCGGGAAGGACTTCGGAGACAGGCGGGAGCGGAGATCGGAGAGCACGATGAAGGAGAAAAGAGGATTAGTAGATGCTTGTTATATGCAAAGCTATAGTGATATAGGAAAGAAGAATAGAGACATAATGGCTTCGGCCTGATACCTGATAAATCATAATCTGATACTTATACGATACAATCACACTGTGTAGAGAGATCTGAGTGAAGCTGTGGATTGAATGGATGAGTGAAGGAAACCGATAGATTGATGAAGCAAAATGATACTTAATTATCAATGGTAAGGTAGCTAAGATGAATGCGGAAAGGGAAACAAATAGGAAACACCCCCATGATACACTGGCTGTAGGTCATGACTGATTGTTCTGCGCGGGCTGAGTACTTAGAGATTTCCAACTCTTCTATCTTGGAGTTTCCGCCTCGGATAGCGAAGGGATGGGTGAGTAAAAGCCGCGCGACAGCAACCACCTTACTCCGGACAATCATGCTGGCTACGCGCAACCGGCTGTCAAATACGGGGGACTGATGGACGCGGCGAAGCAGCCCTTCTTCCATTATGGCCAAGCGGTGATGGAGGAGAGATGAAAGAAGCTGCAGCAGAAGTTGGAGGGCAGCACGCGCTTCGCTTTGCCTGATTATGACCCCTTACACTGTTCCTTCTTGGGAAAGATGTTTCGGCCCAACCCAGCTTTTGTATGGCTGCGTTGTAAGGAGGAAGAAGACTGTCAGGAATTGCTTCGCCAACACCGCATTGTATCCCGTGCAAACCCAGATTCCAGTGAGCTCAAGTCACCCTTCATTTCTTGATGGCATTGCTCCCCTCTGGCAGGCGCATAGATTACAAAACTGCTACACCTGCTTACTCATCCCCTGCCTTCATTGCTTGCTGCATCAGTATTGATCCCATGCACATCTTTCTAACTAATGATTACCTGAACACAGATAATCGTTTCTCTCACTTTCAAAACAAAAACCACAAGTGCTAAAACTAAACTCACCTCTGGCACTCACAGATGCAAGCTCATCTCTCTCGAGTGATAAGAAAGAACTAAACTCAAATAATAAGAGAAACACAAAACACAACACCATCACTCTTTAAAATAATAGTCGAGCCAGGGGCACCCCAAGCTATGGGGACTCCACCCCACAACAACCTATCCTCCCTTCATAAGCACACTCAGGTTTTGAACAGTGAAGGAGCTCGGTCGTGCAGGCTCAACTCGAGAGAGATGAGCCGCACGACTGACGCTCTCGTGAAGATAAGACGGTTCAGGTGTCAAACTAAACTTGACACCTGATTTAACACTAAATCCAAGTGTTAAATACAAATAACTAGATTTATTCTAGTTAGTTTCACACTGTGTTTATTTAACTTGACATAGCACTTCTTCTTCGACTAAATAGATCAGAACATCTCCAATGTTAGGCTCATCAGGAATCAGTGTGTGGTCATGCCCTGCCCTGGACCTCACTCAAAGCAAATGAGCCAATTCAACAATCCCAATGGCACCAAGCAAAAGCACACCAGAACGAACAGGCTCTGATACCAAAAGAGGGCCTCCATGTAAAATCTAGAAGCACTACACATTCAGAATTTCCAACCAATGGTTCATACACAACTGTTGCAACGGAAAGGAATACAGTCATGACATATTTCTCTATTGCTCTTGCAGAAAGTTGTGATTGCATATGCCCAAGTGTTCCTCCTTTCTTCGTAGCTAATATCCACAGTTTATGCATTGCCCGTGAGTGTCAGCAAATACAATTTCCCTTATGGCTATAATTCCCTTTTTGTCATGTGATCACACTGTGCAGCATCCTACCCGGCCTCTCTCTCTCTAATTTTATCTCTGTCATCTTACGTTCATTATCGGACATTCACAAGGTGTATATATTCTATGATCAGCCTTGCAGCATTGAGGGCATGAGCCATCATAAGAGTCCGCCTTTTACTTTCATGAGAATCAGCTTAGCACTCACCAGACAGGACGACAATGAAAGTACCCGCTCTCAGTCTACATACCATTCACCCACCAGGAGAGACATCCTGAAATATCAGCTTGACAAACATTCATGAGCCTTCATATTTTCTCACTGACCATACCAAAGGAGAAGTCCTAGGACGTACCCTACCCCTTTACTGCTGACCCTCATGCACACTGACTCTATCTCTCTCTTTTTCTCAAAACAGATAAGAATGTAATTACAACACGACCCAAGAGGCAATGCAACTCTGCTTCACATTCATACTTTTGAAATCAAGGCCTAGGCATTGATCTAGTTCAACATTCTCAAAGTCCCCCCCCCTCTACACATCATTGTCTTGCCAATCTCATTCTCCAAACTTCTTCTCCATCATGCCTAAGTCCACACTCAGTCTCTCCTCCAGTCTCTCCTCCAAAGCCTCATCTCTCAAAAACCAAGAAGCCCCTCCCTCTGCCTCACTTAAAATATTCCTCTCCTGTCATCATCATCCCGCTTCTTCTTGTTGGTCACCCAATCTGTCCCCATAAAACCATTTCTACCCTACTTCCCACAGCTGAGCCTTCTACAGTTGACCCTGGATAAATGTTACCTGTTTTTTTTGTTATATCATCACAATGTTATGATTTTCTGACTCTATAAAAATATACACTAAGAATGACAAAAAGAGTGTTATTTGTTATTGAATACCTACTCTCCTCTTTTTTAAAACACCTCTGTAATTGTTACATTCAATATACACCTCTAAACTAGTTGGATCAAATAAGGAGTAATCCATTCTGGCCACTAACAAATCACCTCCATGAATAACAGCCCCTAAAGTTGGTAACACACTCACTTAACATTCAGTTAAGTAAGGTTAACACCAATGTTGGTTTGGTATCTTGAATTGGAAATACCAGAAGGGTCCTGGTATGCAGTGCTAATTTTTCTTAAGGCAGGTAGGTTTTCCAATATTGAAGGACCCGTTTTAATGTTAAATTTCTAATTGTTACATTATGAAATTTTAACCTGTTTAATTGTTATTTAATATAAGTGCCTAATTGTTATAGAGTCTATACTCTTGGAGCATAACAATTATCCATGTAAATTGAAGAGATCACGCTTGGCCCTAAATTATGATCACCGTCAAGCATAAAGACTCACCGCATTTCCCTACATAATCCTCCTACCGTCACTTCCTATAGCTGATTTCCAGATTTGAAAACACGAAGGACTGCCCTAAGTGATCACCGCCACGCATAAAGGCTCGCCGCAACACCGATACACTCCCTCTGAGCAAGAGGCTGAGGCATTCAAAACACTGTTGGCTTCGCAGCAATGTTTTTTTCTGGAATTTGAAAAAAAGCGCGAGTGGCTACAGAGATTGGCAAAAAATAGCCGTACATTCTGTTCATCCATTGAAATTAGGACAGAATCATCCATTTCCGTACATAAATCCATTTATCTCATCCATATTTGGCAAATTCATCCATAATTTATTTTTCATTTGGAGAAATTTGGCGATTTCATCCATGAAAAAACAGGGAATTTGCGACAGAATATTCCCTTTTTTTTTGAGGTCGAAATTTGGCGAAAATTCGCCAGCAAAAAAAACGCTGCTTCGCAGCAGAGCTTCTTCATCACGAGACAATGCATGGCTCAAGAGCTCATACGATACCAGCCAGGTCGTGCTAGATAGGCGTGAATGGATGACAAGAGTCACATCATTAGTGCTGCACAAAAAATCATCCATCACTTATAACAAAATGTCACAAAATAATTGGAAAATGCAAGTCCACATCCTTGCCTAGGTACCCCAATTCGTTTGGGAAGGTCAGGCAACCCGACACTGTGGGAAGTGCGAATCAGTGGGGCCGCAGGAGGCGCTAGCGTAGAAGTAGGAAGGTCGATGGGAGGTAGACATCTCACCCTCCTTCTACTTCTAGAGCTTTCCAGATGCAGCAAGATGAGGCGGTGGGTACGTCCATTTTGGCATACCAGACTGGCTGGTAGGTCCAACTGGGTCCAACTGATAGGGCCCAGTGTAGATTAGGACTGGCCAAGGTAACTTAGATCATATGATGGGTATCCGTATTTCCAATTTTGAGATACCTGCTCCTAATGGGGATGTCAAGAACTCAAATGATATACTAGGGCATCATGTACAATGGTATGGTATACCCCAACATTCATCATACTCCATTCAAAGCTGAAAAAAAAACCAGATATACAAAAGGTAAAAGAAAATTGCAATCACAAAGCCGATATGCTCAATCTTTTGTGCTTCCCCACATCGAAGATCCAACCGCAAAAATGAAACCCCTCCCATAGCAAACAGAACACGGTGCACCCTAACGCCATAACTGCTACCCCTCCCATCTAGAATCCCCCCCTAAGTACTGTTTGCAATGACAATATTGCTCTGCAAGCTACTATGACTGGTATGGGGTATGTTTGGAACCCTATAAGTTCTACATACACCCAGGGTATAGGCTACATGACACACCAACGGGGTTGGTTCTGGCATACCCTTACATACACCCTGGCACATACCCCACCCGACTGGCACATACCATTACAACACCGGTTAGTACCTATTTTAGCGGGCTCTGCACACGCAGGGCCCAAAGACATGCTGGCTGAAAAACATGCAAATATGAACCATGAACCATAGTTAATTAATAGAACAGCTGGCTGAGATGAAGCAAGCCCCCTAGGGATAAAACCGCAAGTTCGTGTTCAAAATAGTTGATGGTTCTTATGCGCTAAAGGAGTGAGCGGCACTGTAGATGATGAGAAAGAAGGGTAGTTAGAGACCAACCGAGGTGGTGCCGCGGAGACTGTTTTAGACCAAAAGAACGCAACGTGGAGATGTCGAGCAGTAAATACCCTGGATTGTGTGAGAGATTTACTAACGGGATTGGTCACTTGGCCACCCAGTGAATCCGAGCATGGGTTGTATGAACATCATGGATTATGATGCGATGAGAGAAGTGGAAACAATAGATTTGTACACGATGTGTCACCTGTCTTTGCGTAGTCATTGCATAGCGTGAACGCTGTAAGTTGTGAGCAAGGTTCAGACAGATCTCAGAGTACTGAATATGTAGAAATACTCAGAAATGCCGGCCTTGAGAGTGCATGACAGACTAGTTTAGAATATGATTGAAATCAACCACTAAGGTGTAATGAGCGCGAGCATCTAGACAGCAACGGCGAACTGTGAATTGTCACTGTGGGCAGAGATTGGTAGAATACAGAGTCGTGAGGACTGCCTGCAGTGAAATCTAGGGAAGCGTTGATCAGATTAACACCGTTGAACATGGTGTAGCTCAGTGAGGGATGGCAAAGTGCAGGTGCTTGGACGCGTGGCCTACACGGGATAGTATCTCGCACAATCATGCACAAATGAACAGGGAGTCCCTTAGGGGATGAAGCATGTGTTAAGTGAAAGTCGGGTGTGGCCGCCCATGTCGTTTTCTCTTCCGCTGCAGCGACATGATGCGGTCGCATTGGACTGACAGGGTGAATAGTTCTCATGGTGGGAAGAAGTAGTGCCCCCAAATTTTACCTTATAAGATCAACGTCAAAACTCTGGGGATTCTAAATTCATCACTAGCCTTCCATCCAAAACACTAGGGTAAGTTGGCCTATGACCGGCGTCTATGACCAATCCTTGATGACTCAACAGTACAGAAATGCGCTCATCAGTACGTCAAGGTCAAACTCTGAGGAATTGGTGGATGATCTGAGTAGCTACACAGATCAATGAATGAAGCAAGACACTCGCATCTTTCCAAGAAAACATCCTTTCACCAGTAATCCCCACAAGAACAAATCCCATCTTCAAAGTGGTGAAAGCGGTTAGCATCCCGTAAAACAATTGCTCGGCCAACAATCTTTGAGATGAATTTGGTGGAGGTGTGGCAGTCACCACACACTCGAAGATTCTTGATGAGACGGAGAGGCGTCCTAGGGGTCGTGCTGATCAGCCCAAAACCAATGGCCAGCTTCTCACTGTGGTGGCAAAGAGAAAATTCCTTTTCCTCCTCCCCCACATCATGCAATACAAAGCGCGTGTCAGGCACATACCCCACCTCCTTCATCTGCCCAGACAATCTTCTCAGCTCAGCATGGATTTCCTTAATTCTGGGATGCATCTTGTCATCTACAACGAAGGTGTGCACCCTGTTGCCAACCTCAATACAGCAGCGACCTGGCTCCTTTCTAACCCCTCTGACCTTCATCATTCTTCTCACCTTTGCAGTATCATCCCACCTGCCAGCTGCAGCATAGATGTTTGAGAGCAACACGTAAGTCGCGGCATCCTGTTCATCCCACGTGAGGATAGATGTTGCCGCACGTTCAGCCATCTCCACATTGCCATGGATTCTGCAGGCACCAAGCAAGGCCTTCCACACCACAGCATCTGGATTGATTGGCATTTTATTAATCAGGTCCACTGCCTCATCCAGTTGTCCCGCACGTCCAAGAAGGTCCACCATGCAGCCAAAGTGCTTTACTGTCGGAGTGACACCATGATCTTGACTCAGGGAATCAAAGTAGCGTCTTCCTTCATTCAGTAGGCCAGCGTGGCTGCATGCAGAGAGAACAGATATAAAGGTGATACTGTCTGGCTTCAAGCCGTTCTTTGGCATTCCTTCAAATAGTTGCACGACCTCCCTATGATAACCATGCCGTGCATATCCTGCGATCATCGCGTTCCACGACACCACATTTCGTTCAGCCATGTTGTCGAACACTCCCTTTGCATCCTCGATGCACCCACATTTCGCATACATGTCCACGAGGGTATTGTTCAGAATCACATCTGGTACAATTCCAGCTTTGACGATGCAACCATGCACCTCTTTGCCCTTTTCCAGGGCTGCCAGGCTTGCACACGCACTGCAAACGCACACAAACGTGATGTGGTCGGGCTTCACCCCTTCCCCCATCATTTGCTCATACGTCTCCAAAGCCTCCATCCCGCGCCCCTGCTGTGCATATCCTGCGACCATCGCGTTCCACGACACCACATTTCGTTCAGCCATATTGTCGAACACTCCCTTTGCATCCTCGATGCACCCACATTTCGCATACATGTCCACGAGGGTATTGTTTAGAATCACATCTGGTACAATTCCAGCTTTGGCGATGCAACCATGCACCTCTTTGCCCTTTTCCAGGGCTGCCAGGCTTGCACACGCACTGCAAATGCACACAAACGTGATGTGGTCGGGCTTCACCCCTTTCCCCATCATTTGCTCATATGTCTCCAAAGCCTCCATCCCGCGCCCCTGCTGTGCATATCCTGCGATCATTGCGTTCCACGACACCACATTTCGTTCAGCCATATTGTCGAACACTCCCTTTGCATCCTCGATGCACCCACATTTCGCATACATGTCCACGAGGGTATTGTTCAGAATCACATCTGGTACAATTCCAGCTTTGGCGATGCAACCATGCACCTCTTTGCCCTTTTCCAGGGCTGCCAGGCTTGCACATGCACTGCAAACGCACACAAACGTGATGTGGTCGGGCTTCACCCCTTCCCCCATCATTTGCTCATATGTCTCCAAAGCCTCCATCCCGCGCCCCTGCTGTGCATATCCTGCGATCATTGCGTTCCACGACACCACATTTCGTTCAGCCATATTGTCGAACACTCCCTTTGCATCCTCGATGCACCCACATTTCGCATACATGTCCACCAGGGCATTGTTCAGAATGACATTTGGTACAGTTCCAGCTTTGGCAATGTCGCCATGGACCTCTTTGCCCTTTTCCAGGGCTGCCAGGCTTGCACATGCACTGCAAACGCACACAAACGTGATGTGGTCGGGCTTCACCCCTTCCCCCATCATTTGCTCATACGTCTCCAAAGCCTTCATCCCACGCCCCTGCTGACCATACCCAGCGATCATCGTGTTCCACGACACCACATTTCGTTCAGCCATATTGTCGAAAACTCGCTTTGCATCCTCCATGCACCCACATTTCGCATACATGTCCACGAGGGCATTGTTCAGGATGACATTTGGTACAGTTCCAGCTTTGGCAATGTCGCCATGGACCTCTTTGCCCTTTTCCAGGGCTGCCAGGCTTGCACACGCACTGCAAACGCACACATACGTGATGTGGTCGGGCTTCACCCCTTCCCCCATCATTTGCTCATACGTCTCCAAAGCTTCCATCCTGCGCCCCTGCTGTGCATACCCTGCGATCATTGCGTTCCACGACACCACATTTCGTTCAGCCATATTGTCGAACACTCGCTTTGCATCCTCGATGCACCCACATTTGGCATACATGTCCACCAGGGCAGTGTTGAGGATGACATCTGGTGCAATTCCAGCTTTGGTGATGCAACCATGCACCTCTTTGCCCTTTTCCAGGGCTGCCAGGCTTGCACAAGCATTGCAAACGCACACAAATGTGATGTGGTCGGGCTTCACCCCTTCCCCCATCATTTGCTCATACGTCTCCAAAGCCTCCATCCCGCGCCCCTGCTGTGCATATCCTGCGATCATCGCGTTCCATGACACCACATTTCGTTCAGCCATATTGTCGAACACTCCCTTTGCATCCTCGATGCACCCACATTTGCAATACATGTCCACCAGGGCAGTGTTCAGGATGACATTTGGTACAATTGCAGCTTTGGCGATGTCGCCATGGATCTCTTTGCCCTTTTCCAGGGCTCCCAGGCTTGCACACGCATTGCAAACACAAACAAATGTGATGTGGTTTGGCTTCACCCATTCGCAAATCATTTGCTCATAGGTCTCCAAAGCATTCCTACCACACCCATGCTTGGTAAATCCTGCCAACATTATATTCCACGTGATCAAAGATCGTTGAGGCATTCTGTTGAACACTTGGTGAGCATCCATGATGCTCCCGCACTTAACATACATGTTGACCAGGGTGTTGAGTAGAAAAACATTTGGCATGAATCCACTTTGGATAATGTGAGTGTGCACCTGCTTTCCAGCTTCCAGGCCTTTCATCTTGATGCACTTATGCAAGAGAAAGACATACGTATCTGAATCTGCTGAAATGCCTCCTTGGTTTAAAGTCTGTAGAGCCTCTTTCATTCTGCCTGCCTCACAAAGCATCTTCACATGCCCAGAAGTGCCAGAAGAAGCATTGTGGACTCCCGCTCTTGATCCTCTTCCAGAAGCCGTGGTCATGGTTGAGGTGCCTGATTTTATCAACTGTGCCGCTGCAGCTGTTGCCTTTGGTTGACCATCTACCCATGCAGGTTTCTTGTAGCTATCCTTCCACAGGGAATCATAGGTAATCTTGTGCTTGAAATCTGGCCCTCTTGAATGAATCTGGACTCACACTCCATCCCTGCTCCTTCAGCTATCCATGCCCCTGCACAAATCATGCATACATTCTTGCCTTGCTGCTAGCAGCTGACAATGACAGCCTAGATTTGTTCTAGGAAACACCCAACTCAGCTTATCACACTAGTTCCTATGCTGAATTGCGGCTACTCTCTGTAATCTAACAGGCATTCACCTTTTGGCCTCGGTTGTCCCACCATTGACTGGGGTCAGAAAAGCATTCATTCCACAGCTTCTCCTCATCTCTGTTACCTGTTTCTCGATACTTTCCTGTTGTCACATTGGCAGTATCATGTCAAAGTCACTCCAAACTAGATTCACTCAACCAGCTAACTTGCAGAATTCAACATGGAATTTAGGGCCAGTTCTGATAAGAGGGAAAAACAGGGTGAAATGTGTTGAAGAAGGTGCCTTCATTAGCAGTGCCTGATTTTATCAATTGTGCCGCTGCTGCTGCGGCTTCCAGTTGACCATCTACCCATGCAGGTTTCTTGTAGCTCTCCTTCCCCAGGGAAGCATAGGTAATCTTGTGCTTGAAATCTGGCCCTCCTGGATGAATCTGGACCCACACTCCATCCCTGCTCCTTCAGCTATCCATGCCCCTGCACAAATCATGCATACATCCTTGCCTTGCTGCTAGCGGCTGACAATGACAGCCTAGATTTGTTCTAGGAAACACCCAACTCAGCTTATCACACTAGTTCCTATGCTGAATTGCGTCTGCTACTCTCTGTAATCTAACAGGCATTAACCTTTTTGCCTCGGTTGTCCCACCATTGACTGGGGTCGGAAAAGTATTCATTCCACAGCTTCTCCTCATCTCTGTTACCTGTTTTTCGATACTTTCCTGTTGTCACATTGGCAGTATCATGTCGAAGTCACTCCAAACTAGATTCACTCAACCAGCTAACTTACAGAATTCAACATGGAAATTTAGGGCCGGTTCTGATAAGAGGGGAAAACAGGGTGAAATGTGTTGAAGAAGGTGCCTTCATTAGCAGTGCCTGATTTTATCAATTGTGCCGCTGCCGCTGCAGCTTCCAGTTGACCATCTACCCATGCAGGTTTCTTGTAGCTATCCTTCCACAGGGAATCATAGGTAATCTTGTGCTTGAAATCTGGGCCTCTTGGATGAATCTGGACCCACACTCTATCCCTGCTCCTTCAGCTATCCATGCGTCTGCACAAATCATGCATACATCCTTGCCTTGCTGCTATTCTAGGAAACACCCAACTCACTTATCACACCAGTTCCTATGCTCAATTGCATCTGCTACTCTCTATAATCCAGGCATTCACCTTTTTGCCTCGATTGTCCCACCATTGACTGGGGTCAGAAAAGTATTCATTCCACAGCTTCTCCTCATCTCTGTTATCTGTTTCTGGATACTTTCCTGTTGTCACATTCGGAGTATCATGTAAAAGTCACTCCAAACTATCAAAGGTTCACTCAACCAGCTAACTTGCAGAATTAAACATGAGAATTTAGGGCCGAATCTGAAAAACAGGGTGAAATGTGTTGGAGAAGGTGCCTCCATTAGCAGTGCCTGATTTTGTCAATTGTGCCGCCGCTGCTGCGGCTTCCAGTTGATCATCTACCCATGCAGGTTTCTTGTAGCTATCCTTCCACAGGGAATCGTAGGTAATCTTGTGCTTGAAATCTGGCCCTCTTGGATGAATCTGGACCCACACTCTATCCCTGCTCCTTCAGCTATCCATGCGTCTGCACAAATCATGCATACATCCTTGCCTTGCTGCTAGCAGCTGATGACAGCCTAGATTTGTTCTAGGAAACACCCAACTCAGCTTATCACACTAGTTCCTATGCTGAATTGCGTCTGCTACTCTCTGTAATCTAACAGGCATTCACCTTTTTGCCTCGGTTGTCCCACCACTGACTGGGGTCAGAAAAGTATTCATTCCACAGCTTCTCCTCATCTCTGTTATCTGTTTTTGGATCCTTTCCTGCTGCCACATCGGCAGTAACTTGTCAAAGTCACTCCAAACCACCACAGATCCACCCAACGAGCTAACTTACAGAATTCAATATGCAAATTCAGGGCCGAGTCTGATGAGAGGGCAAAACAGGCTGAAATAGGTGGAAGAAGAAGGTGCCCTCACCACATTGTCCTTGACCTTGTGTCATGACCCATGGAGGATTTGACCGACCATCAACCCAAAAGGACCTCTTGGTGCTGCTAGTGTCTGTAGTCAGGTAATGTCGGATTGGTCTGTGAGAACGACGACGGTGCAGCTGAGCAGGCAGAGATTGAAACACGGCCTGCTAAGACCAAGCTGACTCTCCCTAGAACCTTGTAAACATCAGGAAGAATACCAAATCATGGTACTAATAACAGGAGCCAAGAGCCCACATTTGCAGGATGGAAAACTTCTTCACGTACATTAAGAAAAAGCCACACCTTGCGATTGCGGTTGTCCCACCATCGTGAAGGATCTTTAAAAAACTCATGCCAGCTCTGCTCCGTGCTCCAAGGTAGAGGTTTCTGCTCGAAAATCCGACAGCATCAACATATTGACAAGGTCCTTTACTGAGGGGTGCTAGTGAGCTTTCAACAACATTCATGCAAGTTGTTTTGGGCTCCATTGGGCTCTACACAATGAGGAACAACGAACGCGCCTAGAGCAACGAAGGGAGCTGAGGCGCTACAAACGAAGAGAGCGCAACGAAGGATGGGCTGCTGCAAGGACGGGGTACTTTCTTGGTAAAGGACCCCGCGCACGCAGGAAGTTCGCAAGGGGGAATCTCCGGACAATCGTGAGGAAATGAGGGCGGAGGACGCGAAGATGGGGGATAAGGGATAAGCAACAGCAGCGGAAGAAGATCCAAGAAATCGGGAGGGTAGCACACAGAGGAGAGCGAGAGAAAGAGAGAGAGAGAGAGCGTGTGTGCAAAGGGAGTTGCTGCGATTTTGGGAGGAGGAGAATCACTGTGTAGACGAGAACGGAGGACGCAGCAGACTAAGGAGGAGGGGATTATCCAAGAAATCGGGGAGCGTAGCATACAGAGGAGAGCGAGAGAGAGAGCGTGTGTGCAAAGGGCATTGCTGCGATTTTGGGAGGAGGAGAATCACTTTATAGACGAGAACGGAGGACGCAGCAGACTAAGGAGGAGGATTGGGAGTTAGTGGGAAAAGCAAGAGGGGGATAGGCGGCCAGCTCTAGGGAAGACTTAGGAAGACTTAGGAAGGAGTCAGGCTGGAGTAGCACTCAGCGACACCATTCTAGAGCCCCGGGCTGAGTCCCGTTGTAATGATAGGACAAGATATTCAGGCACTCGTTTTGCACACACAACTCCTCTATTTGATATTAGTGGAGTTCAGGCATTGGATTGCCAGAAATTCTTGCACACAGCATGCTCTTCAACATTCAGTTACTGAACTGTTTCTTTCTTACTTGTTAGCTACGGCAAACAATGTCTCGTAAGTGCTTTCCTTTGTAGAACCCCGTGTGCAGAGGGGCTTACTGCATGAGACATTCTGCCTTTATGCAATGGTTAAGAATTTTGGTCTCTGTGGTTCTAGACCTTTTCTATCTTAACTACTTCCTTGTCTACTTGTGTTCCTTGGGCACTTTCGGCGTCCCTTGGACAATTGAGGGTGGCCTCACTTAGCCTGCGATCAAGACTGGCAGATGGGACAAGCTGCATCATGCCCAACACCTTCGTCCTACTTGTGCCCAACATGATAAATTGAACATTGGGACTGAAGAGCAATCCAAAACCTCCATGCTTTTTCAATCCTCCTTGCGTGAAAGAGAAGCTGATTGCCAGGACACAAGGTTGAGAACAGCCTACTGATGGTGGAAGGATATCAGAGTGAAGTTCTGGATCTGCTGTGAAGCTCCTCGATGAAAGTGAGTAGGACTCGCAGTGAGCCGGATTAGATGGGTAGCCTTGTCATGCACTAGCTAGTTTAGCATCGGTATGTTCGACTTGTGTCTCCGTCATTGTGCTACATGCAGTAGATACATGCGATCAAGCCCAGAGTGACTTGCATGATAAGCGGAACCTGACAAAGTGTTTGGTATTCTTCGACTCTCTGGCATGAAGGTCAACCATGGAGCATGGAACAGAGCTGGCGGGAGTTCTTTATAGAACCTTTACAATGGGTGGACAACCATGATGACGAGTGTGGCTTTTTTTGTATGATGTTAACAAAAATTTCTGTTCTGCAAAAGCGGCTGTTTCTGCCTGTATCATAGGCTGTTGTTGCTAACAGGCCATGAAAATGCATTTTTCCTGGTTTGTCTTATCAGGCTGGTGCTCCGCCACACCGTAGTGGTTTTCACAGACCAATCCAAGATCACAGGACTACAGACATGAGCAGCACACACAAGAGGTCCTTTGGATCGAGGGGTGGTTGAATCCTCCTTGGGTGAGAGAAAAGCTAGCTGCTTTCATAAGACAAGGCCAAGGACAATGTGGTGAGAGGCACCTCCTTCTTCAACACATTTAGGCTTGTTTTTTCTGCATATTAGATTCGTCCCTAGTTTTTCATGTCAAGTTGTAAGTTATCTCAGCCGGTGGTTCCATGTTTTCACATGTTACTGCCAGTGGGGTAAAAGGCAAATATTTGAAAACCAACAGCAGGTTTGATCACATAAAGATTAAAACTCCGGTCGTCGGACTGGCGTAACTAAGAGCCACTTCGCCTTGCGGCTACTGCCCCCTTCCGGGGGTGGGCCCTACTGTTTGATCACATATAATATATTGATGACAGTATCAAGCACGGGTGTGGTAAGACTGCCTTGGACATATAATGATCCGGGAGGGGTTGACTCCCAACCAGGTCACATTTGTTTGCATTTGCAAGGCGTGTGCAACCCTGGCAGCCCTGGAAAAGGGCAAAGAGATCCATGCCGACATCATGAAGACCGGAATTGTACCAAACATGATTCTGAAGAGTACTCTCATGGACATGTATGCCAAATGCGGGAGCATGGAGGATGCAAAGGAATTGTTTGACAATATGACTGAACGAGATGTGGTCCTGGAATGCAATGATCGCAGGATATGCTCAACATGGGTGTGGGATGGAGGCTTTGGAGACCTATGAGCAAATGATGCAGGAAGGGGGGACAGCCAACCAGGTCACATTTGTTTGCGTTTGCAATGCGTGTGCCAGCCTGGCAGTCCTGAACAAGGGCAAAGAGGTCTCATGATGTGCAATTGAATCAAATATGATTCTCAATACTGCTCTTGTGGACATGTATGCCAAATGTGGTAGCATAAAAGATGCAAAGGGAGTGTTTGACAATATGGCTGAACGAGATGTGGTCTCATGGAGTGCAATGATTGCAGGATATGCCCAGCATGGCTGTAAGAGGCATGCCTTGGAAACCTAAGAGCAAATGATGCTGAAAGGGGTGAAGCCCAACCGGGTCACATTTGTTAGTAGTTGCCATGCCTGTGCGGGCTTGGCAGCCTGCAACTATTCCAAGGAATGCAAAAGGAAGGCTTGAAGCCAGACAATATCACCTTTATATGTGTTCTCTCTGCATGTAGCCATGCTGGCTTAGTGGATGAAGGCAAACACTTATCCAAATCCCTGACTATCATGGCCTCACTCCGATCATGGAGCACTTTGGCTGCATGGTGGACCTTCTTGGTCGTGCAGGGCGAATGGATGAGGCAGAGGACATCATCAACAAAATCCCAATCAAAGCGGATGTTCTGGTTTGGAGAGCCTTGCTTGGTGCATGCAGAATTCATGGCAATGTGGAGGTGGCAGAGCGGGCTGCAAAATCTATACTAAAGTAGGATCAACAGGATGCTGCAACTTATGTGTTGCTATCAAACATCTATGCCGCAGCTGGCAGGTGGGATGACAGTGCAAAGGTGAGAAAAATGATGAAGGTCAGGGGGGTTAGAAAGGAGCCGGGTCGCTGCTGCATTGAGGTCAGCAACAGGGTGCACACTTTGGTTGTGAATGACAAATTGCATCCAAAAATTGAGGAAATCCATGCTGAGCTGAGAATGTTGTCTGGGCAGATGAAGGAGGCAGGGTATGTGCCTGACACGCACATTGTATTACATGATATGGAGAAGGAGAAAAAGGAAGTCTCTCTTTGCCACCACAGTGAGAAGCTGGCCATTGCTTTTGGGCTGATCAGCACGGCCCCTGGGACGCCTCCCGAATCTTCAAGAATCTTCGGGTGTGTGCTGACTGCCACACTGCCACCAAGTTCATCTCAAAGATTGTTGGCCGAGCAATTGTTGTTCGGGATGCTAACCGCTTTCACCACTTTGAAGATGGGGTTTGTTCTTGTGGGGAGTACTGGTGAAGCAATGTTTTTTTTGGAAGGTGTGTGTGTCTTGCTTCATTCACTAAAATGCTGCTGCTTGAGTCATTCACTGTGCTGCGAGAAAGTTGTCTTTGATGTACCATCAAGGGCCTCTGAGGCACTTTTCACCATCCAATAGCCAATTGTGGGGCTTACCCAGCAGGAGGTGGAAACTAAACCAGAAATTGGTCCTGCATAACCAATGGCAATCTGATTGCAGGCTTAAAGTGTGTGACAGGTGTCTGGCATTGGACTGCATAGTAGTGCCTCAAAGAGAATGTACTCATAAGATGTTGTTTGCTGTAGCTTTGTGCCATTGAACCCACGCCCAGTTTGAGCAGAACACGAAGGGACAGAAACTACCTTTGTCAGGGGGACGCCGGTAGTCTGACTTACCTTGAAACAAGCAATTGATCCGAGTTTTCCAGATATCCCTGTGGATCCAGATAGGTATGGGTAGATGGTCAACTGGAAGCAACAGTGGCAGTGGCACAGTTGATAAAATCAGGCACCTCGACCATGACCACAGCTTCTGTTCAAGAGGACCCAGAGAGGGAGTCCACAAGGCCTCTTCTGGGACTTCTGGGCACGTGAGATGCTTTGTGAGGCAGGCAGACTAACAGAGGCTCTACAGACTTAAACCCTAGGAGGGAGCATTTCAGCAGATTCAGTTACGTATGTCTCTCTCTTGCATGACTGCATCAAGATGGAAGGCCTGGAAGCTGGAAAGCAGGTGCACGCTCACATTATCCAAAGTGGATTCAAGCCAAACGTTTTTCTACAGAATACCCTTGTGAACATGTATGTTAAGTGTGGGAGCATCATGGATGCTCACCAGGTGTTCAACAGAATGCCTCGACGATCGTTGATCATGTGGAACACAATGTTGGCAGGATTTACCAGCATGGTTGTGGTACGAATGCTTTGGAAACCTATGACCAAATGATGCGGGAAGGGATGAAGCCTGACCAGGACACATTTGTTTGCGTTTGCAATGCGTGTGAGCCTGGCAGCTCTGGACAAGGGCAAAGAGGTCCATGGTGACATCGTCAAAGCTGGAATTGTACCAGAGGTCATTATGAACTGTATCGTCGTGGACATGAATGCCATTGTGGGTGCATGGAGGATGCAAAGGCAGGGTTTGACAATATGGCTGAATGAAATGTGGTATAGGGAGTGTGACGATTGCAGGATATGCACAGCAGGGGCACGGGATGGAGGCTTTGGAGACCTATGAGCAAATGATCCGGGAAGGTGTGAAACCCAACCACATCACATTTGTTTGCGTTTGCAATGCGTATGCAATGTCTGGCAGCCCTGGAAGAGGGCAAAGAGGTCCATGGTGGCATGGTCAAAGGTGAAACTGTACCAGATGTCTTACTGAGACTGCCCTGGTGCACTTTTATGCCACGTGTGGGAGCCTCGAGAATGCAAAGGTAGTATTTGCGAATATAGCTGAACGAAATGTGGTGCCGTGGAACACGATGGTCGGATGATATGCACAGCAGGGGCGCGGGATGGAGGCTTTGGAGACCTATGACCAAATGATGCGGGAAGGGGTGAAGTCCGACCAGATCACGTTTGTTTGCATTTGCAATGCGTGTGTGAGCCTGGCAGCCCCAGAAAAGGGGTGAAGAGGTCCATGGTGACATTGTCAAAGCTGGAATTGTACCAGAAGTCATTTCAACACTGCCTTACTGGATAGGTATGCCAAATGTGGGAATATTGATGATGCGAAGGAAGTGTTCGACAATATGACTGAACAAAATGTGGTGTCGGGGACGCGATGATCGTAGGATATGCACATCAGGGGTGCGTCATGGAGGCTTTGGAGACCTATGAGCAAAAGATGTGGCAAGGGGTGAAGCCCAACCACATCGCGTTTGTTTGCATTTGCAATGCATGTTAAGCCTGGCAGCCCTGGGCAAGGGCAAAGAGGTCCATGATGACATCATCAGAGCTGGAATTGTACCAGATGTCATTCTGAACACTGCCCTGGTGGACATGTATGCCAAATGTGGGAGCATTGAAGATGTGGTGGACAAAATGGCTGAATGAGATGTGGTGTCATGGAACACGATGACCGCAGGATACGCACAGCAAGGGCGCGGGATGAAGGCTTCGGGGACCAATGAGCGATCTCTCAAATTTGGACTCAAAAGCTTTTTGGAGAAGCTCATGTCGGTCCAATTAGTATTGATAATATTACATCAAAGTAAGGCATATGTGAATAACAAGAAGGAAGATATACTTTTTGACTGCTCCTCCTTTGGCTGTGAGGGCTGCATGTAGCGACAAAATGCTCTCACATCACAATTACTGTCCATGCTGCAGCGGAAGGGAACACACGGACATCAGCAATATGGATCCCCAAGACTTAGTTTAGGTTAATGTTGGTGGAACTTGTCATTGCATACACCTGCATTGATCTGTCTGTGAACCAAGCAGCAACACAGAATCAGTGCTGCCGATGGTGGTAAATCAAATAATGCATTTCGCGTGACAACATGATTCCGGAGCACGGATGAGATGCTTCTCCTCTACAGTTTGTGCTGTTTGGCGGTGCTGTCACACCAACATGGGGTCTTGCTGGGAGGACACAACGAGACTTCACTTTCATCAATGTGTACAGTAGTCATAAATTGACAGTAGCTTCTCTCATCATCACTCATCATCAGTCCGGCAGTTGGGTTGACAGGTTCTTATCATTGGATCATTCAGTGCCCAATCATACGCAATCTCGTCCTCCCTTAACATGCTGTCTTCTGTTATATAGACTCAAGGATAGAGGGAGCCAGAGCAGGGCCGGTAAGTGCCATGGGTGATGTGTAGGCAGCTTGGGAGGGAGAATCTGTGGCATCACGTGGCGCGTAGAGGGGAAAAGTGACGGGTGTGGGTGGGGAGCTAACTAGGGCTGCCCTATAAACCATGCCGCGAACCCTGCACAACGGCCACCATATTTAGCGTGCAGGGCTTTTACTGTGTAAATGGTGGAGATGCTCTTAGCATGGGCCAGCCTTCACTTTAAAGCCTTGGCCGTCACAGCATTGATGCAGACAAACCGAAACAGCTTGTCGCACACACAGTGCCATCTATGCACTCACAACCTACTCACTATCAAAATCTGGAGACACAGTCTCCACCCTGGCCTCTCTGTAAGCAGGAGCAGCTTGCTGAGTTGTGCCACACCTATGCCCATGCCTAAGCAGCAGAGATTACTAAGTATCTGACATTCCCAAACACGCTTTAACCAGTTGCATGCACAGGGTGGCACCAATCTAACAGTGGATACTGTCAACTAAAGCAAAGCGGCAGTGAGGAGACCTGTCAATACTCATTTTGCTGATCATGACAGCACCTTCATGGACACTCTCACTGATTGTTTCTGAAGCAGCACTGCGAGAAACATACAACATGTCCAGATTGAAGATGCTGAACAAACTTGAGCACAGGGCTGCCCCTCTAATCAAGCTCATTACAAATGGTATGCACTTCCATCGTCAAGCTTTGGAGAAGCTCCACCACCCACACCAGAATTGGGACAGCACTCGGATTTCCTTCCGCTATCACCAGAGTCAGTCAGAACCCCTCCCTTCCTTCAGTCCAAGTGCAATTATAGTCAATGTTCTCGGAAAATGGTGCATGAACTGAGTAGCTACACAAATCAATGAATGAAGCAAGACATTCCCACCTTTCCAGAGAAATATCTTTTCATCAGTAATCCCCACAAGAACAAACCCCATCTTCAAAGTGGTGAAAGCGGTTAATATCCTGTACAACAATTGCTCGGCCAACAATCTTTGAGATGAATTTGGTGGAGGTGTGGCAGTCACCACACACCCGAAGATTCTTGATGCGACGGAGAGGCGTCCTAGGGGGTGTGCTGATCAGCCCAAAACCAATGGCCAGCTTCTCACTGTGGTGGCAAAGAGAAAATTCCTTTTGCTCCTCCCCCACATCATGCAATACAAAGCGTGTGTCAGGCACATACCCCGCCTCCTTCATCTGCCCAGACAATCTTCTCAGCTCAGCATGGATTTCCTTAATGTTGGGATGCAATTTGTCATCTACGACAAAGGTGTGCACTCTGTTGTCAACCTGGCCACAAGGCTACGGCAAACACGTCTTATGAGTACATTCTGTTGTCAACCTCAATGCAGCAGCGACCTGGCTCCTTTCTGACTCCTCTGACCTTCATCATTTTTCTCACCTTCGCACTATCATCCCACCTGCCAGCTGCGGCATAGATGTTTGATAGCAACACATAAGTTGCGGCATCCTGTTCATCCCACTTGAGAATAGATGTGGCCGCGTCTTCAGCCATCTCCACATTGCCATGGATTCTGCAGGCACCAAGCAAGGCCTTCCAAACCACAGCATTTGGCTTCATTGGCATTTTATCAATAATATCCTTTGCCTCGTCCAATCGCCCGGCACGTCCAAGAAGGTCCACCATGCAGCCAAAGTGTTTTATTGTTGGAGTGACACCATGAGCTTGACTCAGGGAACCGAAGTAGCATCTTCCTTCATCCAGTAGGCCAACGTGGCTACACGCGGAGAGAACACAAATAAAGGTGATACCGTCTGGCTTCAAGCCTTCCATTTGCATTCCTTCAAACAATTGCAGGGCTTCCCTATGAAAACCATGCTGGGCATATCCTACGATCATACCGTTCCAGGACACCACACCTCGTTCGGCCATATTGTTGAACACTCCCTTTGCATCCTCGATGCACCCACATTTCGCATACATGTCCACGAGGGTATTGTTCAGAATCACATCTGGTACAATTCCAGCTTTGGCGATGCAACCATGCACCTCTTTGCCCTTTTCCAGGGCTGCCAGGCTTGCACATGCACTGCAAACGCACACAAACGTGATGTGGTCGGGCTTCACCCCTTCCCCCATCATTTGCTCATATGTCTCCAAAGCCTCCATCCCGCGCCCCTGCTGTGCATATCCCGTGATCATCGCGCTCCACGATACCATATCACGTTCAGCCATATTGTCAAACACTGCCTTTGCATCCTCGATGCACCCACATTTGGCATACATGTCCACGAGGGTACTATTCAGAATAACGTCTGGTACAATTCCAGCTTTGACGATGTCACCATGGACCTCTTTGCCCTTCTCCAGGGCTGCCAGGCTCGCACACACATTGCAAACGCAAACAAACGTGATCTGGTTGGGCTTCACCCCTTCCCGCAACATTTGCTCATAGGTCTCCAAAGCATCTATCCCGCACCCCTGCTGTGCATATCCTGCAATCATCGCACTCCACGATACCACATTTCGTTCAGCCATATCGTCGAATACTCCCTTTGCATCCTCAATGCACCCACATTTGGAATACATGTCCACGAGGGTATTGTTCAGAATGACATTTGGTACAATTCCAGCTTTGACGATGTCACCATGGACCTCTTTGCCCTTGTCCAGATCTGCCAGGCTCGCACACGCATTGCAAACGCAAACAAACGTGATGTGGTCGGGCTTCACCCCTTCCCGCATCATTTGGTCATAGGTCTCCAAAGCATTTGCACCACACCCATGCTTTGTAAATCCTGCCAACATTATATTCCACGTGAACAGAGATCGTTGAGGCATCCTGTTGAACACTTGGTGAGCATCCATGACGCTCCCGCACTTAACATACATGTTGACAAGGGTGTTATGTAGGAAAACGTTTGGCTTGAATCCACTTTGGATAATGTGAGCGTGCACCTGTTTTCCAGCTTCCAGGCCTGTCATCTTGATGCACTTATGCAAGAGACAGACATACATATCTGATTCTGCTGAAAGGCCTCCTCCTTGGTTTAAAGTTTGTAGAGCCTTTGTCAGTCAGTCTGCCACACAAAGCATCTTCACATGTCCAGAAGTCCCAGAAGAGGAATTGTGGACTCCCTCTCTTGGCCCTCTCTTGGCCCTCTTTCAGAAGCTGTGGTCATGGTCGAGGTGCCTGATTTTATCAACTGTGTTGCTGCCGCTGCTACTTCTAGTTGACCATCTACCCATACAGGTTTCTTATAGCTATTGATCCACAGGGAATCATAGGTACTCTTGTGCTTGAAATCCGGCCCTCTTGGATGAGTCTGGACCCACACTCTATCCTTGCTCCTTCAGCTATCCCTGCCTCTGCACAAATCATGCATACATCCCTCGCCTTGCTGCTAGCAGCTGACAATGACAGCCTATATTTGTTCTAACAAACATCCCACCCTACTTACCACACTAGTGCCTATGCTGAATTGCATCTGCTTCTCTCTGTAATCTAACAGGCATTCACCTTTTTGCCTCGATTGTCCCACCATTGACTAGGGTCGGAGAAGAATTCATTCCAAAGCTTCTCCTCATCTCTGGTATCTGTTTTTGGATACTTTACTGTTGCCACATTCACAGTAACATGTCAAAACATTCCATAGGTCCACCCAACGAGCTAACTTACAGGATTCAACATGGAAAATTAGGGACAACTCTAACAAGAGGGAAATCAGGCCGACATGTGTTGAAGAAGGTGCTTTCATTAACAGTGCTTGATTTCATCAACTGTGCTGCTGCCGCTGCTGCTTCCAGTTGACCATGTACCCATGCAGGTTTCTTGTAGCTATTGATCCACAGGGAATCGCAAGTAATCTTGTGTTTGAAATCCGGCCCTCTTGGATGAATCTGGACCCACACTCAATCCCTGCTCCTTCAGCTATCCCTGCCTCTGCACAAATGATGCATGCCTCGTGACAGCATAAAGTTCTTCCAACAAACACTCCAACCCTACTTATCACACTAGTCCCAATTTTCAATTGCGTCTGCTTCTCTGTGTAATCCAACATGCATTCACCTTTTCGCCTCGATTGTCCCACCATTGACTGGGTCAGAAAAGTATTCATTCCAAAGCTTTTCATCTGTGATATCTATTTTGGGGTACTTTCCCGTTGCCACATTGGCAGCAACAGGTCAAAATCACTCCAAACCACCATAGATCCACCCAATGAGCTACTTTACAGAATTCAACATGCAAAATCAGGGACGGGTCTGAAGAGAGGGAAAACCAAGCTGAAATAGGTTGAGGAAGAAGGTGCCCCCACCACATTGTGTCATGACCCATGGAGCATTCAATCGACCATCAACTGTGTGCTGCTTGTGTCAGTAGTCAGGTGATGTCGGATTGGTCTGTGGGAGCCACCACGGTGCAGCCGAGCAGCCATAGATTGAAACCCAACCTCCTAAGACCAAGCTGACTCTCCCAAGTACCTTGAACACCAATGAGAAATACCAAATTATGACACTAACAGGAAGAGCCAAGAGCCCACATTTGCAGGATGGACACATCGTACATTAAGAAAAAGCCACACCTTGCGATTGGAGTTGTCCCACCATCGTGAAGGATCGTCAAAAAAACTCGTGCCAGCTCTGCTCCGTGCTCCATAGAAGACTTTTGTGCCCGCAAATCCGACAACATCAATATTTTGACAAGTTCGTTTACGGAGGGGTGCTAGTGAGCTTTCACAACATTTATGCAAGTCGCTTTGGGCTCCATTGTCTCTACGGTGAGGAACATACGCATGTCCAAACATTCACAGATGCTAAACCACCTTTTTATGTCTCAGTCTGGAGTGGTCTATGAAAACCGTTCAATGGGCCAACGGATGGTAGCCCATCCAAATGATTTTCGTTCGCTTCGAGACTTGGCCAGTGTGTTCAATGTACCCTATGATACGTCCCAGTGTAATATGAGATCAATCGAAATTCGTTCGATGGGCCAACGAGGCGTTTACTTATCATCTGGTTTTTGTTCAATGCGAAAAAGAAATCATGCAATGCGTGCACGGCTATTGCACCCATTGAACGGATGTGGTTGAAGCCCCTCTTTTGCCCCCATGTGCGGAGACACAACAGACGAATAAATCATTTGCATCCCCATCGACACGCTCACCCCTCAAGCCATTCCAGAATTTAATTGAATTTAAATTAATTTTAAGCCACAACAATGTGTGTATGTGAAGTGAACCATTTTTCGCGGTTTCGTAACAACCGTAATATGCGTTTATGTTTCCAAATACTACCGTATTTGTTATGGTAGTTTTAGCAGTCTCTCAGACACGGAGTAGGTATTTAAAAATTGCATTCACAATGATATGTACAAATTCAGCTTGAGATCTCGGATTCGTAGTGGCAATTGCACGCCTTTCATTGTGGTCCGGGAGGTTATCATCGAAAAAAAATCAAGATTGATGTCGTTCCCACGTAATAGGGACAGTAGATGATAATGTATGAATGTTGGATTCAAAATGAAGAATAAACTTGGTATTCCCAACTGTTGCATCATGCTGAATATTTCATTTCTCTGTGTTGTGTTGCGCGACTGCTTCCAGATGCCATCACGTGTTTACTTATACTTTCAAGTGTCGCAATAACTTTTGTATTTCCGGTTTGTTGTTTATTGTTTTCACGTCATCTATTATGTCATTGAAGTCTTCTGAACGGATATTGTTAAGGAGTTGTGCTTCACTTTGAAATGCCGATCTCGACAGTGTCAATTTTGCGCCCAAGCATATTTGTCTACATTGCATCAAATTGAACATGAAGAATGGAAACAAGTGGTATTTCGAAAAGTCGTGATGGATATCAGTTAGACTCATCAAATATTCAACATGGGCCTCCAAAATTACTTTAATTGGACGGTTTTTCATTTCGGTTTTGCCGATTTCAAACGGAAATAACGTTGGAAACATGCACGCGATCAGATTTGGGTTTGCGTATTCGTTCACCATTTTGGTTTCATGCGTGTATGACAGATACATGTTTTGTTGTAGTTGCAATCCATTTAAAGCGTTGGAGATTAGGTCGTCGTGCTTTATGTCGATTCCGTCAAAATTGATGAGTCCGGACGTGTCTATGACGGGCTGGATCGTATCGTCATCTTTGTTTATTGGTGTTTTTTTGTTCTGAAAAATAGCAAAATGGGCATTCATGGGACAATGGTTGGAGCCTCGACAGGAGAGATATCAAGGGAAAGGTCTCCGGCTCAAATCTGGTTGCTATGTGGAAAAAAATGCATTTGGACCTAGATGACATTGGACACTTGGGCCAATGGCACAGGCTACCCTAGAGATGAGAGATATATCAATAATGATTGGATATTACCACTCAATAAATTCATGAAAAAAAAAAATGGGGCCTTGACATAGGAGACGAACTTGGATACATAGAAGATATGAGATGCACATGGAAACGTCCTTGGATACATAGGAGATTGCACTTGGGCTTAGATGACACTGGACACTTGGGCCTCTACATGGGAGATGCACTTGGATACATAGAAGATTGCGCTTGGGCTTGGATGGGCCTCGACATAGGAGGTGCACATGGGAGACGCTTTTGGATACATAGAAAATTGCACTTGGTCTTATTACATATCAGTTCTTCACACATAGGCCAACGGCATAGGCTACACTAGAGGTTGCACTTGAGCCTCGACATAGGGGACGCATTGGGTCTTAGATTTCAATTCTTCACACATGGGTCAACGACACATGCCACCCTAGAGGTCACACTTGGGCCTCGACATAGGAGACACACTGGGATACATAGATACACAACAGATCTTACACTTGGGCTTAGATGACATTGGACATGGGCCAACGGCACACGCTACCCTAGAGGTCGCACTTGGGCCTCGACATAGGAGACACACTTAGATATATAAGAGATTGCACTTGGGCTTAGATAACACGGGACACTTGGGCCTCGACATAGGAGATTGCACTTGGACTTAGATAGCATCGGAAACTTGGGCCAACGACACAGGCTACCCTAGTCAATATATGAATTAAAACATTTGTTTTGTTTTGTTTTGTTTTGTTTTGTTTTGTCACGTTGAGATGTCCCAAACCGCAAGGCCCCAGCCGTGGTGCTTAGTACCGTTGGAAAGCCCTCGACGAGGAGGGGTGCACGGGCTTGGTCTCACGATTTTTGGACCTGCGGTGTGGGAGATGTGGAATTCCAAGTACTTTTGGTCGCTGGAAAATCACAAAAATTAGCAAAAATGGCAAAGTGGGCATTCCTGGGACAACGGTTGGAGCCCCGACGGGAGAGATATCAAGTGAAAGGTCTCCGGTTCAAATCTGATTGTAGGCTCTCTGGAAAAAAACTTATTTAGATGACATTGGACATTTGGGCCAACGGCAAAGGCTACCCTAGGGCCTAGAGGTTGCACTTGGGCTTCCATCCAAGCAAACACAGAATTACTGTTGGTGGACACTGCTGGCAAACATTGGCCTGTGATGTGGTATGTAAAGCATTTGCATACGCGTCTAAATGTGGCGTGGAGGCAGTTTTCTCAAGCACAAAACCTTAAAGAAGGCGACGTTTGAGTTTTTGAGCTGAAAAATCCAATTAGGATCACAAATGTGGTTCACATCTTCAGAGTGGTTCAAACCTATCTGTATGGGGAATGAAGCCCATAGTAGTTTTGGTTCGTCGTCAATTATTTTTTATCAAAACAATAAAACTAAATGATGAGAGACTAAATGATGAGTGACGGAAAAGATACAAACAACTGACTTCCGATCTACGAAGAGGAAAATACAGAAAAGGCGGTTCAACTCCCCCTCACTTCTTGTCGCAACTTACACGTGAGAGAAGATGAGAGGAGCTTTCCCGTTAAAACGTAACAAATACATGTCAATATCATATACGAAACAAAGTAAGAGCTTTAAAACCACAATGGGTCATGACTCAAAAGTATTGGTAGAAACATTGAAATAATATTTTTGAATTATTGAAACTTAAGGGATAGAAAAATCTTTGTCACATTGAGGACATGAAATAACAAACGAAATGCATTGAACCGACAAATACAAGGTCAGATACCATGTCAAATACAATTTCAAGTACAATGTCAGCTTGTTGCAGGTGCTTTGAGACCTCCCCCCACCAGGGGAGATCTCCAGTGCTCAATATGAGAAGCGTCGAGCCGTCAAATTAAAAGAAAATAAGATCTAGAAACATTCACATGAACTGGTCATCTAGAAATTAAAACTATCCGGTAAGACAACAGTTATTTGTCACCCTCCGAATACCAAATAAGAATCCAGGAAATGCCGAATAGACGTCGAGACATAGCAGGGGAGACCTCCCGTGCTACAACTGAAATCAATAGCACAATCGCGAAAATACAATTTAGAACGTCGGCATCATAAGCTGCCACCGTTAAAATCGGAGTAGTGAACGACATTCCGCAAGGGAAGATATGAAGGTTTTGGACCAGACAAAATCCTCATCATCTTCAGAAAACGAAAACATTTGCGAATCCTTACTATATTCTACAATAAGCTCTAAGAAAAATATAATAATCATGATCGGAAATAGTCAAGTCACTGTAGCACGGGACATCTCCCGAGCACTATGTGTAAGGGAGAAAACCATCAACCACCATGGGAAATCGGCGGTCCGACATACGAAATGCGTGGAACCGTTAGACGGAAACAAATAAAAATGTACAACCGTTCATATCCATTTGCCATTCAAAATTCAAAATTTTGGAGATCAGTACAAAAACTATTTGTCTGTAGATCAAAAAAAAATCCCAGTAAGTAATATTAAAAAAACAACCTTGACATACCACGGGAGACCTCCTGTGTTACACCTGAAAATCAATAACAACATCTCGAGGATATAGTTTAAAATGTCAGATTAAGAAGGGGCCATCGTTGAAATAGATATATAAAAGGACATTCCGCTAGGGAAGAAAATACGATATTCGGACCCCGACATATCCTTATCAGATAACAAACCAAATTGGGACTCATAACTATATTATTCAATGAGCGCTATGGTGAATGAGAATATTAATCATGTCAGTCTGCAATAATCAAGTATCTGTAGCACGGGAGATCTCCCGTGCTATATGCGTAAAATACAATCAACTAGAACTAAACTTTCAATGAGATGCAGGCAGTCAGGGTTTTAATCGATAGAGATATAGATGTTCAGAAATTGAAAGGTTCAAATGGTCGACACAGAGAATTCAAGGTCAACTTCTGATTGTCAAAGGAGCTCCCACAAAATCCTAGCAATCACCAGTAAGATCAACATTAACACATATTGTTGTCAAATTAGCACGAGAGATCTCCCGTGCACCTCTCTACATTGTGCTTAATCAGACTCACTTTGATCGTTCGCAACATATAGATTTGTTTTCACTTTAACGTCTAGAGTTCCACTTGGAGGTATTCTTCTGAGGTGGCATTGTCCACACCACACTGTTCGTATATATCCATTTTGGTGGATCAGATTCATTGAACTCCCAAGCTTTGTCCCAACAGTTTCTATACCTGTCCACGTCCTCCGTTGCAGCACCTTTAGGTCTCTACCACTCCAGAAGGACTTGCCGACATCTCTCATCTGAACGGTCACGAACAACATCAGAATGCCACACCCATCCAAACTGGATATGTCTCTGTATCTGGTGGTCGAAAAAATATGAAGTTTCCAATTTCAATAACTTTGAATGGGTTCATCAGCTCTTTAGGTCTCTGATTCTTTGGCCCACAATAGAGATCTAGCTGGTTGCAATCTTCCTCCTCTAACTCCTCCTGACTCTCACATTCAACCCTAATCCCATCTCTTTTATGATTATCTTTCCACAGAGTCGAAGGCCAAAACCCCTCCTCCAGCTTGTCCTTTGGCTCAGGCAATGGCTTATCAAGTTCAATAAGAACATCCTTCCAATACTCAACTTGGCATGTGTGCAGCTGCCATACAGAGGGAGGGGGTGCCGTCATGGACGTTATGTTGGTCACTTGGCAATTAACTGGAAGATAAGCACGAGAAGGGAAGCAACTCGACCACATGTGCTGCAAGGAGTCACTGCAGTTAGGCTTAAGCGGTGGGTAAGGATATAAGCTATGGGTGAAGAGTTGAGCAGAACAGAAGGCTCTGGGGTGTTGCTGCATTTTGTTATCAACCTGTGGTTTATATCTTCAGATGGGTTTGATTAGCAGCAATGAAGGTAGGGGATGAGCAAGCATGTGAAGCAGCTTTGTAACTTCTGCACCTGCCAGAGGAGGGAGCATGGCCATCAAGAATTGAAGGGATGATGTGCGCTGACTAGAAGCTAGGGTTCGCAAGAGATCAAGTTGTTGCTGCGAACGATGGACAGAGCAGAACTGTGAATAGTAGGTGATTGCATTCGTTGTACCATCTCGTAACTTTACTTTAAAGGATGATTTGATTAGCAGTAGGGCAGTAAGATGAAGTGTAGATAGTGGAGCAGCTTGTCTGTCTGGGCTGCTGCCACAGAAGTAAGCGGTGCCATTACTGTTTATGAATTAACTAGGGCTCACTGGCGGATGGTTTGCTGAGGGAAGCGCCATGACTTAATGATTCTGGCTACTGGAGAAGCACCGGAAGTAGCAGCAAGCGATAGATATCTAGGCAGCTGCTGACGAGGATGTGAGAGCCAACGTGGGCAAGGAGCTCCGCCTACTTCTAAGTATAAATCAGCCATGTGAGAAAAAATTGCTTCTTCTTCTTCTTTCACTGAGGAATAGTTGTTGTTCCTAGGACTTGGGAACTCTCAAGCAAGACTGATGTAGGAGATAAGACTTTAGAAAATGGAATGGAGTTGGCTTGATTTCAAACCAGGGAGGATGTAGAGAGAATGGGAGATGATACATGGGTCTACTGGAGTGCTGATAGAGGGCAGATGCATCCCTCCCACTGTCACTGAGTGTGTGATGCTTCTTTGCTCTTAATATACTGGTTCCAATATCATGAATTTGGTCCCACTGCTGCATTGGGCTTCTCATGTCAATTGCACATGCAATTTCGAGCATAGTAGAGTACAAACCAACAAGGTCTGCTGTCTTTTATCATAGTGTATAAATTAGGGATGCTCTTGTGATTCTGTCAGAGTTAAGGGGGTGTTACATATGCCACATACACATAGTTGAGTGATGATAGGGTAATTTCCTACAATCTGTTTAGTACACTTGCATTATTAGAGAAAGATGGTTCAGCTTGGGGCAACCTATGCATTGGAAGCTGAATACAAAAGTGGAGCTTAGTGGAATGCCTGTATGGTCAATGAGGGTTGTTTGGGATGAGAGAAGGATTCATTTAAGAAGTGGTGATGCTTGTGTGTTCCAGGTTAAATTTCCAAGATGATTTACATTGCATGTAGATTTAGGCTGATTGTTAGATAATTGGAGCCGAGTACTTGTATCTGAAAGGGGAGAGAAAAGTTTTGGGAAGGGAGAGAGCTGCATAGTAAAAGGGGTAATGATGGGATGGTCAAGTGAGAGACAAAGAGGGAAAACCATGAGCTGTGTTTGCTTTTCACGTTCAGAATCTGTTGTTGACCTCTTTATGCCTGGTGGTGTGATGCAAGCGGTTGTGTATAATGACTGTTTGACCTAGAGGCACAAACTTGGCACAAGCACATACCCAGGCTCTGCCACCTAACCATCTATCTGCCAATCTGCCATAAACCTCTGCCAGTAACTCTAGTTAGAGCCGCAAAACCCTCATCAGTACATCTCAAACCATGAGTTCACCTATAAAACATCGTTGTCTAGCAGTGGTGTATCTCTATTCCTGCTTGAAAGGAGTAGCAACGACCTGTGGCCAAGGCAGCTCCAATCCATCCCAAGACGATATTGAACAAAGACAATAATGACTTGCTATAGGACTTGACAGTCTGACCAAGCCACCCAACACCAGAACTCAAGCTATTGTGTTTAGTTTCAAAAAACTGGTGTCTTGTAACCTAGTTCCATCTGTTGCTATGGCATGTCACTCAGTCCCCCAAATTCCAATCCAATCACCTCTATTGCAACTTGCAAACACCTCTCAAACAAGTTGTAAAAGCACCTTCTTCTCCAATATACAGCATGACAAGGGCCAAAAGTTCATCAGGTGAAGGCTTTCAAAGACTAGTGACCAACACTTGAAAACTTGCCCTTGCAGCATCTGTGCATGTCAATAGGTCGAGGGTGTTATACCCCCGATGCCTCTAATCATTCGCTTTACCTGATAAAACTTCACGAGCTCCAGCTATCCTGAGGGAAACTTTGGAGGGAACCAGCTACTAGATGGTTCGATTAGTCTTTCGCCCCTATACCCAAGTCTGACGAACGATTTGCACGTCAGTATTGCTACGAGCCTCCACCAGAGTTTCCTCTGGCTTCGCCCTGCTCAGGCATAGTTCACCATCTTTCGGGTCCCAGCAGGTATGCTCACACTCAAACCTTTCACAGAAGATCACGGTCGGTCGATGGTGCTCCCCGGAGGGATCCCACCTGTCAGGTTCCTTGCGCCTCAATGGGTTTCCCACCCACCGGCTCGCATACATGTTAGACTCCTTGGTCCGTGTTTCAAGATGGGTCGGATGGAGAGCTCTATTACGCCAGCGTCCCAAGCGCGCAGGTGCCCTGAGGCCCGCCACGAGTGGCGCGCGCTTCGCCCCTTGGCCACCGCAACGGCATAGGCCGACAACATAAGCCGGCTCTTGTCCCGTCGCGATGGCCCACGCTGACCAGCGCCCCGCGTTGAGTGGCGGACCAGCTCTCGCCGTTCCGCATCCAACCGAGGCGCACCCGCAGCTTCCATTCGCTGGGAGCCTCAAGGATGCAAAGGGGCTATTTGACAATATGGCAGAACAAAATGTGGTGTCATGGAATGCGATGATCACAGGTTATGCCCAGCATGGATGCGAAATGGATGCTTTGGAGACCTATGAGCAAATGATCCGAGAAGGGGTGAAGCCAGACTAGGTCACTTTCCTTTGCGTTTGCAATGCGTGTGCAGGGAGGGCAGCCCTTAAAAAGGGCAGAGAGGTCCATGGTTGCATCAGCAAATCTGGAATTTGTACCAATTGTCCTTCTGGACGCTACCCTGGTGGACATGTATGTGAAATGTGGGTGCATCGAGGATGCAAAGGGAGTATTTGACTATATGGCTGAACGAAATGTGGTGTCGTGGAATGCGACGATTGCAGGATACGCCCAGCATGGTTGTCATAGGAGGTCCTGCAACTATTTGAATGAATACAAAAGAACGGCCTGAAGCCGGACAGTATCACCTTTATATGTGTTCTCTTTGCATGCAGCCACACTGGCCTCCTGAATGAAGGAAGACGCTACTTTGATTCCCTAAGTCAAGATGAGTCGTGCTGTCACTCTGACAGTAAAGCACTTTGGCTACATGGTGGACCTTTTTGGACGTGCGGGACAACTGGATGAGGTGGTGGACCCGATTAATAAAATGCCATCAATCCAGATGCTGTGGTGTGGAAGGCCTTGCTTGGTGCTCATAGAACAAACTACGTTCAATTTCGAAGAGAAATATCCATATCTGCATCAGTATTTTCTATCAAGACAGATTTTGTTCAAAACAATAACCCCTATAGAGTTCAGGAACACTTACTGCGGAATGCTGTCATTTCACCTTCTGCAAATTTTGAAAGATGCTTGAATTTGCATGTTGTATAATTTCCATTTTGCAATGTATGTATCTGATTGCAGGACCCGCAAACTGAAAACAATACCTACCTAGGTTTTGTTTACACTGCCTTCCAGGAGCGAGCAACCTTTATCCCACCACGGTAATACTGTGCGACATGCTAAGTTCCATGGTGACTCCAAACTGGCCACTGTATGTCAACTCATTACCGCAGATGTGAGACGTCACGAGAATGCATACACCAAGATTGTGGAGAAGCTTTTTGAGCTGGACCCCGACGGGGCCATGCTGGCGTTTGCTGATATGATGAGGAAGATTATTGGTATGCCAGCACACCTGATATATGATGGACAAAATGAGCACCATTTTGATGATTTTTCTGTGGTGGCCCATAGGACTGGGGTGTATACTGCTCGGGACTACGCTGACATCATGGAGCACCTGGTAAACAGGTGGAATGTCGCAAGTATCCAAGGGCTCTCCAGCGGGGTCAGAGAGCACAAGATTATGTTTGTTCGTTGCCACCTCGTATCCGGAAGCTTGAGGAGCGGCCACAGTCTAAGGTGAAGACAGGTCCGAAGACTTGAAGTTTTAGCTGAATTTTTAACAGGGAAGTGGCTCTTTTGTGAATCAAAGGCAATCCTCAATCCCCATGCAACTGTGTTCTGCTGGTGCTAACTGAATTGTGTCCTAGTGTACATTGGGCTCATCTAGTTTGACAGGAGCTGTAAAACACAGTAGGTTAGTTCACCTTTCTTGGTCCTGGTATGCAACATTGAAGCTAGACCTGACCACAGATAAGACCACACAGTTGGTTGGTGGCTTGATCTTTATGGGTCTGTCCACCCTTTCTTATAGATCTACCTAGCGTGAATGTGTGCTTTGTGTATTAGGGACTTTGTGGCAGGCACAGAAGGGAGTTTTTCCGCTCTCTAGCTTTTCAGGCAAACAACAAGAGTTTTTGAAAGGTGGAATCTACCTCGCTCCAATATTTCTAGGATATTTGCGTTTCAGGAATTGGGAATTGTACAGAAAAGTTCCAGTAGCAGGTAGTGTTGTTTATGTAAGGCGGACTGAGTTTGGCAGGCAGCAGGTAAGAAAATTATAAACTAGGGTCAAAATGGATCAATGTACTGCCATTTTTACCCTCCAGATATCGAGTTGCTTCCATATTCTCCACCCTCCTGACTATTGTTGAAACACAAGGTCAAAGTACACCCACAAAACAATTTCTCCTTCTCTTTAGTGCACTGTGTTTGTTTGTGCTCTATTCATTTGTTTTGGATTCTTGTCCTAAAGATGTCATACATTTTTTTCCTTTTCTTTGTCTCTTTCCTATGGCTGCTAGACCTAGCAAATCGACAGTTCTGTGCAACATGTGAATTGCTCAAGTATGAGCTTTTCAGGAAATCCTGGAGCCAGGAAGTCCCGACTCTTGGTGGCACCGACCAAAAAAATGTTGATTTCTATATGTAAACATTTAACACCCTTCGGATGACCACGTCTTTTTTGTGCAAATTGAACGTAGTTCTCAGAATTCGTCGCTAGTAGTGGAGCAACGCGAAGCCCTAGTGTTGAAACATATTGCGACATCAGGACAACCAGCATGTAGCCCAGTGGTAATGGGCACATACCACGTTGGATGTGGTTGTGGGTTCAAACCACGGTCTGGTGTGTCATGAAGGTGTCCACTTTTCAACTGAAGGCAGTAGCCCTTGTGGTGAAGTGACACCATAAGTTATGCTCCCTTCGGGAGACGTCATTTTTTATTTATTTTTGCGACATCTGTGTGAGCAAAGCCTTGAAACGTTTGTCTTATTAGAGGAGTTGTTCATTGGTTTAAATGTACCCCATAGCCTATAAGGGACTGTGTCAACATTCCATCTATGGCAGTGATTCTTATGCCATCATGGGAAGATGTGATGAGCTCCTTGTGACCATGCCCTTATGGCACTTCATGTTCTCCCATCCCCCATCCATGCCATTTCACCACTCCCTCCACTACACTAATGCCAACTATGTACTAGGTAGCGCACTGGAGCGCGGCTGCTACGGCCCGTAGCGGCCGCACTCCAGTGCGTCACAGGACGTAATGTCACTATCGCTAAGGATGGAGCAGGTCATAAAGTGACCTGCTGAGTAGGTCTTTCAACCCTGTCACATCATAAAGGACACATGAAGGACACAAAATACGAGATGAAAAAAAGGACACATGCTACAGGAAATAGCAGGCCTCCTCGTACGCAATCAAAACCTGCCACGTCAGCGTGATGCGCACGGCTGTACATTATGAAACTATTAAGTTCAACATGTATTGTTTATGTGCAGGTGCTGTGAAAGATACACACATAAAGCTTAAAAAGGAAGAGGACACAACAAGTGTAGCTTGGTGGGTCAAAGATTAGAGCCATACCCGCGATATTGCTTCAACGGATCTGGCAGTTGCAAAAAGAATCACAGAGACATCCAAAAATTGAAAGAAGACTGAATATGTAGAGCAGTTTCATTCGGGCCCTGATTCTAGAGTGGTCCAGGAATTACTGTGGCCCAGGAATTAGAGTGGGGCGCCTATGTAGGGAGGCCACCTCTATTAAGGAATGAGATGAGGGGGTCCAAAAAAAGAAAGGAGGAATTGGCTAAATTTAGAATAGGGAGTCTTGTAGGGTTGACATGTGTCCAGACGGCGGGCTTCTAGAAGGGTCCACCGCCCTGAGAGGCTATATAAGGGACCCCCCTCTTACTACCTACTAACTTACTACCTACTAAATTAGCAAATTGTGTGCTCTGCAAAGGCAGGGCCCCCCAAATAAAAACAGCAAACAGCAAAGACTGAATGAGGCTTCATGCCGGACCTTTGCTCCTAAACGTCTTTGGACGATATTAAATCTCCGCCAAAATGCTTTAGAGACATGTTAAGAACTAAACGGCTAGGCAATGAGGGCTCCACAGTAGAGGGCCATCGAGCTCTTTTAAACCCACCCAACATGAGCAACTGATAAAATGTCAATTTAGAAAAACTAGGAATTAGCAGCCACCTTTTTTTTTTTTTTAAAAGTATTAGGGAAGGGTCGTTCCCAAGGCCCTTCCTGAATTTGAGAGCACCGGCAACGAGGGCGGAGCCCGAGTTCCGGGTGCTCGAAAGGAAGGGCCGTGGGAACGACCCTTCCCCAACGTGAAAAAGGGAAATTTTTCTTTCCAGCTCCTTGCCCCACAAATCGGGGGACCCTTCCACGCGCGGATGGTACTTCCCGCAAATTGGGGGACCCTTCCAAAAGCGGAAGGTACTTCCCGTAAATCAGGGGAACCTTGCGGCCAGGGAGGCTCCTTGAATTACAAAGAAAAAAAATTGCCACTGTTTTACGGAACAGGGGACAGAGGCCAGGCTGGTAGAACTTTATTAAGTTTATTAGGGGGAACAAATTAAAACCCCGTTGGACACCATGGAGGCACACACCCTGCGGACAGTGAAGAGAGAACTAGCCTCCTGAAAAGGAGAAGACAGTAACCCTGTCTAAGAACCCTGTCTCAAACGGACCCGGGAGGGGGTGAGTGCGCAGGCAAACCTCTGCAAGAGTGATTCAAACAAATCCTTCTACCGAGGAAGCAGGTAAAGGAGGCCCTACTGAAGGCGTGAGCCCGCTAGGGGGTCGAGTCAAGCAGGACTAGAGCGCGCCAGTTGAGAGCATGAGAAGACTTGAAAATTTTGCGATTCTAGACCTGCAACTTGTAGAGAAAAGTGAGAGGAGAATTGTCTAACGCAACTGGTTTTTTTGTTTTTTTCGCTCCTGCAGTGTGGATTTCCGTTTACTGTTTCTTCAAATCCATTAAAAAATGCCGACACCGAAAAAACAATCCAACCATCATCAGCAGAGTGACCGCATCTGTGTCGGCAGGTGCGATTCTAGTTTCAAAGATCAAGAAGCTCTATGTACAGCAAAAATGCTCCTCAAGTACTTTCTGACAATGGGATGTACATGTGCTATGGAGGGGGAAGAAAATCAGTAGGTGGAGAAAAAACAGGAAAACCTATGCAAAAATGCATTTTAATCAACATTACAAATACGACCCCTATCCCACACGGACAGCTAAAGCAGTTTGCCCTTGTATTCTACTCTTTCATCTATACTGCTTTTCTTTTGTCTCATATTAATCTCTTGTTCTGAAATCAAGAAGCTCTATGTACAGCAAAAATGCTCCTCAAGTACTTTCTGACAATGGGATGTACATGTGCTATGGAGGGGGAAGAAAATCAGTAGTACGTGGAGAAAAAAAAGAAAAACCTATGCAAACCACCACTCGATGCATTTTAATCAACATTCCAAATATGACCCCTATCCCACTCGGACAGCTAAAGCAGTTTGCCTTTGTGTTCTCTGACACTCTTTAATCTCTTTGAACTTCTGGACCTTATACATTTCTCTGTCTTCCTTTCATCCACAGAAAGTCCATGGCATGGTTGTATTCCATAGAAGACACTGATTGCAATGTACATGACTGAATGAGAATTGTTTATTGAGATCTCGATCGGAACTGGATCTTATTTTCTACAGAAGAGAGATACCACTGAACACAAAAATTGGCACTAGATGAATGTCTACGCCTCTAGATGAGGCATAAGTCCAAAAATCCGCACAACCAACTACTTCATATCTAGTTACTAGTGAGAGGTGAGTGAGAGGTAGGGCGCTGAAGCTGCGGTCAGTGCGTATCCACACCGTGATCCGAAATGCGATGTATACATATATCCGTACCCATCTCCAAATTATTCTCCATCTCACCCACTCCCCCCCTCCACCGACTGTGCTAGTTTGTAAACGTGGACATCCCCACCTTCAGGGAAGTTCAAAACGTCACTTTTCATGGACAAACGTATGATCTCCAATATTGGAAAACCAAATAGCAGTTGACAAGTTCCATCTCCAACTGTCTCGAAAGAAATTAGAAGCACTTGAACGACCTGAACAATGTAGTCAGTGCAGGGCACTTATAAGTCCTGAGCAGGCTTGCACAATTAGTCAGGATACTCCTTTCATAAACCCTGTAGTTATTCACCCATCCACCGAATACAAAATTTTGGCTGCCAATACATTCACACTCATCTTTACCTCACCTCTGCACTCGCGCAATGCACTGCGACGCTGAGTTACACAACGGGTTGACATCTGCCTATCACAGTCTACGAGTCCAAATTTTGTCAAGCTGGTGGATAGAATACCTGCTCAATTCGTGGATGCCAGTTCAAACCCGAAGAAATCTCTTAGTACGTTGGAGAACTCTGATATGGAGATGGGGAGTATGGAGGAGAGTAAGTGGGAGAAGGAGAGTATGGGGGAGAGTACGTGGGGGATGGGGAGTAAGGGGGAGAGTACGTGGGGGAAGGAGAGTATGGAGGCGAGTAAGTGGGGGAAGGAGAGTAAGTGGGTGACGAGTATGGGGGAGAGTAGGTGGGAGAAGGAGAGTATGGGGGCGAGTAGGTGGGGGAGGGAGAGTATGGGGGAGAGTATGCGGGAGACTCATATGGTGGGGATTCCACAGGTGGGGGAGGACACCAAAGGAATTCCAAAGACTTCTGAGAGCCCTTCAGAAATGGCCTCTTGTCTGCCTCCACCAACACGCTGCCCACGAGAGCAACCAACAAGACTAGCACAATTCCATATCCACCCTTCATCTCTCTCCTCTGCCTGCTTCCTCTCCAAGTCGGTGTATATGCTCACACAGAAGATTGACACAAGCTGGGAGGAAGCTCCCGGTGAGGTCAACTCAGCTCAGCTGCTGAGCTCCAGTGTACAATAGCGGGCGGCGGAGGCGGTATATATAGTGCAGTCAGTGTGCGTGCAAGCATACACTGAGGCGAAGTAACTCGATTGCAGGCCTAACTTACATCCGGGCCCCACACAGTGTGGCTGTAACGGTCCAAGGTCACTCGACAGGTTGGTGGGTGTACTGCTTGCCACAGGCTGTCTCTCCTTCAGTGTTGACTCTAACGCTACAACTGGCAGTCATCCTCTCGGAAACCTTGTAATCTTTCTACTACACACAGATTTTTGGTTAAGTTGGGTTTCAGGGTTTCGGGATCAGCTTCCTGCAGTCAGATCAGGGTGAAAGAATCGCCAACCAGAACTACAACAACAGGCACAGAATCTGGTATTTGAAATTCTCTTGCACCGGCAAGTTGGTTGCATTTGGCCATGTCATCGGCCGTCAAAGCCCAGTGGAGATGTTTTGTTTTACATTCCACAGGATGGCCCTTTGTGATGAGGGTGGTACATATCAGGACTATCATGTTCAGGGTGAACTGATTTCACATCCATCTGAAACCCATCCTGGAATCCTCGCCATCTATATTTTCTACAACAGAGGGTATCATCCCCACCATCCAGTATGAACCGACAGCTGCTAATACAATATTTGACTCCAAGATCGCAAACATTGGCGAACAATAGAACAGACTAAAAAAACTAAGGAACAATAAATGGTTTAGGAATTGATGGAAGCAAACTAAATTGTGGTAGAATGATTGACAAGTAAGTTAGTTGAATTTGATGACCTTCTTTTGGTGATTGACTGAGAGAGACACATCGTCAGCTCAATTATTATCCATGGGAACCCAACACGCAGAGGGGAGAAACTTGGGTGACCATTAACTGCCCTGGACAACCTGCTCTGGTCCTGACTCACTCAGGCTCAATAATTTCCAACTTTTCCAAAGCCCAATTACGACACTTTGAAAATTTTAAAAACTTGAATACAAAATGGGTGTCTGTGCTACAACTGCTGGCAGCGTGTCGCTGCCAAATTCCCACGGTTTTTTTCTCTTGGCGAGTTTTGGTGGCGGGGGGGCTCCTACCTCACTAACGGAAAACGAAGGTGGTATGTTTCGCCGAAACAGGAGGATGAACGAGAGGTGGTCGCCAGAAAATCAGTCCGACTGCCATCGTGGATCTGTTACAACGTGCCCCCTGTCATGTGTTTACCTTTCTAGAGGTGCCAGCTCGGTAATTTTGCCACCTGGCGCGGGGTAGAATACAAAGGTGGCCCGGTCGCGCTAGTGCTTTTGGAAAATGGAGAAAAAACGCTGCTTGCAATGATCCTTTGGTTTGAAAGGCGTCTCGTGGGTTGGTGAAAGTGCATGTGGAGCTTTGATTAAGGCAGCAGTATCCCCGGCGAGAGGAAGATCCAATGGATGATGTCAAGAAGTGAACAGCGGGTGAGGTTGCAGAAAGCCATGTTCAGAGTCGCTGGCAATAAATGTAACGTTGGCTCACACGTTCAAGTTTGTAGTTGGGGCCATGTTCTCATTAAGGAGCCAGGATCCTGCCAAGCTCAGGAGTCTTACACGGACTGGGGTGGCAGTTAATTCTTTGTGGTACTGCATGGAGGAAACTTATGAAACTTGGAATAAATCGAATGGATGTAGGTGTTCACTGTTGAATTAACCCATCGTGTACACATTTTTGCAGTAGTGGGTGCCGAGATTGCAACTGCTGACAGTTGCAATTTCTTCTTTCCTAAAATCGGCAACTCGTATGTAATATGTACATGTTGCAGAGCACGTACAATGCCCTGTACCGTTCTTAATCCTCCTTCACCTTTAGGCCAATCATTTAGATTGCATGCGGACCGCTCCTGCTTTAGCTGTGACAGTGGTAAATATTGCTCCCCAATTCCATGGCTATACCCCCATGTCACGTAAGTACCCATCTGGTACTTGCGTTTCCACCTACTGCAGTCGTAGCGATGGCCGCGCAAGAGTCACAAAAACAAAGGGTTGGGTATTGTAATGCTTGCAGTCCAGAGGTGCAGAGCTATATGAAATGTAGCACTTTGTGCCCTACGCCAGGATCGAAAGTATTCCATAATAGTCCTGACAGCTCTCCGTTGTAGATTTTCTCCTCACTTATTTAAGTCATTAGCTTGGCAACTCTTACAGTACTTACATGTGATGATGGAATGCGGTAACGTTGTTACATTGTTGCGCGCTCGAGCATGATTATTAGTAGCTAGCTGGGCACGATGACCTGGGGCATGTCTACAGGTGGTTGGTAAATAGGACTGATGAAGACTGTAAATCAGTGCTCATGTCATCTCCGTTTAAATTTCAGTTCAATTTCTTACTTGAAAAGTGGAACGATTCCTGTAGGCTGATAAAAGTTAAGACTCTCTGGCACGAGTGCATACTTAGTTGCCCGGAGCCCTGCGCAGTTAGAAGTTAGAACCCTGGTGCCATCTTGATTTCGTAAAGTTCAAGTATAGATATGAACTTTTCCGCAAATTATAATTCTGAATATTCTGTCCCCAGACGGTGTTCCAGGTCTGCCCTGGTCAAAATGAGCTGCCGGATCAAGCATGGCCGAGCGGAGTAGCTCCTGAGGGGCCGGAAATGATGTAACCAAGCTCTGGGAAAAGCATCGCTAAGACCCAAGAGATACAATCGTCTAATACCTCGACACAGCTACTTGCAACTAAACAAACTTGTCTTCAGGAAGGTACAGGCAAACAGTTATCAGGCATAATAGCCTGCAGGTTGGTACTGAACTTTATGTACAACCGTGTGATCAAACGCCAGGTGTACCCTCTCTTAATCAGTACATGAAAGCTGGGTGCGATTATCGAAGTTGCTCACGGTGCTCCAATTACCTACATTGCATACATTAGCTTCATTCAACTGACCAACTCCACGTCTAGATTCAATCTCGATGAGACTGCTGTCAACTCAGACTCTCTTGTCTCTTTCTCTTCAGCTACTTGTGAGCTAAAGATAACCTATGGCACCAGGACCCTATCACTCACGTCCAGCTGTTTTTTTTTTCACTTTTCCAAAATGGTTGGCGGGGCCACATGTGAATTCTATCCAGTGCGGATGTGGTGAGAATAACGAGGTGGCAGGACTAGTCCCTACATTTCCAGGATGTAAGTCGCCTTATGTGGTGCATGAAAATTAGTTGTGAAGCCCCTAGAAAACTGGCGTCGAATTTCTTGTTTCCGGCCATGGGGTGGATGGCTAAGCCCCGGGGGTGGCTGGCACAGTCTGGAAATTTGGCGCCATTTTTCCAGTTCCGGGCCCAGTCAGTTCAGGGACTTAGCCATTTTCGGACCCTGTACTGGAAAAATGGCACCATTTTCGGACCCAGCCTGGAAAAATGGATGTGATTTTGTCTATGTTTTTTGAATGCAGGTACTGTAAGTTCTCCCTGTTGGAGAAAGGTCATTTGTCCTTCGAGCCGCCATTCTTCCTTGCATGGAGGAACCCTGAGCTGACTCCATTTACACTGACGTTATCGTGAAGGAGTGGCATCTGGAGCATTTGCGCGACTGCCCTTGGTATGTGGACCTTCCACCCGGCTCGCTCGACTCATCCGAGTTCCAATTGAAGCTGGATGCGAAGGCCCGACGAAACCGGGCTCCGCTGCCTCCGCTGGGTCCAAAGGAGGCGAAAGCGCTTGCCAAGTCCAGGAAAGCGGCAGAGCTTGCTCAGGTAGGTATTCAGGAGAAATTGAATGAGAAGAATAAAGGACAAATGAAAAGGACACGGAAACAGGGGAGTAAAGTAACCCTCAAAAAACAGAAAACCACCGGGGCACCAGAAGAGGCGCAGGAGGGGCTCCAAGGGAGTGACTCCGACGACGACTTTGTGCAAGGTCCTGCGACTGCTGCTGCTGCTACCAAGTCACCGTTCGTCCGGGTTCCCAAGTCAGTTCGGACTGGGACTAGCTCTGCCAAGAAGTTGGCATTTGAGGGCGAGCCTACACGGCGGTATTTCGCGGTGACATTTCCACAGAGGCCAAAGCTAGAATCCCCAACTATCATCCAATGTGTCAATGAGAGCTTCTTTGACGCTCTGGCTGCCAGGGCGAAGAAGGTGGCACACAACAAGTCTCTAGAGGAGCTGAAGGGGAAAGCCAAGAAGAGGGCTGCTGCTACAGAGCCTAAAGACACCCCTGGTTTGGAAGCCATGATGGAATTCTTCACGGCTGTGAGCACGGATTGCAAGAGCACTCGGGGGGGGGGGTTTGAGGTGGAGAGAGCCTGTGATATGATTCTCCTCGATATTCCAGATGGGGACCTGCTGGAGGCCTGGATGGTGTGCCCACCTGGAACAAGTTTACGGAGGACTACTGGAGAGCCGGGTTTGGGCTGGCGGGGATGTTCTTGGATGACGGTGGATGTATGGTGGTCCTTGCCACAAGAGGGAAGACCACAGAGAATGTTGTGGCAAGGTGGACACCGAAAAGTGTCACCCCGGTCCTCCTCAAAAAATGGTTCTGCATCAATACGCAGGGGTTGCAAACAGAGGGCCAGAGTGTAAGTTATCAATCTATTGCATTCACTTCATATTGTGGTGTATCTAAACTAGACCCTGGAGTGGATCCCTCTTTTGTTGGATGTGCAGACGTTGGTGTTTGAGGCATATTGTTTTGTGAAGAGAGGGTCTACATTCAAATTCCGCAATGACGGTCGTCTTGTTGATGCCGCTCTGGACACTGTTACCTATGATGTCCTCTACAACTATGTGCCCCAATCCAGTATGCCAAAGGACACAAAGACAGGCAAACCGTGGCGGTACAGCCGGACCCGTAGCCCTGCTTTCATCCAAACCCTCATGGAGACGTGCTCGGATGTCCAAGGGCGAATTCTTGACCCCACATGTGGCACAGGTAAGCCTTCACGTGCACATTTTGTCCCCTGGCCCGATTGCAATTGCATGTCGCATGCTACTAACCACCCGCTTTGTCCCCAGGTGCTTCAATGTGGGCAGGGACGTTGTCCGACAGGCATGTCTTTGCCTTCGAGCCAGATACTGCCCTCCACAACTCTGAACTTGTGCGGCTGAACGTCTGCCGAAAGAGGAAGAGGCATCCTCGGAGGATGAGGAAGAATCCGAGAAGGAGGTGGGGGAGGTACAAGTTGGGATCGAGGCCGAGGAGCCCCCGGTTTACGAGTGAGTGGTCGCATTGTAAGTTGCCTCCTGATTTCGTGAGGCACCTCCCTTTGCTCTCTTATTTCATTGAAAGACCCTTTTTGGCTTCTGCTGGTATTGACATTCTTAAAGTGGATTTGTTCTTACTGCAGGATGCCAAGTACTGCAGGAGGGACGTCTACACCGCAGTTCATGGGCAGGAGGAACGAGCCTTTTTTTGCCAGGGGGGATTTCATGTCGAGTCCAGAAAGGGACTACATCGTTCCTACTTATGTTGCCCGGCTTGCTTCGGTGTCCATTAGGAGGTCTTCCGAACCTAGTCGTGTACAACAGATTTTAGACGAGGCAAGCCTCAAGAAAATGAAGATGAGGGAGGAGGCAGCAGCTATTAGAGCCCGTCAGGCTCGTAGATTTGTCTTGGATTCTGCTGAGGAAAGTGGGGGAGAAGAGGCAGAAGATTCCCAGGAGGTGAGGTGGACAGTCCCCCAAGGAGCGGACGGAATTTTTGAGAGGCATAGTGGAACTGATGCATCACAGAGCTCGGAGGATGGGGGGGATGAGGGGGATGAGGAAGAAGGTGGGGCAAGTTCCTCGGAGGTGTAAGAGAGTAGTGCCCATTCCGGCTATGACAGTTATGACACACTTGTATAGATGTGGCTTGCCACAAAATTTGCAATAAAATGTTGCATTTCATTGCTATGACGAGTCCACTGGTGCCACATTCCAACTTCACATGACCCTATTTCCGTGCCTCCTAACCCTATTTCCGTGGACACACAATGGTCCGCTCATGGTTTTTTTTTTTCCGCTCATGCTCATGCCGCTCATGAAATAGCAGCCCCCCACTTGGAGATATCAAGGGAAAGGTCTCCGGTTCAAATCTGGTTGTAGACTCTATGGAAAAAAAATGATTAGATATGGCTTGGCTTCTATTAATGCACTTGGACTTAGATGACACTGGACACTTGGGCCAACGGCACAGGCTACCCTAGAGGTTGCATTTGGGCCTCGACATAGGAGACACACTTTGATACATAGGGGATCGCACTTGGACTTAGATGACACTGGACACTTGGACCACCGGCACAAGCTACCCTAGAGGTCGCACTTGGGCCTCGATATAGAGGACGCAGTGGGATACACAGAAGATCTTACACTTGGGCTTAGATGATAATGGACCCTTGGGCTTAGATGACAGTGGACACTTGGGCCAACGGCACAGGCTACCCTAGACGATTTGTTAGACAATTTGTTTGTTTGTTTGTTTATTTGTTTTGTCACGTTGAGATGTCCCAAACCGCGAGGCCCCAGCGCTGGTGCTTAGTACCATTGGAAAGCCCTTGACGAGGAAGGGTGCATGGGCTTGGTCTCACGATTTTTGGACTGCGGTGTGGGAGATACGGAATTCCAAGTACTTTTGGTCGCTGGAAATTCACAAAAAATTGCAAAAATGGCAAAGTAGGCATTCCCGGGACAATGGTTGGAGCCTCGACGGGAGAGATATCAAGGGAAAGGTCTCCGGTTCAAATCTGGTCGTAGCTCTATGGGGGAAAAAAAATGATTAGATATGGCTTGCTTCATATATTGATGCACTTGGACTAAGATGACATTGGACACTTGGGCCAATGGCACAGGCTACCCTAGAGACGGGAGATATATCAATAATGATTGGATATTATTACTCAATAAATTCATGAAAAAAAAAATGGGGCCTTGACATGGGCGACGTACTTGGATGCATAGGAGATTGCACAATGGGCATAGATGGGCCGACATAGGAGACGCACATGGGAGACGCACTTGGATACATAGGATATCGCTGCAATCTACCATGTTCCATCTACTCAGGCATTCATTCCACAGCTTCACTCAGGTCTCTCTTGAACGATTTGCTCTACCTGTCAACTGCAAGTTTGCAGCTTCAAAAGAACAGATGGCATGCTCTTTACTACACTCACTGAGGCATCTGCACCCACACCACCTCAATCAAGGTCTTCACTTGTACTGCTGTCTGTCTATTGAATTCTTATCCATAATAATGGGAATTTGGTTGAAGGGCAGAATCATGGCCCGATTGTATTCAAGTGCAGCAGGAGTAGTAGGTGGGTTAAAAGAAGCATCACCCCAAACCTCAGATAGTGATTGCTGCAACGCCATGGTATCAACACTGTCGACCTGATGTGGTTGCTGTGATATTGGTGCCACAGTCCCTCCTGACGTTGGCAAGTCCTACATTTCCTGTGCTGAAGATTGGAAAATCAAAGTCCTTGCGTGCAAATAAGTAGCCACGAGCTGTTCCTCAGGAACAAAGGCCCTTTTGTCAATGTTGGAGCTCAAGTCATCCACCTGAGTCTGCAGCCCTTCTACATCCTCCTGTAACTCAGCTATCCGACTATAGACATTGTCTATAGTGGTTGTGGCAATGTTATGCACCCGTAGCCTGAGATCATTCATCTCATCTTGGGTGAGCTTTCTTGGTGCTTTCCCTTCCACTGGCCCTTGTGTTAGCCACTCTTGCAAAAGATGATTATCCACCAAGTCCTGTGTAGCACCACGGAGATCCTGCTCCTCCTTGAGTCTATATGTTTCCAACTGCTGCTGTAAATTTTCCATGTGCTTTGCATGAGGTTCAACCAGAGCTGCATAGGCAGCGGACAGATTATTGGCTTCTTTCCAGACCTTGTCAGTCACAGAAAGCTCATTCTTCCGTACTGTGATTGTTTGTTGCAATTCAAAGATGTACCTGTCCTTCTGGGCATCGACCTGACGGTACTGCTGAAAGGTATCCTCATTGCAACAGATAGTAGCCTTCATATCAGCAATGAGTTTCGCCTGCTCCATTGACTTTGTCTCCGCCATTAAACATCTCTCAGCTTGGTTCTTAACTTCTAGTGCAGTCAGCTCCAGATTAGTCGTTAGTGTGGCACACTGTATGGTCATTCTCTGATGGACTGCTTCCAATTCTGTATGAAGCAACTTCACTTCCTGCAACTTGCCTTCATGCTTAACCTGCAACTGGTATAGCTGTTGCTTATGTACTTCATGCAACTTCTCTTGCTCCAAACCTGCTTCAATCAAATTTTCCTTCGCAAGCTGTAGGGCAGATTTAGTGTCCTCCAACTCTTTCTGCAACTTGAGGTTGGCCTCCACATCCACCTTGTTTGCACACTCAGTGGCAATTCTTGCCTCAAACTCTTGCTTGAGCTCCTCCCGCAATGCTGCCAATTGTGTAGAGGGAACATGAGTCTTGACATAGGTGCCCAATAGGTTGAGAGTCCTGTTTATGGAACTCATAAGCATGGCATGTTGTGGGTCTTCATGGAGAACTTATTGATGTTCTTCTTGATTCTCCACAGTTTGATGTTTCACAAACCAGTCAGGCCATGATCCCACAAGATCTTCTTCCTGAGCCATCTCATCCTCCACAAGTGTTGCAGTACCCTTGTGATTTACCCCTTTAACCTCCGCCACAAGTTTGGGCATAACCTGCACAACAGGGATTTCCTTGGGCAGACTCTGCATCTTTGGTACTATTGTTTTTCCGACCATGCCAGAGTTTTCATAGAGAAGGTCGCCCTTCTCAATCTCTGCCACTACTTGCTCTGTAGTGGGGATGTCCAACCCTCTCTCTCCACAGTAAGAGGCTCGGGTGTAACAGCATGTCCGGTCTGAGTTACCACTGGGGCAACCTGATCAGCTGGCTGTGCTGGCCGTGGTACTGAGGTGACTTCTTCATCCCTCTCTAATGGTCGTGCTTCCAGTAATAACAGCCCATTGTGCTGCTGCACCTCATCCTGCACAGGAACTATGGAAACATCATCTTGAGGATTCCTTGTGGCCAGTGGATCCGCCACTACAATTGAGTCCCTTTTCTGTCTCTTGGATTGGTGCTGCCCCTCCAATCCCCTTTCACCTTGTGAAGAGCCTTGCTCCTCAACTGCAGTTGTGGCTGCCTCAAACACCCCCATTACTTTGCGTTCTCACGCATCAAGCAAGCAAGAATCAAAGATAATATGTGCAATAATTGGGCCAGACACAACGATTGGAGACTTAGCAGTAGTATTCTGTAACCGTTTCATCTCCTCCACCAGACCCCAAGCTACATCCTCTCATCTCAAAGTTTTCAGTACCTCTTCCGTGAAAGATCTGCTAAGATACTGTTGGTTCTGTTTCATGGCAAACAGAATGTTTAGTATTTGGCCAATTTCCCTCAACCCTGGATACTCGGCCTTGGTGCAAGTGAATCCCTGGTTCCTGAAGAAACTCGTTTCTTGGAAAAGATCCCCTACTTGCAATTTTACCCTGTGCTCATCCACGCTCACATTACCATATGGTAATTCAAAAAGTTGTTGCAAGTACTGCAGAGTAACTTGTATATTTACGCCCTTCACCTAGGTAACTCCTGTCCGTGGCTCAAAGTTCTTGATGAACTGGATCATCAATTCTCGATGATGCAAAGACCACTCTTTGCGTAACAACCTTTCCAACCGCAGCTCCTTCAGCAATTACACTGCCTGTAGTGATTGTTTAAATCGTCGTGCTCTTCACTCAGAGATCCTCCATCTCTCTAATTCGCTTCATCCCGGACAAACAAGAAGGCCTTGTTTGGAATATCCTCAGGAAAGCTTGTAAAGCATAGAGCATGAAAGTGTGGTTAGCACAGAATGGAACAGGCAAGTGGGTGTAAGCCTGCGGGGCTTGCAAATAGTGAGTGAGAGAGAAAGTGCTTTTGATCTATCATTCCTTGCGTCACTGCGTAAGAAGTAGAGCTAGTGTATAGTCCGTGATATCCACCATAGCTACAAAGCTATAGCTTTGATTGCCCCTCCCGTCGAGACACTGGCTATCCGGAATAACACCTATTTTTCCGCTCATAATCTTCTTAATTTCTTGTTCTTGTTTCTTGAATGGAGTCTGCACAAAATTCGTGTTGCTGATTGGCCGTTGCCTCATTAGGTAATTTCTCATTTTTACCCTAATCTGTTCAGATTCCATCTTGGAATGACCACTAGGACTGCATATGTGGCAAGGGTCCCCCTTTGCCGGACGCGTAAAATGTTCCGTTACATGTCCTCTTGATGCTTTAATAGGCTCATAATAAGTTTTGGCTGATGTACCAGGTAGGTACTTTGACGGCCCTGTTTGTCTTCTTATGTGATGGCGCCTGTTATTGCAGTACATGCAATGCGGAGTACTATGCCCCTTAGGCCACGTGTTTGAATTCAAACACTCTCCCATCTCCCTTTGTCCGCGTAACACCTTCTCCGAGTTTGACTTCCAAGCTGTCTTTACACTTACCGGCCACTTAACTGACGTTAACTCGTGTCCACCTGTCACTGACCCTATGGACTGTGCAACCTATGTGAGCTGTGTCGCATGTGTTTGGGCTGTGACAAACTGTGGTAAGTTGTGATATGTTGTAATAGGCTGTGGTGGGCTGTGATATGCTGTGTTAGACTATGGTGGACTGTGATGGCTGTGTGGACACATGTGTTCTCTGCTATGGCCATACGCATTCGGCTTTATGACAAGTGCTTCATGCTCCGCTGGTGCCACCGGTGTATTCTGTGACTGCATCTGTGTTTCAAGATGCAAATCATGCTGCAATGGTCTATCATGGATACCACTGTATCCCTTCAACTTATTGGCATTAACTCTACCAAGCATCTCTTTGTTAATGGTTTGTAACATAGCTGTGTTGTTATCATACATCTTTTGTATGGCATAAGGTCATTTCCATGGTGATTTAAGCTTAGAAGCTTTAATCTTTCCCTTCTTCTGCAACCACAGTACCAAATCACCTGTCTTAAAAGCACTACACCAAATCATGGTTTTTTTTACTTTTTTTTTTTAGAGTCATGGTTTTCATGACTCAAAGTGGGATAGGCACAAAGAAGTCATGGATATGCCTAAAAAAGGTCGGGTATATGACTAAACGACTCCGTAAAGTTTGGAATTCAGGTCAACATGGTTTGACCAAAGAAGAGTAGTGATCATAAGTCACACGTATGCCTTTAAAGGGTAACGAAGCTGACTCTAGAGATTTTGGAGCGTGGTCAAACGTTGTTGACTATGGATAATGTCGCGGTGTAGTCGTCTGCATGACTCTTATTTGGTGTCCCAATTAATGATAGATATTATTTAGTATAAATGCGGAAAAACAAAAACACATTGGATAATTGAAGCGATGTCCGTCATGTGGCATAATCTGCTGCCAAGGAATGTGGAATTTAGAGCAGGCGAAAGAATATTCCTGTATGCATTCCATGGAGCGTTAGCTTACATAATCAGATTACAATGGTTTTTTAAGCCATCGATGATCAATGTCATCAACTGCCCCAATTGATCTGCACTATGAGTCGTTAGATCAATCGCGGAAATTTCACGGCTTAGCAGAGCTCTTGTCTATTTATCGTTGTTTGATGCCGCCTGTCCTATTGAGAAGCCCAATCGTCAGAGTCTATGCTACTGAGGAAATGCCACATAGAGAGGGAGGCTGACCACTTTGCTTCTTCGATCTGAGTATCATGATAAGGCTTTTTCGGCTGGCCAGTCACTCGACGTATAGTCCAGAGTCTTTATTTTTCTCCTTGGTGGAGTTTTCCCCCTCGATTCAAGCATAGTGCAAGTCTGCCATCTTCATTCTGATTTCTCTCACAAGGTTTTAATTAATGTCGGTTGAATTCCATTACATATGTATTCATTCTCTACACACGCTCAAAACGTTGAAAAATGGGACTGTAGCGAGCTACGCCACTCCAAGTCGAGGAGGAAAAACAAATTCTATTGTTGCTAGTGTATCAGGACTGCGTACATGTATATTGAACAAAATAAATGAACTCAAAATATAGATGGCACAAACACTGCTGATAGAATATGATTGTCAGTAGTCCGACCAGATCACGGAGCATTGAACACTGAGAATAACCATGTGTGAGGAATAATTGGCAACCATTCTCCTAATTGAATTTTTAATCGCAAAACCACAGAGCAATAGCAAATGGGGAAACGAGATTGCACAGAAGGATAATATATACAAGTCACTGAATGGCCAACCAGATAGGTCCGAGTCAAAAGTACAGTTTCAAGTGCTGTACAGTCCAGCAGCTGCTGCTCAGTTTTCCCCCCAGTATGACAGGCCACTATCTGCCACAAGGTAAAATATCCCCAATCGAATTGGCGGCTCCAAATACCAAGACGACAAACAAACACGAGCTTATGCCAACAGGGACTTACCTTCACATAAGGATTCACTTGCATGCAGAGAAACATCTATGAAGCAAAGTTGAGAGAGCTTGGAGACCACAACCGTCAAGGGCGCCAACTAACTACAAGTCTACATCAGGTAGATTGTCTTCATCCTCACTGCTTGAAGTTGAATGTTCCTCACAGTTTGCTTCATCATTTTCTTGTGTAGGCACCTTTGTATTCCCAATGGGGGTCTTGAACAGAGCTTCCATGGCTTTTTCAGTGACCTCTACTGCAAGGACAGGGCGAGTACATGGTTGTCCACCAATTTGAACATCATCAATGAGCCGAATGGGAGCTGACATGCCACTGCTATCTGTATTGTCTGATAGTGAAGTTGACACATCATGCACCACTCTCAGCGATCGTGGATTCTTCTCCAACACAACCTTCCATCCTTTTTCTTGCACACAATCTGAAAAAAAAACCTGTTCAGCTTGTGATGGAAACAAGCAGGGTTGATCATTAGCCGGTAGCATGTGTTTGAAATTAACCAGGGTAAACCCAAACTCATCCTTCTTCATGGAGGCATTCCTTCCCACAGTTTTTGCACAAACCCACCCACAAATGAAGATGACAACTTTAGTTTTGCCATACTCCACTTGTAATATTTCCTTCACAATGCCCACATAGCGCACTTGACAGTCCTCATGTTCAAACATAGAACTGACCCCACTGTCATATGTGACCAACTGGTTAGATCGGACTGTGTTGGCCCTGTAGTGGTTCCCATACACACTCAGTCCCTTGACTGACACTGCATTCACAGATGGGGGTCTTGACAGATCAATCACTTCCTCCAAGAGCGCCTCATCATCCCTCATTCCTGCAGCCACATCATCTTCTACAGCCTGAGCCAACCAAGATTGAAAAGGAGGCAGTAATTGCAAATGCGCAGGATATTCTGTGTTCTCAACGTTGTGACCAGGCTCCACGTTGCCAAGTACCTCTCCCCAAAAAGCAGACCGACCTGATTCCACATCTGCTTGGGCTTTTTCATACTTCCTGCAATCAAGAGCACAAATTTTGTAAATTAACTGTCACTATCCACCATGAAATGAAATTCATACACATGCAAACTTGCCAGAAAGTGCTAAGGAACAGTACTCACTCAATCCAAGGAGCTATGCTCGTGTGGTTGTTAATGACATAATCCTGAATTAGACTGCACAAATCCACATCAATTTGCGAGTTCTACCAGCGCCTTCGAGGACCTCCCCAGCCACTCCCTCCACTCCCTCGTCCTCATCGGCATCCCAAATTCGCCTCCTGGTTGCAGGGAAATCTGCCATGTACTCAGTACAAAACCCTAGTGCCTCATCCATTAACACATACCCTTCTGCCATGGAGCCTTCAGGTTTTGCCTTATTACGAACATATCCCTTGAGGTATTTCATTGCCCTCTCCACCGGATACATCCACCTTGTGTTTACAGGTCCACAGATAGCCAACTCATCAACCAAGTGTACCAGCAGGTGAGTCATGACATCAAAGAACGAAGGTGGAAACTCTTTTTTTAGGAGACACGACGTGATGACAACGTCTTCACGTAGAGAGTGCATATCTGCAAGATCCACAACCTTGCAACAAAGTTTCCTGAAAACTCTTGACACTCGCATTATGGCGCGTCGTGGACCAGGTTCCATCAAACCACATAGACACAACGGAAGGATTTGTTGCATTAGTGTGTGATAATCACAACTTTTCAAATACGTCAACTTTCTATCCTCCACATGTTTTTTGTATGCAGATGCATACCCGGTGGGCACCTTCAACGATGACAGAGTCTTCAAAAACGATTTATGCTCCTCTGCACTCAAGACATAAGGGGCTGCTGGCATTAACACCGTATTTGCTCTGCTTCCATGGGGTCGCACCCACAAGTCCTGGCGGATCCCATCTCGTTCCAAATCCCTCCTAGATTTCAAAGTGTCTTTTTCTCCAAGGATAGTCTTCACTATGTTTTCACAGAGGTTTTTCTCGCAATGCATAGGGTCCAGTGTGTGTTGAATGAGGAGATCCTGCACATAGATGCAAAACGTGTACAACCATTAGACAAATGCGGCAATTCATGAAGAGATCAAATCATCAGTAAAGGACCGGGGCTTGAATGACAGACAAATGCATGTTGATCTTGAAAGCCGAATGTTTACCTTCCAGTAAGGTAGGTCGAATAGACACGTCCGTCGTTTCACCCCATTAGCTTTGGAAGGATCGGTACTGTGGATGTTCGGCCTCTGGCTCTCCCATTGCCTACAACAACCCATTCTGCATACTGTATGGCAAACCTTTCGATATCAGCTGCTGTCACAGTGGGGGGAGCTGACCTCTGTTCCGTGAAGCCATTGAAGCTTTTTGACCTTCTGTATGCATGGTTGCAGGGAAGGTACCTGCGGTGACCTGCAAATATATATTTTTGGCTATGATGCAAATAACGCGAGTCCACATTTGGGCCGCATTTGGGACATCCTGCATACCCTTTCGTCACTTGGCCAACCAACAACCCATACGCAGGGAAGTCGTGAATGCTCCACATCAACATAGCCCGTAGCTGAAAATCTCTCTGAAATCAGGGCCTAGACACATCGTGTGCCATTACGCCTGTGCTCCACAAAATTTGCAGCTCGTCCACAAATGGCGCCATGTACACATCTATGTTTGCACTTGTTACTGATTCTTTGCCTGGTATCAACAATGCCATCATGGTGAAGAATTTTTTTGTTGACAACCATGGCGGGAAATTGTAATTAAACAATAGAACTGGCCATGTTGACCATGTTGTCGATCGTTGGCCGAATGGATTCACACCATCCAAAGCAAGGCCTAGGCGTACATTGTGAGGTTCAGCTGCAAAGTCTGGCCACATACTGTCAATGTGACTCCAGGCCTTTGAGTCTGCAGGATGCCGAACCAGACCATCAGTACTGGTGTTCTTATGATGCCATGTCAGTAGCTCGGCAATACTCTTGCATCTGTACAACCTTTGTAATCGCGGTATGAGGGGGAAATGACGTAACACCTTCTTTGGAACGTTGCCACGACCCACCAAATACCTGGAGCTGTTACATTTAGGACAGGTAAGTGAATCCTTAAGCGCCCCTCTAAACAGTACACAGCCTTTCTCACAAGCATGGATGGTCGAGTACGCCAATCCCAATCGGGAAATCAATTTCTTGGCCTCATAATGCGAGACTGGTAGGGTGTTCCCATGAGGTAAAATGGAGTTCTTCAGCAGAGACAAGAGCTCATCAACAAATGAGTTCGAGCAACCGTGTGTTGCGCATGCGTTCAAGATCATCAACGTTGCAGAAAGACGACTGTGCTTACTGCCACTGTATAATTTGATTTTTGATTCTTCCATCAGTTTTTGATGTTGGGGATCCACAAATGCTCCATCCATGTGTCTTGGATCTAGATCTGAACCCATGTCATTCTCATCAAAATCGCCTTCACTCATGTCGTTCTCATCATAATCGCCTTCACTCATGTCAAATTGAAATGGTTGTTTTCCATTCACATTGTTTGTTTCATTCTGTTGATTGCATTCTCCTCTTTCGAAGGCCTCTTGTAGTGCTTTGGCAATATCCAATCCCACGTTGTTGTCTGATGCGTCCAGCTCAATGTCATTGTCGATGGATTTTTCCCTAGCCAGGGAGCCCGTAGAGTAGTCCCCATCTGAGGACTCATCAGAAAATTGCTCCCCTTCATCCTGTCAATTAAACCAATGCTATCGTCAATGTTTCCTATACTTCAGTACATATAAAATAGTATTTGCAATTCCATGTTTTATTTTTAAAAACCAGTGCATGATCGATCGACATTATAAGGGAAATCGACATGACTCAAAACGGTCATGCGAATGTTAGTTTTAGTCATGGTGCGCCGTACGTGCATAGTGCGAGTCTGGCGCAAGTACGGGTCCCTGCCATAGTTTAGCATGTGAGACTTGACAGTAGCTCTCAATAGCGGCTGCCCTCCGTGGCACACGCAGCAGCAACACCGTAGTTTTTTCCATCCCTGTCGTCTGGCAAGGGCATCCTCCTTCCGCCACAAGTGCGCATCTCTCCTTCTAAGTCTTGCTTCTGCTAACACTCTACCTGAAAAACGTGGTTGCCTGTACATGACTGGCAGCTGTAGGCGAGGAATAGTGGCAATATTGGTTTTGAGCGCGTAAGTTGACCCGCGCACACCTGCACACTGTCGTCACCGGATGGCCAATGGAAGTAGCTCAACTCTCACGGCTTACGAGGTGGAAAGGGCAGCCAATGTAGCGGAGGTGAAAGCAAAGTTCAAAGAACTGGGACCAGCCACATTGGCAGCAGAGCAAGCTAGGGATTCTGAGTAACCACATTGACAGCAGAAGTAAGCTAGGAAAGCTGAGTAAGTGGATTGTAGGAGGTTTGCTATTTCATGAGCATGAGCGGCATGAACGGCATGAGCGGCATGAGCGGAGTAGTAAGACAATCGGTTTTCATGAGCAGAAGTACAAATTTCGAAAATAAAAAACAATAAAAAACAATAATTTAATGCAATGTGTCAGGAAAAACAAATATATTATTCGGCCCCTTGAAGGGAAAATTGCAGTTTTGACAGTTGTGCTCATGATATTTCGTCTTCCGCTCATGCCAATTCCCAGCGACATGTGCAAATATGGCGCCGAATTTCGCAGTAATAGGGTCCGTAACCTGAAAAAACGGCGACGTATTTCGCGGTAATAGGTCTCTCTGGCGAAAAATGGTGCCGAATTCCGCGGCTATAGGTCCCCTCATGACAGGTAATTCGGCGCCATTTTTCCAGTGCATCTTCGGACTTAGCCAGTTTTCGGCGCAAAATAGGGAAATTCGGCGCCATTTTTCCAGACACTGTACCAGTGCATGTTGGGACTTAGCCAGTTTTCGGCCCAAAAAAAAGAAATTCGGCGCCATTTTTCCAGACACGGTACCAGTGCATGTTGGGACTTAGCCAGTTTTCGGCCCAAAAAAAGAGAAATTCGGCGCCATTTTCCTAGACACAGGTACCAGTGCATGTTGGGACTTAGCCAGTTTCAAGACAGTAACTTCCCCACACCAAAAACACTCCACAGTGTCGCTCCTGCAATGACACCCCAGCCCAAACCCAGAACCCAAAAAGAGAAATTCAGCGCCATTTTTCCAGAAATGGCCCCACAACTGCTTCTGTTGGATCTCAGTTTGAATGGAATATTGCCTCATTCCAGGAGTTTTGGGGTGCATTTCATTACACTGCAAAAAAAAGTCTGATACACCAAAATGCAATTGAAAATATCCATATGGAGAATTCTCTTTGCCCCATCAATGATTTCTGGAATCCCTAAGGAGGAGTTTGTGCAGCTCGTTCACGCTCAACGCCGGTGCATGAATAAAGTCATCAATAGTCACGTTCATCCTCAACCTCTTCAGGTAAATGTAATACAGATGCTTGCACGGATAATACTTCGAACCCTTCTTTGCTTCCATCAACGAGAAGTCCGTACAATTGCAAGTCGGCTCCACTCCAATCGTAATTGTGTATACATCGTCACGTACAGCCGAGCCGGCCGTTGCCATCCGATACACACGCCCAAGGCCGGATGGGGGTACGTCCACGGAGCTCTGAATAGTGCAAGACATCCCAAGAGCATTGGCAATCCGAGTCTCATTCAACTTGTTGGGAGGGTGTCGTCTCTTCACTCTTCCGAATCGCATTGTGGGATGTGCAGAATTGTCCAATCCGTCTCTACTGGACCGAGCAGTCTGCAATGGCTGGGTCTGAGGAACCGGAAATGCGTGGGCCGGGATGTCTGTGCGTTGCACCATTCGAAATCCTGCTGCAGATAGAACATCCGCCTCATTCTGAGAGAGGCTGCAACCCGGTGCAACAGGTCAGACGCCCGGAGGCTCCGGCATTCCCTGAATCCCGTACTTGGGCTTGCCAAATACATAGGTCATTATGTCGTGCCTACAGAACCAAAATGTCTGCGTTGTGGCGTGAGCAAATGTGGGAGTCAAAAATCTTCCACTGAAACAAGGTGCAGGTACAGCACCGTGTGGGTTCCTCCGAATCATCTCACCACAGCGTGCTCTCGTATCCACCCGGATGGCGCAGCACTTCCCTCGAAATGCCGGCAATGTCCTCGCAATTCTCCACTGTGACTCCGACACTCTTGTCTCCACAATGGGAATGTTGTACTGCTTTACTACAGATGGCTCGTTATGTTGCCGGGGCACGCGCCCTGTGCTCAAAGGAGATGGCGATCTTGAACGTGCAGGACTTGCGGTGCTCGACGAGACCTCCTCGGGCAACATCACCGGACCACGAGGGAGCGTGCGAATATTCTTGTCAGCTCGCCATGAATCCTCTTCTCCGCCAGGTGCCTCGTCAAGTCTTCGTCTCTCTGGACGGGTATGAACATCTCCTTCCAAATGTTGGCCTCTTCGCAGCAATGGCGTGTCCCGAAGGCCCTCTCGCAAGGCCGCCGCCCACTTCCGAGGATTCTTCGATCTAGAGGCAGTCCGCATCAGCATTTCCTGCCTGTCCGGCCCCAAGCCCCACTGTTTCCCTTTCAAGAACTCGTTGTACCTGCATTGCTGCATAATTGACCTCACAATGTCCTCCGTTGTGGCAGTGAGGATGTCCACCAGATGCGCCGCAGAGGAGGCACGCCAGGAAGAGTGCATTGATTCGGCCATGTTTGTCGTGGGCATGTCGGTGTCAGAGTCGAGACATATTTCCTGCACAAGCACATGTTGAGGTTACAAGCAAGTTACAAATATGGCCAAGAATAATATTCAACGGGACGCGAATTCGTGCAACTCACCTCCCGCATATAGTCACCGAACTGGAGGAAACGATAATGCCACCATGCTAGCCAACTGACCATTGCTCCCTCGTCTGATTTCCTTACAGCACCTGACGATGTCCACCAAGCCCGTATACATGCAAACTGTGTCTCTGCATCATCCAAGGTGGGAGCGCGCTTCCACGCAAGGCACATGGAACGGTGCTCCTCTCTGAAATCTGGCGCCACGAGCCTGGTTGTGTACTGCGAAAGGCTCTGCAGAAAATGGAACCCACAAGATCTCTCCTTGCCTTCCATGGGAACATTGGGGTCTTGCCCGTACACCCTTCGGATGGCAGCCCAATTTGCTTGTGCGTTGTCCGCCATGAAACCACGGAAATTCGGAGGGGGCAATCCCGCCTTGGCCATCTGTTTGTTTATTCCCTGCCAAAGAAGCATCTCCGATTGTGTGTCCTCTCCTTTCATCTCAAAATAGCAATTGTCATTAGCATCCTGCAGTGGGTGTCGTAGACATGTGCACCCATTGTCACCCACTGGTGATTTGTAATTCGCTTGATATGGTCGAACATGACCCAACTGTTTGACAAGTCCCCACTCGTCATCCTGTCGACCAGTTCGACGCCGCTGCCAGGTCCACACGTGGACATTTTGAATACGAAACAACGATCTGCCTCAGTCCCTTGTCCTGGAAACCTACTTCCATGAATGTAGTCATATCCACATCGTCGCTTCACCTCCAGAATGGAGTGCATATCCGAGCCACGCCTAATTTTCTGTTTGCATGAGACAATGTGGTTTCAGACATTCGGTGAACATACGTGGGACACCGACTCCAGCAATGCCTCCATTTCCTTCTCATCGAGAGGAACTCTATCGGAGCCGTCTTCCGACATAATTCTGGCCAATGCCATCTTATGGGCGGCTTGGAGTTGTATCTGTTTGGGTTTGGCACCCGGTCTCAACTTAACCTCCTCCTGAACGAGCTGCTCTGCCTCGTGGGCAGCCTCCCACGAGTTCCCCCTCGCCAATATGTGACAATGGGAACCAACGTGTATGCAAGCTCGGGTGAGGTTAGGGAAACGGTGCAACACATAGAACTGCTTGGCATTACAAACAGACATGCAGTGTGGTGGTTCTTTGCAATGCGCACACTTAAATGTGGAGTTCGGAACCTTCTCCTGAGCTCGAAATGGTTGATGAGCTGTGCCTGTCCAATTGGTCTCGTTCCTGTGACCTCTAGATTTAAAGTGGAAGCAAGTTGGGGAGAAACACCGCAACGCGCCCGCACAAACAACGTAGCGCACCCGCACACCATCGAGCATCTTCATGCTCGTGGTTTTGGTAACGCACCAAGGATGACCGTCGTGTTTTCTATCCATATCTGTCAACATTCTAGACGCCCTCGAGTAGTCCGCCCGAGGAGGGAACTCAAAGAAGATATTACCATCAACGTCGGCGGGAAGGCATGTAACCGATTTAATTGCGAACTTGCTGTAGTCCAGCCCGGCCAGCTCCGACCGGTGTCCCTCCAGGTGAAGCCCTCGCAGAATTTCAAGAATAGATCGAACTGCGGTGCTCGTGCTAGGAATATGACTCCCTCCTCCACTGACGTCCATTGAGGACTTGCCTGATCTCCAGGACGACCTTGGAACTTCCATGACCTCGTCTGAGTCGGACAGGTTGTGAACAACCCGGTTCTCGCTCGTCTTCATGGATGGGTTCGGCTCTGGATTTACTTCGTTGCGGACTTCTCTCTTTAAGGTAGCCACTCTCTGATTCGCGGATTGTTTCATGGAAGGCGCCAGGATAGAAGGTGCATTTGGCGGGCAAATGAAGTCCCCAACAGCCTTGTATATGACGTTGTCCGATGGTGGAACTCGCCATTCCCTACCATCGCCGAAATCATCGTGGAGCACAACAATACTCTCGACAACAAGGCCGTTTGAGTCCTTCCTTTCCTCCTCCAAAAAAACCGACCCCGGTTTCAGGTGGTATCGAATGCACAGATATTTCTCCATCACCCGGCAGATGTACGGAAATGAAGCTCTATGCTCGTGAGGAGGACAGTACACTGTAGCGCTCGGGTTTTCCGCCATGGGAGATGTGCACACAAGACTGCCAGGATGGCGTGCGGGGAAGCTCCCTGGTAGAAGGGGGATGCACCGATGGGAAGGAATGCGGTGCCGATTTGTCCGAGCGATGAAGCCTGATCCAAATCCAGGGAGCCAACTATCTCAAAAATCCACAGTCAGAGTGTTAATGAACCTTGTCTCCGGAATGCGGCCCCTGGTCTTTGTGCAATAACTGCCAACGGTATGCAGTTAGAAAGTGGGGGGCCGTCCGGATGATGACGGCTGAAGGGGAGAAGCTGGCACCGTGCCGTCACATTACTACCCCCGAATGGAAATTCGGCACCCAATATCCAACAGGGGCCGCACGGATGAAGTCGTCTGGGGCAGAGATGCCGGCACCTGTCCGACAGAGAACATCCCCCGGACGGAAATTCAGCGCCGAATTTCCATTCGGATCCCCCCAAAGGAAGTCCTGTCAGGGGGTCAGGCCGAAAGCTGGCCGACATAAAAACCTACGCGGATGGAAAAACGGCGCCGAATTTCCATCCGAGGCCTTTCGGATGCAGTCGGCTCGGGGGAAAGGCCGCCATCTGGCCCTCACATTACAACCCCCGGACGGAAATTCGGCACCGAATATACAACAGGGGAAGCCCGGATGAAGTCGCCTCGGGCGCAGAGGCCGGCGCGTGTGCGACAGAGAACATCCCCTGGATGGAGATTTGGCGCCGAATTTCCATCCGGGCCCCCCCAAAGGAAGTCGTGTCGGGGGGTCAGGCCGAAAACTGGCCGGCATAAAAACATCCCCAGATGGAAAAACGGCGCCGAATTTCCATCCGGGGCGGTTCGGATGCAGTTGGGGAGGGGGGAGAGGCCGGCACGTGGCCGTCACATTTCAACCCCCGGACGGAAATTCGACACCGAATATCCAACAGGGGACGCCCGGATGAAGTCGCCTCGGGCGCAGAGGCCGGCGCGTGTGCGACAGAGAACATCCCCTGGATGAAGATTCGGCGCCGAATTTCCATCCGGACCCCCCCAAAGGAAGTCGTGTCGGGGGGTCAGGCCGAAAACTGGCCGGCATAAAAACATCCCCAGATGGAAAAACGGCGCCGAATTTCCATCCGGGGCCGTTCCAATGCAGTCGGGGAGGGGGGAGAGGCCAGCACCTGGCCGTCATATTTCAACCCCCGGACGGAAATTCGGCACCGAATATCCAACAGAGCGGCGGAGAGGCCGGCACCTCTCCGACAGAGACCATCCCCCGGATGGAAATTCGCCGCCAAATTTCCGGGGCAGAAACCTCCCAGAATGGAAAAACGGCGCCGAATTTCCGTCAGAGGCTGTTCCGATTTGCCTCTAGCACTGAAGGATTCCAGGAAAAATCCGAAAAATCAATCGGACACGATCAGAATTACCTGCAGGAAGGTAATTAGACGTTTCGAAATTCCTGGCGAGTGGAAATTCGGCGCCGAATATCCATACGCTAGCGATCCGACTTACCTGCTGGATGGAAATTCGGCGCCGGATTTCCATCCATCCAGGATTCCACTTACCTGCTGGATGGAAATCCGGCGCCGAATTTCCATCCATCCGGGACTCCACTTACCTGCTGGATGGAAATTCGGCGCCGGATCTCCATCCATCCGCTCTCCGCCCAACCTTGCGGATGGAAATCCGGCGCCGGATTTTCCATCCATCCGCCTCCGAATTACCTGCTTGAGGGAAATTTCGCGCGCCGCCCTACCTGCGCGGATGGAAATCTGGCGCCGGATTTCCATCCATCCGCTTCTGAATTACCTGCGTCAGGGAAATTTGGCGCGCCGCCCTACCTGCGCGGATGGAAATCCGGCGCCGGATTTGCATCCATCCGCTTCCGAATTACCTGCGTGAGGGAAATTTCGCGCGCCGCCCTACCTTGCAGGATGGAAATTCGGCGCTGAATTTCCATCCTGCTGCGCTCCGAATTACCTGCAGGATGGAAATCCGGCGCCGGATTTCCATCCTGCAGTGCTCCGAATTACCTCTACGTTGGAAATTCCGGGCCTAGTTTCGTCGATTTTCATCCGACATGGAGGGCTTCATCCGACATTTAATTGCGCAGTTGGGCAATAAATGTCCACCGCCGTCGGTGTTCATTCGGGCTGGCGACACATGGCTTCTTGGATGATTCCATGGATACGTACCCTAAATCTCATGCTAATCTTGGCTTAACATGCTATTCGAGGCATGTACCCCAAAAACGGAGATCTTTTTCCATTTTGGCTGGGACTTATGCCGCCTGAAGGGCGTGGCTCTCCTGAGAGAAACCTCACATCCAGACCGCAGCGGAAGTTGAAAGCTTTGTACTACGGACGACGGCCAATCTCTCGCATGGCCAAACTGAAGCTCCAGCAGGAGATTCCAGTGTCTTGCTCACAACCTGCGCCAACTGAAGCCGAGTACTCTCAGGCAAGCCACTTCTGCTTTCGCTTTGTTCGATTTCTTTTTTGCTTTCGCTTTGTTGCCTCGCTTTGTTTTTGCATCTTCATCCTGGCTTCGCTGGATGAGTAAACGTTAGATAGTTGAGTGAACCTTACATTGTTTGCAATGCGTGTGCAAATCCGGCAGCTGTGGAGAAGGCTGCTTGTGCATGTCATTCTCAGGCAATGGTTGCATTTGTTTTCATTGTTGTTGCATGGCTCTCCATACTTCCTAAACTTGTTATGTTTTCATTTTTGTTACACGATTGTTGCTATGGTGGTTGCGCTGCTCGTTGCGATGCTGGCTTTTGCACCGATGTTGGTTTTCACGATTTTTGGGAATGACAGAGTGACGACGAGCCCGGCACGCTGGTGGTATCATCGACAGCTCCAACTCATCGCATGTTTGAATCACCCAACTTGGGGCGAAAGGGCAAACTTCAACCTTTTGTTGGTGGACGGGAGGACTTGCAACGAGAGTACGACAGAATAGGCATTGCGGAGGTTGGTGCAGGCGGCATGGCAGGTGAAGGGCGTGAGCACATGAGGACAGCAGATCCGGCAATGGAGGTTGTTCATGCACATGCAGTAGGGCCTGCCCACGCAAAGAAAAAGAAGAAAGCTAAGCACATGCAATCCCCAGCGAGAGAGCCGTCACGGGCTGCAGAGGGGGGAGTGAGCAGTGCGCGCGAGGGTGTCAGTTCGCCTCAATCAAAGGTGGTCGTCCTGGAGGGCTCCCCTGCTGCTAGCCCTAGTAAGAAACAGAAAGCCCGTGAGAGGGCAAAAGAGAGTGCAAAAGAACAGACGAGACAGAATGCTAGCCAGGAGGAAAGAGAAAAGGCCACTGAAGAGGCCAGGGGTGCCCAAATGACAGATGCCAATGTAAGCGAGGGACGCACAGAGACGGTGGATCCCTCCAAGACACCACAGAGAGGCAGTAACACACTGGTTAGACCATCGCGGGCAAGAGCAGCCCCCGCAATTACCCATACGGTGGAGAGTGGAGGAGAGGAAAGAACACCAGAAAGAGCACGGATTGTGCAAGTTCGAGGTGAAGCCAGGGAGAGGGCAGTAGAGACGGGGAGAGTGCTGGAGGTGGTTTCGCAGGTGGCTGACCCTGTTGAGGAGGACGACATGGAGCTTTCTGACCAGGATGACATCCTCCCGGACATCCCGAGGCCCCAAACCAGGAGCATACAAGCTGGATTTGGCGGTCCTGGTGGGTTGTCGGAAAACCCCTCTACAGCAGACGTCATGTCTGAGGCGGATATGAAGTTGGCCGCTGCCAAGATGTTGGAGGCAACCCACAGCAACATTGGCAGGGTGCTGGGGGGCATGGTGTACCCGGCCAAGCTTCGAATTCCCCTTTGCCGCTTGGTGTCATTGCAGGTGGTGAGACCTGCCCTCCCAGGCGATATCGACAAGCTGAAATTCTCTTTCCGGGATGGATATCGAATGGGGTCTGCCGCGTTTTACGTTTCCATTGAGAACGACCACGGAGCTTCCCGTGCCCACACTTCCGATGAGGTGGACAAATGGGGTCCCCATTGGCAAACGCGAAATGAGGAGTTCGAGAGATCGATTGCTAGTGATCCTCTTTTCCAGCACTTGTCCGGTAAGATGTTCTACGTGTGGGACGGCAATCATTGCCTCCTGGCATGGATGGAGCACATTGCCCAAGCCCACCCCAACGACCTCGATTGGCATTTCGCCGTGGATTGTGTTGTGCTGAAGGTTGCGGGGCCCAAAGATCGCAGTCTTCTCAAAGCTGCAATGGCCGACATCAACTCGTAAGCTACAACCCCTCTCGCTTTTGGACTTTGAATTTGGAAGTCATTTCATTGCAAATCCTCATATATGATGAAAATTCCCATTTCAGTATTGTTTGATGGAAATGTGGCACTGTAGGGTGACTGAGAATGCCTTCATTGCCACCAACTTGTCCCATATGCTCTTCCGAGTGAAGGATGTCGGGAAGCAGGGGGTGCAAGAGTTTGTCAATTCCCTCAGTGCCGACCTCCTGCGCAAGTCGGAGGCAAAGGCAGACAGAACCTGGTATAGGCTGAGCGTCGACACCATGGTGGACTACATATTTCGGGTAAAGCTCCTGACAGTTTTGTTGAGCTAATCTGTCTCTCCTCCCCCAACAGAAGAAATTGTGTTGAGCAGGATCTCTAATCTTATGTGCGCATTCTTGACAGACGAAAATACAGCAGGATTTGGCACATGCGCGGAGGTTTTACATGGAGTCAGAGGAGAAGAATCCAACCCTCCTGGAACTCGAATCGTATGTCAAAGCTGCGGAGATGAGGGCCCGCATAAAGTACAAGTCGCGGATGGTAAAGTACGTGGCCATAGCTGATCCCGCCCTTGGTGCCGACTTTCTGGTGGAGGTGGGGAAGCACTACTCTCGCGCTCTGAAGCCCACGATGACATTGGAGAAGCTCCATCGTCTAGCCACATCCTGTGTGGATGCAACAGAAAAGGTGATACATTCTTAACCAAATTGTGGTGCAACAACTCATTTTTTTGGTGTTTGGCGCTTACGAATATGCTGGGTGGTTGGACAGACCCGGTGGCTCCAAATCTGGAATGGTTCCCAAAGTACCAGGGACATGTGGAGCTTCCCCAAGCCGGACAAACTCTCTGACCCCACATTCGACATGTGGATGAACCGCATGACATGGTGGTTTCAGGTACTTCCCCACGCTTCGTTTGGGGCTTCTACTCTAGTAGGGGGTGGATTCATTGTATTTTTTCAGGAAAGCGATCTGATGGAGAATCTCCACAGGTGACGACGAATGCGCAAGAGCAGCTGGACACACAAGCACATCAGTTCAAGATGGAGATATCTCCTGCAGCAGAGAGCCTACGTGACTATGTGACGACCTTTCTGCTCTACCAAACCAACCTATTCTTTCGGGAGATAGCAGATGCTCGCCGGAGCCACGAGTTCACCGACCAGCCAAACGCGGACAAAGCAGCAATGCGCCTTCTGTACAGGTATATACGCGCTGCCTTTCTTTCAAGTCCTTGCATTTCAGGATGTTAGAAGCCTCATGTGGTGTTAGGGAAAATGGCGCCGAATTTCCAGTCAGGGCTCCGAAAATGGCTAAGTCCCTAGACTGGCTGGCCCTGAACTGGAAATTCGGCGCCATTTTCCAGTTCTAGGCCCTATTGCCGTTCAGGGACTTGGCCATTTTCGGGCTAAGTCCCTAGACTGGCTGGCCCGGAAGTGGAAATTCGGCGCCATTTTCCAGTTGTAGGCCCTATTGCCGTTCAGGGACTTGGCCATTTTCGGGCTAAGTCCCTAGACTGGCTGGCCCTGAACTGGAAATTCGGCGCCATTTTCCAGTTCTAGGCCCTATTGCCGTTCAGGGACTTGGCCATTTTCGGGCTAAGTCCCTAGACTGGCTGGCCCGGAAGTGGAAATTCGGCGCCATTTTCCAGTTGTAGGCCCTATTGCCGTTCAGGGACTTGGCCATTTTCGGGCTAAGTCCCTAGACTGGCTGGCCCGGAAGTGGAAATTCGGCGCCATTTTCCAGTTGTAGGCCCTATTGCCGTTCAGGGACTTGGCCATTTTCGGGCTAAGTCCCTAGACTGGCTGGCCCGGAAGTGGAAATTCGGCGCCATTTTCCAGTTGTAGGCCCTATTGCCGTTCAGGGACTTGGCCATTTTCGGGCTAAGTCCCTAGACTGGCTGGCCCGGAAGTGGAAATTCGGCGCCATTTTCCAGTTGTAGGCCCTATTGCCGTTCAGGGACTTGGCCATTTTCGGGCTAAGTCCCTAGACTGGCTGGCCCGGAAGTGGAAATTCGGCGCCATTTTTCAGTTCTAGGCCCTATTGCCGTTCAGGGACTTAGCCATCTTCGGGCCAAACCGGGAAAAATGGCGCCGAATTTCCAGTTCAGGGCTCCCAAGATGGCTAAGTCCCTAGGGTGGCAGTCACCAAAAACCGAAATTCGGCGCCATTTTTCCATTTCTAGGCCCACTCACATCCGCCCCAACCTGGGAAAATGATGCCGAATATGCATTCAGGGACCTCATTGTGTTTTTCATGAATGCAGGTACTGCAAGTTCTCCCTTTTGGAGAAAGGTCATTTGTCTTTCGAGCCACCATTCTTCCTGGCATGGAGGAACCCTGGGGCTGACTCCATGTACACTGACGATATTGTGAAGGAGTGGCATTTGGAACATTTGCGTGATTGCCCTTGGTATGTGGACCTTCCGCCCGGCTCGCTCGACCCATCCGAGTTTCAATTGAAGTTGGATGCTGAATTCCGATGAAACCGGGCTCCGCTGCCTCCGTTGGGTGCAAAAGAGGCAAAAGCGCTTGCGAACTCCAGGAAAGCGGCAGAGCTTGCTCAGGCAGGAATTCAGGAGAAATTGCATGAGAAGAGTAAAGGCCAAAGGAAAATGACAAGGAAACAAGTGAGTGCAGTAACACCCAAAAAGAAGAAAACCATCGGGGCATCGGAGGAGGCGCAGGAGGGGACCCAAGAGAGTGACTCCGACGACGACTTTGTTCAAGGTCCTGCAACTGCTGTTGCTCCTACCCAGTCACCGGTCGTCCGGGTTCCCAAGTCAGTTCGGAGTGGGACTGGCTCTGCCAAGAAGTTGGCATTTGAGGGCGAGCCTACACGGCGGTATTCGGCGGTGACGTTTACGCACAGGCCAAAGCTAGAACCTCCAACCATCATCCAATGCGTCAATGAGAGCTTCCTTGACGCTCTCGCTGCCAGGGCGAAGAAGGTGGCACACAGCAAGTCTCTGGCGGAGCAGAAGGGGAAAGCCAAGAAGAGGGCTGCCGGTACAGAGCCTAAAGACACCCCTGGTTTTGAAGCCATGATGGAATTCTTCACGGCTGTGAGCACGAATTGCAAGAGCACTCGGGGGGGGGTTGAGGTGGAGAGAGCTTGCGACATGATTCTCCTCGACATTCCAGATGGGGAGCTGCTGGAGGGCCTGGATGGTGTGCCCACCTGGAACAGGTTTACTGAGGACTACTGGAAAGCCGGGTTTGGGCTGGCGGGGATGCTTCTGGATGACGGTGGATGTGTGGTTGTCCTTGCCACAAGAGGGAAGACCACAGAGAATGCGGTGGCAAGGTGGACACCCAAAAGTGTCACCCCGGTCCTCCTCAGAAAATGGTTCTGCATCAGTACACAGGGGTTGTGAATAGAGGGCCAAAGTGTAAGTTATCAATCTATTGCATTCACTTCATATTGTGGTGTATGTTAAGTAGGCCCTGGAGTTGATCCCTTCTTTGTTGGATGTGCAGACATTGGTGTTTGAGGCATATTGCTTTGTGAAGAGAGGGTCTACGTTCAAATTCCGCAACGACGGTCGTCTTGTTGATGCCGCTGTGGACCCTGTAACCTACGATGTCCTCTACAACTATGTGCCCCACTCCAGTATGCCAAAGGACACAAAGACAGGCAAACCGTGGCGGTACAGCCGGACCCGGAGCCCTGCTTTCATCCAAACCCTCATGGAGACGTGCTCGGATGTCCAAGGGCGGATTCTCGACCTCACATGCGGCACGGGTAAGCCTTCACATGCTCAGTTTGTCCCCTGGCCCGATTGCAATTGCATGCCGCAAGCTATTAACCGCCCGCTTTGTTCCTCAGGTGCTTCAATGTGGGCAGGGACGTTGTCCGACAGGCATGTGTTCGCCTTCGAGCCAGATACTGCCCTCCACAACTCGGAACTTGCAGCGGCTGAACGTCTGCCGAAAGAGGAAGAGGCATCCTCGGAGGATGAGGAAAAATCCGAGAAGGAGCAGGGGGAGGAAGTTGGGATCGAGGCCGAGGAGCCCCCGGTTTACGAGTGAGTGGTGGCATTGTAAGTTGCCTCCAGATTTGGTGAGGCACCTCCCTCCGCTCTCTTATTTCATTGAAAACCCTTTCTGGTTGTGCTGGTATTGACATTCTTGAAGTGGATTTGTTCTTACTGTAGGATGCCAAGTACTGCCGGAGGGACGTCTGCACCGGAGTTCATGGGCAGGAGGAACGTGCCTTTTTTTGCCAGGGGGGATTTCATGCCTAGTCCAGAAAGGGAGTACATTCCTACTTATGCTGCCCGGCTTGCTTCGGTGTCCATTAGGAGGTGTTCCGAACGTAGTCGTGTACAGCAGATTTTAGACGAGGCAAGCCTCAAGAAAATGAAGATGAGGGAGGAGGCAGCAGCTATTAGAGCCCGTCGGGCTCGTAGATTTGTCTTGGATTCTGCTGAGGAAAGTGGGGGAGAAGAGGCAGAAGATTCCCAGGAGGTGAGGTGGACAGTCCCCCAAGGAGAGGACGGGATTTTTTAGAGGCATAGTGGAACTGATGCATCACAGAGCTCGGAGGATGAGGGGGATGAGGGGGATGAGGAAGAAGGTGGGGCAAGTTCCTCGGAGGGTGTAGGAGAGTAGTGCCCATTCCGGCTATGACAGTTAGAACACACTTGTATAGACGTGGCTTGCCACAAAATTTGCAATAAAATGTTGCATTTCAAGTCCACTGGTGCCACATTCCAACTTAACATGACCCTATTTCCGTGCCTCCTAACCCTATTTCCGTGGACTCACAATGGTCTGCTCATGCTTTTTTTTTTTCCGCTCATGCTCATGCCGCTCATGAAATAGCAGCCCCCGGATTGTAGCGCCTTGGAGTGACAGAAGGGCCCTCGCAAGTCTATGTAGAGACAGATTAGAGACAGAGATGTCAAGGAGGGTTATTTCCTACACACTCCCTTCTCAACCCTTCACTCTCCTTCACGTCGTCATTGAGGGAAGTACCTCCTTTACGGAAGGGTAGAATGACAGAGAGTCTGCAGAGCAGGTGAGAATGAGGGCCCGCACTCATGTATGAGAGTTTCTTGCGTGGAAGAAGAGTGCTACATAGGGGGGATTTTTTGCGCGGGAACTTTTTATTGCATTCGTTGCGCCAAAAATCCAAGAACCCAAGAAATTCAAGTGATTTCACATTCTTTTGTCATCTTGAGGTTTACTAGCTAGCTTGAGTCCTAACATGCTTGATAGTATGCAGGCTGCACAGAGCGTTGCCCACAAAGGCAGTGCAAAAGCGGGCCCCACGCAAACTAGTGGTTGAAGGTGAGCCAAGGCGGTCATCTAGGTTCGTACTACAGCTTCCACCACGGAGCATGGCCACAGAGGGAGAACCCGACAATCGACACTACACTACAGGCGACTCAGACACCGACGACAACACCTGCCCTCCAAACGATGAAGGCACTGGTAACACTAATCCCCTCCATGATGGGAAAGGGAAGAGACCCGTTGAAATGCCTCCAAGGCCGCCTGCCAAACGTCTTGCACCACAGCAGTACATATCACCCGTGGTGAGTGCTACTCCTACACACATTAATCCTAAGCTCCATCTCTATGTGTATTAGGTGCATATTTGGGTTTGGATCCATAATGTAGACAACACACTGTGGGTGTTGATATGCCAGAGTAGAGATCAAAAAGCCCCAGTTCGATTTGGGAGGTTCAGCAAAGATGATTTCGCCAAATTTTGGGTCATTCCACTACCCTGCATTCTCTTGTCTTGCTTCATAGGTGGTAAGGGCTTTGGCCATTTGGTATTGGTGATTTGGTGCAATCTCATGAGAAAAACCTAATTACAAACACCAAAGTGATGTGCTTTTGCTTGTGAGGATATGAACATAAAAAAAGGAACAATTGATCTAGCATGTTCAGGAAAGTACTGAAAATACTCTAGTTGTGCTAATTCCAGATGCAGACTTGATGTGTGGATTTATCAGTCAGGATTTGCAGTGGCAGTGTCTTGCCTGGATCATGTTGGTAGATGTCCACTTACTGCGTAATGTTTAATGTGGCAGTCAAGAAGCAAACGGGGGAGAGGAAAATTTGCTGGGACCCTTCAACGTAGCCCTGCGCGTGGCACATTTGCGCCCATGGAAGGGGGACATGCTCAAAATCCAACTGGCTGTTCTCGCCCAGTCCGTCCACCCCCTCACCCCCATGAAAGGTATAGTGATGTATGTGGTTCTAGCAGTCAATTAGGTTGGAACAACATAGGGGGGGAACCATTGTATGCTGGCCATGTTTTCCATTCTCCCCGTAGAGGAGCAGGCGCATCACAAATGGGAGGCAGGCCCCGTCCCCAACCTCCAGCTCCCCTGTATAACTCATACCAGGAACCAGTGCATCTTGATGAGGATTAGTATGGGGAGGTAGATGTGTATGGACATGAAGTAGGGGAAGTAGAGAACTGGGGCATGCCGGACATGCAGTGGCCTGATAATGATATTGCTGGCGAGGGGGATGGTTACATGGAGGAAGAACCTGTTATGCATCCACTGGACATCCGTAATGCAGAGCGGAGGGCAAGGCGAGCTGCGCAGGTTGCTATGAATGCAAGTGCTGCTTGGAGAGGGGATCAGCAAATTCGACCCCCTGTAATGATAGAGCTGACTTAGTTAGGGGCACCAAGGAGCCACACGAACTCGCTGGCAGAATGCCCTTAAAGGGCAAATCCTTCGCATGCTAGATGTTTCCTCACATCTCAGAAAACAACGCTCGTCTGACTTGGATCTCGTATTCAAGACAATGAAGAACATGTTTACTTACACTCTTGTTCAGCTAGATGTTGTGGTTGTGAGGAAGACAATAGGGGTCATGTTAAAAACTATTCACACAGACTTGCGGGGTCATTTTCTCAAGGGGAAAGGCAAACCAGCGACTGTGAGTTCTGCACAATGGGACCGCCTAGTGGCTTATTGGCAAACAGAGAAGTTTCTGAAATCTTCTGAGAATGGGGCTGCTGCTAACAAGGCTGCAAAGAAACAAAGCAAGACAGGACCCGGTGGAATGAATGGGGTTGAAGTTTCGTCTGGTAAGGACCTCACTTGCAAAACCTGAAGCACTATTGATGATGTGGACCCCTTTTTGATGTAGTGCCTATATGGGAAATGTGGAAATGCATGCAATTTTTGTGCACATGTGTAATCTAATACTTGAATATTCTGGCGTATGCAGGCTATGTCAACTGGCAGGGCCCCTTCTTTCCAAGAGATCCAAGAGGGATCAGCGAGCAAAGTGGGTGATCAGCCCACTGGCCCTAGAGTGAGTCATTTAAGAAAGGAGAGGCTGTTCATTTTAGTATATTATGTTGTTTATGCCTTCATTTGTAGTATGTCTATTGACATTTGACGGTTTGTTTGGCAGGACAAGACAAGCACCATCCGCAAATTGGCAGAAAAAGTGTCATTGCTGGAGGGAGGTATGGCGGACATGAGGAAATTCATGTCTGAAGCCAAGGAGTTCAATAGGTTTTTGGCTATGAAGTTTGGCCTGAAGCTTGACCCTTGTTCCGATGGCAACACACGTGCAGGCTCATCTATCGTGGTAGATGGAGCTACACCTGTCCCTACCGTGTCAACTCGTCTGGACTCACGTTTTAACATGATTGAAGCGATTGGCAATAAACCAGTACTGAACGTGGAGGGTTCACAGTCCATGCGGTCACCTTCTCCAGTGCGAGAAGTCAACGGCAATGGAGACCCAGTTGATAATGATCAAGGATCACCTACTTCATCAAGCAAGGGTCAGGGCATGTTACCTGCACAATTTGAACCACCTACACCCAAACATCTATTGATTTTGGACTTGAATGGATTGTTGTGCGATGCCACTCACCATGTTCTTTCTGTCCCAAAAGGAATATTGCCTGAAATCCTAGGTAGGCCTCATCCTAAGTACTTTAAGAATCCTCATCTATGACGATGTACGATGAAATTGTCCAAGAAATGTGGTTCAAAGCTCGTGATGTTAAGACCAGGGTGTTGTGAATTTATTGCAAATTGTTTGAAAGTCTGGTCCTCTGCACAAATTCACAATGTTCGGGCAGCCGTCGATTGGATATTCAGGGCGCATGTTACAAGGCTTCAGTTTGTATGGGATCAGTCCCACTGTGAACGTGAGGAAGGGGAAAACATGCAGTCCTCATCAAAGCCTGTTTTTTACAAATGTTTGGAGAAGGTGTGGAAGGCAATGCCACAGTGGTCGGCCCGAAACACTGTCTTAGTTGACGACAGTCCTTACAAGGGGATGCGCAATCCCGCCTACTCTGGGGTTTATCCAGTTTCATGGACACATGACACAGGGGTTGCTGACACTGGGCAGTTGGACAGTGTGTGGCCCTACCTCGAAAGACTGGCACAGTCCCCCAATGTGCCCGAATTCATACGCACAACAGGGGGATATGGACAGGGACCTATTACTACAGAGGCTGAAGGCGTGGCCAGAGAGGTACACTCTGGCCCTCACCTTGCATTAGTGAATGTTAATATCTTATGTTAGTCATAGGTTTGTGGACATTTGACAATAGTGTTTGTCATTGTTAGTATTGTGAACAGCTATTTGACATATTGTTGTTGTACAATGCAATATCAGCCGCATGGTCGCAGAAATCCAAACACAGCGAGGGTTTCGGGCGCAGCAAACACTGCCTTGGAGAAAAATATGGTAAGATCTCTTACCTTTTTTGTGCTTACAGTTATGAGGACTATAATCATTTACCTGTGGGAGTTCAATTGTTTCTTGACACATAGTTGGCATGAGGTTGAAGGGCACAACAGGGCACATTGTGGATGCAACCCCCGTAGCATGACACGGGTAAGGCAAAAAACACCTGGCAGTGGGCTGATCTCCTTTATGTTTGCGATTTCCCCATGTTGTTGCAGAAAGCAAGCTGTCCTAGTGAAGACAACACCAGCTCAGAAGATCATTATTCCAACACCCTCGGAGCAAAATGGGGTGAGAAAAACTATACACCCCTATCATCTTCTCATGATTGCACTGGTTGCATGTGACTCGGTTCAAACCTCTGAAATATGGGACTCATTTTTAACTGACACTGCTTGTGGATTGTGGCAGGTGATTAAAGGCCATCGAGTGTGGCTTTTGGATGCCCTATCAAAAGCCAAAGTAGGTAGTGGTTTGGTGATGGGTTTGCAGGGCAGTACACGCCCAGAGCGATACCCATCTATACCTGTTGGGTACGTGGCTGTGCGTGTGGATGAAGTATGCACTGCTAGCACCCCGCTTGCATCCTTCAATACTTCAGTACGGCCAGCTAACTTGGTCACACTCTGGACTCTATCACAATGTGGAGTGATAAGCTGCTCAAAGTGCTACCTCAACGGTGATTTTTAGAGGTAATGCTCTTACTTTGACATGTGGTTACTCTTGAGTGATTAGCTAAATAGATCTCATGTAGTACTTACACAAACCAGTGGATTGAAACCAACAACCTCTTCTCAGCTAGTGTTGTTGATTTGTTTATACATGTGTGCATTCACGTGCAGGACCTGCGATCATGATCTCTTGTAAAGAAGGAGGCAGAAGGTGTTGGGGCAGAAGAGACATGCTATGGACAATCAACAAGGAGGAAGGTGCTCGGTTTGTCACATGTTTGGATTCATATATGTGCAATGGGTACTTGGGTACTTGGGCTACCGTTGAGAGATTAGATTCTTTGAACTCTCCACTTTTTTTTTTATCTGGAGGCACTGTACAGACTTGAAACAAACCATTGTCTTCCTATCATATTTTCAAATGTCGAATCTTTTTTTTACCCAATTGGCTCGTGACACCGTGTATTTGTGCAAAATGATATATTCTCATATTATAAATTACATATAAATGGTATTATATTTGAATACATATAAATATACTAATTCAGTAAACATATAATACAAATTAAACCACTATCCACTCTAATTTGAAAATAAATAAAATACAAAATAAAAATAAACAGAAAACAAATGTACTATTAAGGTAAATATTACAAATTCCATCCAGTTAGAATACTACATGTGGAGTAGAGATGGGTCATGCCCATGACTCAACTAGGCACCAACAGCCATGCAAAGCGTGACACGTGTCCAGTCATACTCATGAACTCAAACCAATGAGGTCATACTCATGACTCAAATACCTTTCACATCTCAAATTCATACCATATATTATGCGCCACGTAGCCATTCAATGAGACTTGAGTCAGATACACGACCACCTAAAGTTATAAAATGGTCATTCTCATGACCAAGATGGTCATGCTTATGACCAGGATAATTTCCCATTCCTACCTGATACCATACAAAGAGCGCCACGTGTCCGGGCACGAACGCATCCACAATCAGATTTATGACTCTCTAAAAGTTGCTAGATTTTAACACGTGGTATCGCTCAACGTGAACACGTGGCCGTTGTGGCATGCGTGCGAGATAACGTCATCCCTACATCTGTCATCATCTGAAATTGACACGTCGAAATCCGGGGAGAGCCACGTGTTGCTAGAAAACAGTCACAGACGTGACGAAATACAGGGTCATGCATCTTGCTCACAAGGGGATATCAGCCAGAGTCATATTCATGACACGGATATTAGAGACATCGTAACGACACGGTCTGCATGACTCTTTGCAAAAGAGTAAAAAATGAGTCAAAATGATCAAAAGAGTCATGAAAACAGTAAAAAAATGTCATGAAACCCGTTTTTTGTACTAGTGAAGTCTTCAATTTACCTTCATCAAACTGATCCTTCCTTTTCATCTGAATTCTGGTCATGTTATCTGCTGCATTAGCACGTACTTCTTCAATCAGTGGCTGTGATTATATACTTGTTCTATGTATTCCTGGCTGGTGGATTAATTGGTCCAACAAAGGGGAAGGGGTAATGTTAGAGGACTGTCTGGGATTTAGACACTTATACGGGATCTGTGGGGTACCCTTAATTTTTGCACAGACTGAGACCAACAGGAGCCTTAGGGGTGACAACAGCGCACTTTAGGGGGGGTTACACAGCCTGTCACAGCCAACACAGCCCATCACAGTCAACACAGCCCGTCACAGTCCGTCACAGTCCGACACAGCCAACACAGTCGTCACAGTCGTCACAGTCCGACACAGCCCGAAACAGCCACACAGCCACACAGCCAGTCACAGCCCAACACAGTCGCACAGCCAGTCACAGCCCGACACAGCCGGTCACAGCCGGTCACAGTTTCACACAGCCAGTCACAACTTGACACAGCTGTCACGACCATAGGGAACAGATAGCAGGACAGGGAACGACTGTGGGGAACAACACCTGCGAAGGGAACATGTTAGTTCACTGATGACGGTTAGTGAGGGAAACGGTTAGAACAACGGGTAGGAAGATAAAGCTAGGAGCAAGGACTGGAAAAGGATCAATTCTTGGATCACTTCTTGGGGAATCACTGCTGGAAGGAGTAAGAGGATCACTTCTTGGAGGAATTTCGGACATCACTGGGGGAAACGAGGAGAGAGCGTATCTCTGAGCAGAAAGAGGGAGAGCACGGAGTAGGAGGAGGATCTGTTGATGCTTAATGAATGCAGGCAGTAGAATTGTAATGTAGAGCAGATTAGAGACTCCATGGCTTCAGCCTGATACTTGATAGATATTAATCTGATACACACTTCATACTCACACTGTGTAGAGAGATATGAGTGAAGTTGTGGAATGAATGGATGAGTTGATGGAGTCCGATAGATTGATGAAGCAAACTGATACTTAATTACCAGCAGTAAGATAACTAGCTAACATGAATCGAGAAGGAAAACAAATAGGAAACACCCCCATGATACACTAGCTGTAGGTCATGACTGATTGTTCTGAGCGGGCTGAGTACTTAGAGATTTCCAACTCTTCTATCTTGGAGTTTCCGCCTCGGATAGCGAAGGGATGGGTGAGTAAAAGCCGCGCGACATCCTGCCTACTCTCCCTGCTCATTCCATTGCCCGCAGCAGAATCCACTAAGTGTTTTCCTGCCTACGCTCCCTGCTACACACACTCTTGCTCGTTCTTTTGCTCATAGCACCCTGTAGGGCATTCCCCGCCATCGCGCACAGATGAAGTTCATTCATCTCCCGGATGAAAAACACACATCGCCATACGTTCATCCTCATGGATGAAAAATCATGGATGGATGAAAAATCGCGGGTACTTAGGCTATATCCTGGCCAAGCATTCCCCAATGTTCCCATGATGTTCCTAGAACATGGATGAACTTCATTCATCCGATGGATGAAAAATCCACTGTTTCATAACTTACCTACTTTCATCCAGGCGAACTCTTGAAATAACCTGGCAAGTATGGAACCGTGTCCTCACGGTTTACTGATTGGGGTTAGCAAACCTTTGTGAGCGAGCACCTTTCTGACGTTGAGAGTTTCGTGGCGGACTGTGTGTACGAGCCCGAGGTCTGTCACTGGTTGACGGAGATGATTGAACAGTACCTGGATATGTGAGGCCCTCTGGAGGCTGATATCGAGGTAACCTTTCAGGCATAGGAGACCCCCGTCGCTTCTTCTCTGCCATCTGAATTGCATAGTCTTCTCCCATGTCAAAAGAATCCGCTGAAGAAACAGTTGTATCAGAATCCTCATCGCCTCTTAGGTGTTTTAATTGTCGAACTTTTTGTGGAATCCTCTGGGGCATACAATGTTGTCCTACCATGTCTGGAAGTTTATATTTTAAAACTTGTTGTAAACGCTGAATGGCAAAATTGGTGAAGACCCTGAGCTCCTTGTCTGTCCAGGTGAGTGGGGTACCGATGACTTGTGAATTGTGCAAGTATTTCCATGCCACATGTCCCTTATAGAAAATATCATCAATGCCGAATTTTTGTGTTGACAAATTGTTCCAGGCCGCATGAAACCATGAACGAATTTGAGAATCCTTTTGTATCATAACTTTTGCCTCATATAGGTACATATGAGGTGGCACTGAAGAAAGACCCAATGATCCCCACTGGAATAACTCAGAAAGCGCGATTGCATCTTGTGCTGCTCAATGTGATAACGTACCAGAAAACAAGCAGCGTAGTATAACCCGCATCCCATGACAATACTTGCTACCTCCTTGGTCTTGGTATAAATGAATCCATGTACAACTTGGAAGACAATTAATTCCTTCAACATGGTACCTGCCTCATGCCAGTACTGTGCAAAGTGATGATCCTCAATTGGTCGATTGTTCGGAAGAACTTTAGTTCTAGTTGCCACTGGAAGCCATATGCGCATGATTTGATAGTAATGTGCCAATGACTGCGGAGGACTAAATTCTTTCCAAACCAAATCCAACACAATGGGAATTTGGTTGAAGGGCATAATCATAGCCCTACTGTACTCTCTTGCAGCTGGAGTTTTAGGTGGGTTAAAAGCAGCATTTCCCGATACCTCAGACTGTGGTGGTTGTGGTGTGGCTATAGTAACAACAGGATCAGCTACTGGCACAGTGACTTGTTGTGGTGTTGATGGCACTGGCTCTTGTATCATTGGCATCTCCTGCACCTCCTGTGAAAAAGACTGAAAAGCCAAAGTTCTGGCTTGTAAATAAGAAGCCATTAGCTGTTCCTCAGGTATATAGACTCTTTTGTCGATATTTGAAGTGAGGTCCTCCACTTGAGTCTGCAGTCCGTCTACATCGTCCTGTAACTCCGCTATCCTACTATAGACATTGTCTATAGTAGTTCTGGCAATGTTCTGCACTTGCAGTCTGAGCTCATTCATCTCGCTTTGGGTGAGCTTTCGTGGTCCTTTGCCCTGGCCCTTGTGCTAACCAGACCTGCATAAGGTGGTTATCCACCAAGTTGCTTGTGGTTCCTCTGAGAGTGTGCTCCTCTCTGAGTTTGTACATATCTAACTGCTGTTGTAAAGCCTCCATGCGCTTCGCATGAGGTTCAACCAAATTCGCATAGGCAGCAAGCAGATTATTGGCTTCCTTCCAAGCTCTGTTAGCGACCGAGATTTCATTTCTATTGGCCATGACCGTTTGTTGCAACTCCAGGATGTGCCTCTCTTCAACCTGCCTGTATTGCTTGAAAGTATCCTCATTGCGACAGATTGTAATCTTCATATCGACAATGAGTTGCATTTGCTCAACATTCTCTTCCTCTACCTTCGTACATTTTTCCGCTTGACTGTTTATTTCTTTTGTAGATTGGTCAAGCATAGTTGTGAGTGTAGCACATTGTATGGCCATCGTGTCATGCACTGTCTGCAACTCCATATGTAGTGCATTCACTTCTTGCAACTTGCTTTCATGCTTCACCTGCATTTGGTATAGTTGTTGCTTATGTTCTTCGTGCAAGTGGTCTTGTGCGAGGCCTACCTCAATCAATTGTTCCTTGGCCAATGGCAAAGCCGCTTCTGTACTCTCCAAGTCTTGCTGCATTTTGAGAGTGACCTCTTCATCGACCTTGTTTGCACACTCTGTGGCAAGTCAAGCCTCAAACTCTTTCCTGAGTTCCTCCCTCAAAGCTGCCAATTGAGTAGTGGGAACATGGGATTTGACATAAGTACCCACAAATTCAGTGTCCTGCTTATGGAACTCATAAGCATAGCCTGTTGAGGGCTCATCTTGGTGAGCTTGCTGCGTTCTCCCCTGATCCTCAACAGTTGTGATGCCTTACAAACCATTCAGGCCATTGCCCCACCAGATTTTTCTTCCTGAACCACTTCATCCGTCACCGGTGCTGCTGCAGTGTCTTGACATTCTACCTGTGGTACCTCCGTCACAGGTGTGTGTATTATATGCACCGCAGGGTTTCCCCTGGACAATTGTTGCACCTCCGGAATCACTGTGTCCTTGACTATACCAGAATATTCATAGAGAAGGTCCCCCTTCTCAATTTCTGCCACCACTGTTCTGTAGTGGGAATATCTAACCCTTCTTTTTCTAAATCAATTATTTCTGGTTGAACTGCATGGACAACTTTGTGGTAACCTTGTGACAAGCCGATCCTCTGGCTGTGATGGCTGTGATACTGAAGTAACTTCCTCTTCCCTCTCACAATGTCCTGCTTCCAGTAATAGCAGTTTTCTGTGTGTTGTGCCCCTTCCTGCACAAAAACTTGGGAAACATTATCATGCGGATTCCGTGAAGCCAGTGGATCCGCCACTACAGTCTTTCCCTGCCTCTGTCTCTCTATTCTCGGGTGCCCTGCCAGTCCACCCTCATTGTTGTGAAGAGCCTTGCTCTTCCATTGCAGTGGTTTCCGGCTCAAACACTCCATCTCCTTTCTTTCTCGCGCATCAGTATGCCAGAATCAAGAAATTATTTGCAATGATTGGGCCAGACACTATGATAGGGATTTTGCGGCAGTATCCTGTAATCTTTTCATCTCCTCTACCAGTGCGTTGTACATTATGTCCGCCCATTTCTACCTCTTTCTCCTCTCAGGCTTTGAGTATTTCCTCTGTTAAGGATCTGCTCAAATCTGTTGGTTCTGTTTCATGGCAAACAGAACGTTCAATACCTGGCCTACCTCCTTAGCCCCTGGGTACACGCTTTGTACAAGCATAACCCTGAGTTTTAAAAAGAAAATCCCTTTTTTTCTTGGGAATAAGTCCCCTATTTGCAGTCTGCCCTGTGCTCCTCCACATGCACTTGACCTGCTGGCAATCGAAACAATTGCTGTAGGTATAGGGGAGTAATTACTAATTCAACTCACTCTTCACCGTTTTGCTCCTGTCATGGCTCAAAGTTCTTGCAAGATTGTAACATTGTACTGTTTATGTGCAATGTCCAATCTTTGCTTTGCAATCCTTGCAATCGCAGCTCTTCAGTAACTGTAACCTGCCTGTGGAGTAGCAATCATTTGTTTCTGCAGGATTGTGATGCTCTTCATCCTGATTTCTTCCATTCCTCTCACTCTCTTCATTCCTAGACCCACAGAAATTATTTTGGGCTGTAACAATTGAAGAAATTGCCTGTAGTGCACAAAGCAAAACGTATGGTTGCCAACAAAAAGCTATGGGTAATTTCTTGTAAGCCTGCGGGCTTGCAAGCATCGCTCAAGAGAAAAGATTCCGCTCCTGTTCTTTCGTCCCTATGATGCCACTGCGTAAGTAATATTGCGAGCGTATAGTCTGTTAGTTCCTCCATAGCTTCAAAGCTATAGCATTGATGGTGGTCCCGTCGAGACGCCCGTTACTTTAAACTCAGAACGCGCCGACTCTTGCGCTTAATTTCCCTCCAATTTCGTTAATCCCTTCTCTGGCTTTCTATTGGCTGTAACCGCTGTGACTGGATTTGTAGAGATTTAATTTTCTTAGTGGACTCTCCTGCTGCTGGACTGTCCACTAGGATTACACATGTGACAAGAATTTCGTTTCCTGTACTTGCCGTTTGTGTCTGTTGCCCCTTTTGTATCATTAATGGGCCCGCCATTCATCCAATTTGATGCGCTGATTAGGTATTTGAACGCCATTCTTGTCCTCTTCTTGATGACATCCGTTTCTTGCACTTCTTTCTCAGCTGTGTGTTGCGCCCTGACTTCCACGTGTCCCTTTCTAACTGGCTTCCGTCCTTTCTTCCGTGCGGCCATTCACCGAAGTTATCCTGCGGCCACCGGTCCTCTGATTCTATGGATTGTGTAACCCTAGTAGGCTGTTTAAGCTGTACAGCTGTGTCATACTGTGGTATCCGTGATAGGTTGTGATACATGTGGTACTGTGATAGGCTGTGACACGCTGTGGTGGTCGTGATAGCTGTGTTGCGCGTGCTGGGCTATGATTGCTTTGTCGCTTCGTATGGGCTGTGATAAGCTGTGTCCGTCGTGACTGGCTTGATTAGGCTGTGTCGCGCCTTGATGTCGTGATAGGTTGTGTCGGTCCGTTGTGATGGCTGTGATAGGCTGTTCTCGCGTGATGGGCTGTATAGGCGTGTCACGCTTCGTTCTGCCCGCCCTGGTCATATATGCTCGGCCAGCTACAAGTGCGCCATACTCCTTTGGTAACACTGGCGCAGCCCGTGACTGCTCTTTTTCTTGCGTTTCAACATGCCAAATCATGCTGCAATGGTTTGTCATGGATACCACTGTACCCCTTCAACTTATTGGCATTGACTCTTCCCAGCATTTATTTGTTAATGGTTTGTAACATGGCGGTGTTGTTTATCATACTCTTGTATGACATAAGGTCCTTTCCATGGTGATTTAAGCTTAGAAGCTTTAATCTTTCCTTTCTTCTGCAACCATAGAACCAAATATCTCTCGTCTTAAAGTTTTTAACTTGCCCTCATCAAACTGTTCCTTCCTCTTCATCTGAATTCTGGTCATATTATCAGCTGCATCAGCGTACTTCTTTACATGGTGGTATAATTCATGTTTCCTGACCTTTAATGGAATCTTGCAATTCCATTCTCTTTCCCCATTCCGTTCTCAGGTAGGTAACAGGAATTCCACTGGAAGTAAGGCTTCCATACCATACCTAATTGGAATGGTGTATTGCACAACTAGTGGTTTGACTTTATTATGAAGTCCTGTATGACCACCAAAGCTGCTCAGTGTCAGAGCTTTGTATCCCAATAGTTCGCTTCTGTTTGCATTGACTATCTTAGCCAAAGATAGTACATAGTATGTTTGTGGTAGCCTCTCTGCCCATTACCCCCTGTTACCTGTGGGTAATATGTTGTACTCTTCCTATGCACAATCATGAACTCTTTAGTCACAATTCAATGGTCTCATTAATGAAGTGACTTCCTGATCACTGATAAATTCCAAGGGACAGCCAAATCGTGTAGTATGTTCTCATACAGAAACCTTGCTGTGGACTTGGCTGTGTTGTTCCTCAAAGCTTTAGCTTCCACCCACTTCATAGTATAATCAGTGGCTGTAATTATGTACCTGTTCTGTGTATTCTTGGCTGGTGGTTAATTGTCCAACAAAGTCTAGTCCCCATTTCTGAAATGGTTCCGTAGGCATTGTAGATGCAAAGACATTTTCCCAGATCTCTGCAAAGGTCCTAGCCTCTGACATCATCACAACTGACAATACTTGTGTACATCTTTGAACAAAGTAGGCCACCAGTAACCTGCATGTAGTATTTTCTGCTGGTAGTCTCTTCTCCAAAATGACCTCCTGCCACTCCTATGAACTTCCTCCAAAACTTTATAACTTCATGGTGGTATAAGCATCAGTTCAACACTCCATCTGGTCCTAGCTTATACATTCTGCTCCCTACCATAGTGTAAGGTAGAGCCTTGATAGCAATTCTCTTTCTCTGCTCCTTTCCATAACTTGGTGGGCACTGACCATGAGCAAGGTAGTATCTGATTGGCCACTGCCAATCTAACCAGTCATCTGCACTTCCCTGCACCTCCACTTTAAATAGACTCGCATCTGGTAATTGATCATCTACTCCCGTGGCTGGTTCTCCTGTTGATAACCTTGACAAGTGATCCGCCACAAGATGCAGTCTCAGGCTTGTAAACAATCTCGAAACTCAAACTCGTGCAAGATTATTAACCATCTTGCTATTCTCCGCTTATCAGAGGTTTGTTTACCAGGTATATCAGAGCTGGTGATCCACATAGAACAATAAACTTCTTGCCCAAAAGGTAATGCCTGAATTTCTTCACTGCATAGATCATTGCCAATGCTTCTCTTTCGTTGTGCTATAATTTCTTTCGGCATTGTTCATCAATCGGCTAGCATAGTACACAGGTGAATCTATCCTTCTGTTACATTTGGGCAACACTGCTCTCCTAGTGCTTCTCCAGAAGCATCACAGTGAACATGAAACATTTCCTGCCATGCGAGGACTAATCAGCACAGGTCTTGTAGTTGTTACTGACAATGTAAGTTCCTCAAAAGCCTGTTGACATTCAGGTGTCCATGCAAACACTGCATCTTTCTTCAAAGTTTGCTCAATGGTGCTGCTATCTGTGCATACCGTCTGAACAAATCTTCTGTAATAGCTGGTTTTGTCCAAGGAATCTCCTTAGACTCTTATCATTCACTGGTGGTGGAGAGGCTTTAATGGCCTCTGTTTTCCTGGGATCCACAAGAAGTCCCCTCTTACACACATGTGTCCCAGAAGCACCCCTGAGTTCACACAGAAAGTACACTTCTCTGATTCAGGCCCAGACCTCTCATCCTGCATGGCCCAACATAACTCCAATTTATGTAAGTGCTCATTCTTAGAGCTGTGTACACACTGAAATCATCCAAGAATACCTGCATGAAATCATCTAGATACTCATGAAAGATTCACTTATCACTCTCTGAAAGGTCGCTGGTGCATTACAAAGTCCAAAGGGCATGACTTTGTATGCATAAGCACCCCAGTCTGTGATGAAAGCTGTTTTTTCCTTGGTCTTCTTCTGCCACTTGCACTTGATTATAACCACTGAAGCCATCCATGAATGAGTACATTCTCATGCTTGCCACAGTGTCCAATACTGCTTTGTGAATGGCAAGGGAAAGATCTTTCTTCGTACAAGCATTCAGCTTCTTGTAGTTCACACAAACTCTAGTTTACCATTCTTCTTGGGAACTATCACAATGGGTGACAACCAAGTTGTATACTCTATTGGGTATATAAACTTAGCCTCAGCCAATTCTTGATCTCTTCTCCAACCTTCTGTGTAGTAGTGGATTCATTCTGTACCTTGCCTGCTTGATTGGTACTGACACCGGTTCCAGTTCAATCTTATGCTGACAGAATTCAGGTGGTATCCCTTTTAAATCCTCATAGCTCCAAGCAAATACATCTTTGTATTTGATGAACAAACTCTTAGCTTCTTCAAAGAATTGGCTCCAAATCAGCTCCTACTTTCACCATCCTCGGTTTCTCTTTAGTTCCCACATTCACTTCCCTCACTTGCTCATCAGCTGTGATTGTCCAACCAGTCACCACTTCATCCTGTAAATCACAGTGGCAGTGGTTGGTCCTCTAGGATTTCCATTTCTCCTTCTTTTTCTTCATAGAAATGTGATGGGTAACTGCTGGTTTCCTCTTCAATCGTGTGGTTGTTGACACTACACCACAGCAGATACCCTTAAACAACTTAGGCCTTCCAGTCGCATCTCTGCAACCTGCTCCACTCCGGGTGTGCAGCAAACAGGGTAGCTTCCTGCTCCTCATCCAGTCCTTCCTCTCCAGTCATACTCTCTGACTCTCGAGGTCTTCTCGTAGCAGGTAATCTACTAGATTCTTTGTGGTAATTTGTATCTCGTGTATCCCATATGCACGGTTAGTAACTGAGAATTCCAGTCATGGAATACCCTGGCCTGTTTCAGCCACGGACGTCCCAATAATAAGGAGTAAGCCTCCATGCTTCATCCATCTTCAACACAATTACTGTGATCATAAAGATCATCTTCTGTATCTGTTCTTAACTCCTCTTATTAATCCCAATGGCTGTACACTTCTTTGATCTGCCATTGTTACTGTAAATGGGGCTGGTTTCATGTTACTTAGACCAAGCTTCTTTCTTAATTGGTCTGTCATGATATTTACTCCAGAACCTCCATCTATCAGTACATCAGTAGTTCTGTGCTTCCAATTCTCAATTGGATTACTGGCATAGAATCATCAAAGTCCATGACTGTTTCTCGCCCTTCCGGCTTCACATTATAACTGGTCACCTGCTGTTAGGTCTGTGTTTCCTGTCTCCTGGGCAATTCGATTGATTGCTTGATACAGCCTGTGCCTACAATAAGGTGCCACAGTCAATAGTTGTCAATGGTAATCTCTGCTTTGGTCTGGCATTTACTTCAGCAAAGTTCTTCATTACTTTGCATGTCTGCATCTTCTTTCTCCTTCATCCTCACTCACTTCTTCTTATCCATCTGAATTAGAAGATCTGCCACAGGAATATCATACTCTTTGCATTTCCTTATGGTATCTGCCACTTCCTTGTGCAGTTCTTTCATCTCTCCAAGCCTCATCATCATCAGGCATATCATGTCACCTTCATTATCATCTCTCCTCTTTACTACTGGAGGTATTAGTTTGGCTTTACTTCTTGTTACTATCATTGTACTTACTTCTGGGACAACACATGGCCTCTACCATGTGAGCTGGCACCACTGGGCCCTCATTCACAGGAGCTCTCATCTAGTTCTGGTGTCTAATCAGAATGAACAGGCTGCCTTGCATGTCCTGGCTGATTACAATAGTAACATAGTTCTACACCATTGGGACCTCGCCCTGGTCTGCTCTTGGATTATTTCTGTATCCTGATTCCCGGGCTGGTAATTCCCCTTGGATTACTGATAGTTTGCCTCTGGAATTTCTTGGTATTTTCCTCTTGAATTACCTCTCCCTTCATGCCATTGTTATAACCACCAGACCTACCATAGTGGGTCCTGATCATTGTTTCTTCTTGGCTGGGGCATGCACCTGAGCACCCTTACTGCCTAGGTTCTCTTGCAGATGTCCTTCTGTTGTAGTAACAATTCTCAGTAGAATGGTTATCCATTTTACAGATAGTACAGTGTTTCTCCTTCATGTGGCATTCGGCTGGTGGTATGGCCGTAATTCTGGCACTTTGCACACCATACACCCTTTCTCCAATGTGTTGCAGCCTCTGTGGCATACTTCTTCAAGATTTATTCCAATCTTTTCTCATAGTTATCCCTCTTCAACTTCTCCTTTCTCTTACTCTTCCTTTTTAGTTCTTGCTCTTCTTCTTCATCTGACTCATCCTCAGAGTCCTCATCATCCCTTTTCTCTCTCCTAGCATTCCCAATTGCTCAATTCTGTTTGCAGTTTCAAATGCCTCCTCCACTGTATTATGGGGTAACATATCCACTTTCTTTTGCAACTCTGGTCTTAGTCCACTCACAAACCAAGTCTTCTGTAAACCTGGTGCTGGTACTGCAGCCAGCTTTTTCATCATCAATTCCATCAATTCCATATACTCCTCAACAGTTTCATGCTTCTTTTGCTTTAATTGTTGTAAACTTCCATACACTTCATCCTCAGTTTTACTTGTCCTGAACCTATTTCGGAATGCTGTATTCAAGCCATTCCAGGTAGCAAGTGAATGGTATGCAAGATTCCCTGATAATCATTTCCTTTCTTTATAAGTGAACAAGGAAACAATCTCATCTTGGCATCATCGCCGTTCTCATTGTTCACTATACACATGTGCTCAAATTGGCTAATGTGTACATCGGGATCCCCTTTTCCTGAATATATTGAAAAGGTGGTTTTGCCCGTGTTGGTTGTAACGCCATCTGTGGCCCTACCTTCTGCCCACTGACAGGTGCTGGCACCCTTGCCGGTGCTGGTCCTTCTGGACCTGTTGTTGTTGTGGTGGATCTTCCACCAAGTGGTGGCCCTTGAGCACTCCCTGCTTCTGGCCCCACGATATTCACAGTATTCCCAGCTTCAGTTGCACTACTTCCCACACTCCCTGTCCCCCCAGAGCCAGATCCAGGCAGCCCGCCCGATCCCCCAGAACCGACACCTTCGTTGGCCTGTGATCCAAGTGCTCCACTTGATCTAGGTCCAACGGGTTGGGATGTCCTGGTTGTAGTCTCAACCTCAGCTGTTGGGTCTACTTCTTCATATTCTTCCTCTTCCAATTTCTTCTCTCTGTTTTCATCCTCCAAGTTCTGCCCTTGGGTTTCTTCTTCACTCATGTAACTCAACTGCAATGGTGTTGGAGAGTCTGAACTCTCCGTTGGCTCTGCCACATCCTCTCCTCCTTCTTCACCTTCCGCTTCAGAAACTGAAGTTCCTGCTTTTGGTGTTCCATGCCAACTCTTATCAAAGATTTCTGTCAAATCTTTTATCCAGGGATGTACCTCAGATCTTTGACCTCGTGATTGATCTTCTTCCCGTACCAATTCCCTTAATCTTTCTTGCAAAGAAACAGAAGGAGTGGCATCCAACTCTAGTTCTTCCAGTATGGGTGATGTACTCTTTGATCTTAATGGTGTGAGAGGTCCAGATGATTCCCCTATGTCTATTCCTCTCTCCCAAAGATATGGATAATTAGCTTTCAGATAGCCTTCTCTCTTTGCTGAATATCTCTGGCGTCTAGCTTCTCTTTCATCACTCATGTCCCATGTCTTTCATTTCTTTTTAATGTGGCAATAACCAAAACTCTCTTCTGTAATATCTCTCATATATGACTGGGTTTCTTTCAAGCTTCAATGCACCCTTGGCTATACTTGAAGTCTCCGTTACCATATAACCATATGGCAAACAAGTCTGGAAAGCTGTTCTTGGTGTGAGTTTGATCCACAAAATATCCTTTGGAATCCAATTCTTTACCAGTACAAGCTCTTCATGCATATGAGTATAAACATTCACCTTTCTTTCCTCCCAGCCTTCAAACTCTACTCGCTTAATGGATAGCAATGCTATCACATAAACCAATGTTGGTAACCAACGTGCTCTTCCTCTATAGGCCACCTGATAAATCTTTATCACTCCTTTCTCCAGACCCCACTCAGGGTCAACATCATGCACTCTCTTAAGAATGTTTTCTTTACAACCGTCTGGCAATTCCAAAAACCTCTGGAAGAATCGTTTGGACAATCTTTCCTTCTTAGTTTCACAAGGAATTTGATTCACATCAAATTCTTTAATTCTCCAACCACCATGATCCCACCAGATGCCTGTCACATCTGGTTGTTCATGACCCAGTTCCCCAGTATGGTCGCCAAATGTCGCGCGGCTTTTACTCACCCATCCCTTCGCTATCCGAGGCGGAAACTCCAAGATAGAAGAGTTGGAAATCTCTAAGTACTCAGCCCGCTCAGAACAATCAGTCATGACCTACAGCTAGTGTATCATGGGGGTGTTTCCTATTTGTTTTCCTTCCCGCATTCATGTTAGCTAGTTACCTTACTGCTGGTAATTAAGTATCAGTTTGCTTCATCAATCTATCGAACTCCATCAACTCATCCATTCATTCCACAACTTCACTCAGATCTCTCTACACAGTGTGAGTATGAAGTGTGTATCAGATTAATATCTATCAAGTATCAGGCTGAAGCCACAGAGTCTCTAATCTGCTCTACATTACAATTCTACTGCTTGCATTCATTAAGCATCAACAGATCCTCCTCCTACTCCGTGCTCTCCCTCTTTCTGCTCAGAGATACGCTCTCTCCTCGTTTCCCCCAGCGATGTCCGAAATTCCTCCAAAAAGTGATCCTCCCACTCCTTCCAGCAGCGATTCCCCAAGAAGTGATCCAAGAATTGATCATTTTCCAGTCCTTGCTCCTAGCTTTATCTTCCTACCCGTTGTTCTAACTGTTTCCCTCACTAACCGTCATTCGTGAACTAACATGTTCCCTTCGCAGGTGTTGTTCCCCACAGTCGTTCCCTGTCCTGCTATCCGTTCCCTATGGTCGTGACAGCTGTGTCAAGTTGTGACTGGCTGTGTGAAACTGTGACCGGCTGTGACCGGCTGTGTCGGGCTGTGACTGGTTGTGTGACTGTGTTGGGCTGTGACTGGCTGTGTGGCTGTTTTGGGCTGTGTCGGACTGTGACGACTGTGACGACTGTGTTGGCTGTGTCGGACTGTGACGGACTGTGACGGGCTGTGTTGACTGTGATGGGCTGTGTCGGCTGTGCCGGACTGTGACGGGCTGTGTAATCCCCCCTAAAGTGCGCTGTTGTCACCCCTAAGGCTCCTGTTGGTCTCAGTCTGTGCAAAAATTAAGGGTACCCCACAGATCCCGTATAAGTGTCTAAGTCCCAGACAGTCCTCTAACAGAGGAACACAAAGAGCAGATTCTGCTGTGTATTAATGGTACCGCCATCTTCTTGGTAATGATCAATTTCTGGAGGATATGCTTATAGGGAGATCGGTGTGCCATACGATGGAGCAATCAGTTAAGAGGCGGTGCCATCACTGCTATGGTGAATGGGTAGCTTAGGGCTTGCTGGAGGATAATCGTGCAGGGAACAGCTTGGTAATTTGTGCTCAAGCTAGGTGAAGGAAGGCGATGCAGTAATCATTTCACAGCTTTGAAGAAAGGGAGTGTTGCAGGACGATTCATGAAGGGCAAGGGAAGTAATGTCATGTGCTACTGACAGAAGTAATGAAGGCATAGAGGCGGTGCCGCCTGTGATTCGATCTCTGAAGGTGTAGGAGTTGCGGGGGAAGCAGCCCGGTGGAGGGCAGCAGTGTTGCCGTTACTTTCATGACCAGGATGACAGGGAGGATGAGCTTCAAGGCAGCTTGTGTATCTTCTGTAACTACCAGCTGAATTGCATTCATGGAGATGCAGGCACTGGATTGGCAGACGCAAGTTATCTTTAAATAGAGAGGTAAGGGGTGTGAATGTACAAAGCAAGAAGTACTTAGATGCTGAAGCTTTCATGTCATAGATAAGGTCTTATCTTAGGGTAGAATCGCACAGATGGTGGGATAGAGGAGCTAATCAACAAATGGCAGTAGTGCTGCCAGTAGATAGGGCAGTGTCGTTGGCATTTAATGGATTCTGAAGTTGTTGTGGAATTTTGGTAGAGACACTGTCAAACTAGAAAATTGAGAGAGACAAAAAAAGATTTTGGAAAATGGAATGGGGGCTCTGGACTTCAAACCAAGAGATTGTGGAGATGAATGAATCGGATGCATATGTCTGTGGGAGTGCTGATTGAGGGCAGATGTAGTTCACCCACAATGACAAAATGTTTGTTGTGTGTTTTGTTTTTGTTCCTTTCGCTTCAGTATTATGAATTTGCATACAATGCGGCTCTGGGATTTTGATGGTTAGATGTACATGCAATCCATTATAGTTGATGTGAGCACTAGTGAGGGTTAGCTACGATTTCTTTGTAAACAGAAAGAGGAAGGTGTGGATGGCTGGATGCAAGGAGTAGGGCACATTGAATCAGAATGCTTGCACACTGTAAGGCAATTAGATTTCAAGTTTAATTACTAAGGGAGGGATGGGTCTGCAAGCTAAACTGATGTTGAGGTTAGAACTGGTACAGAGTGGACTTAGCCTTTTGAACTTTGTAGGTTCAAAGCTAAAAGTGCAAAAGTGAGTTGTTGGGGGGTGTGTAGATGCAGATTTATAGAAGGGTTGGGAACTGACTAACAAACTGGGCTGTCTCTGGAGGCAAACAGTGGGGAGGGTTTGTTTTGGGTGAGAGAAAGACTGATGAAGGAGCCGATTATGCCTTGTGTGACCAAGGGTTGAATCCAAGACTGGATTCATTGGATACATGGCTGAATGTGTTTGCATTGCATGTAGATAGGCTGCTGGTTGGAAGAAAATGAACAAGGGATTAAAAGAGAGAGAAAAGGTTTGGGAAGGGAGAGAACTGCTCAGTAAAAGGGGTAATGATGGATGGTCAACTGGGAGATAGAGGAAAAACCATGACATTTGCAGAGAATCACTAGGCCTGTAATTCATGGCAGATCTGAGTTGTCTTCATTTTATCAGTGATCTCATTACAAAGGGGTTTCGACACGTATTGCTCAAGGGTGATGTCCACATAGGCTGCCATTAGCTCCGTCATAGGGCTGGTTGTATCACTGAAAACATCACAGCAGCACCATTGGTGCGGCAATTGTATAAAAATTGCGCAAATCATGAACAAGAAGGATTCAATCCCCATCCATGTTTTCTCTTCCGCTGCGGCGTGGATGAGGATTTATGAACTCTGATCATGAACAATAGGAGGGAAATCCATAACCGTGTGCTGTTGGTAGATTGCTAGGTTGTTCTTTTTACTGGAAGAAGTAAAGTTAGAATTACACAGAAGGGGATTTATGCCCCTTCTTTTCACACTACACCTAGCCTTTGACACTTATCACAACTCTTGCAAAACTTGTGTACATCCTTGAATAAAGTAGGCCACCAGTAACCTGCAAGTAGCATTTTCCTACTGGTAGTCTCTTCTCCAAAATGACCTCCAGCCACTCCTTTATGAACTTCTTCCAAAACTTTATTTACCTCATGGTGGTACAAACATCGTTTAAGAACTCCATCAGGTCCTAGCTTATACAATCTTCCACCTATCATAGTGTATGGTAATGCCTTGATAGCTATTCTTTTCCTCTGCTCCTTCCTATAACTGGGTGGGCACTGACCATGAGTAAGGTACTATTTGATTGGCCACTACCAATCTAACCAATCTGCTCCCTGCACTTCCACTGCAAATAAACTCGCATCAAGCAGTTGATCGTCTACTCATGTGGCGGGTTCTCCTGTTGAAAGGCGTGACAAGTGATCTGCCACAAGATGCAAACGTCCAGGCTTGTAAACAACTTCGAATTCAAACTCGTGCAAGATAATCAACCATCTTGCTATCCTGCCACTTATCAAAGGCTTGTTCACCGGATAAATCAAAGCCTGATGATCCACATAAAACATAAACTTCATTCCAAGTAGATAATGCCTGAATTGGGGGCTGCTATTTCATGAGCCATGAGCCATGAGCGGCATGAGCCATGAGCAGAGTCGTAAGTGTGGAAAAAAACATGAGCAGCACTATTTTCCGGAAATGAGTGTCCGCGGGAATAGGGTTTAGGGTGCCACGGTCATAGGGGGAGAAGGACCTCCCGATGAAGGAGGTTCGGCAATGTTATTTAGAATTATATATTGAAAGGCAATGTTTCGCGAATGGTAGGGTGGTACTGCTCTGTACAATGGGGGCCCATTTCAGCTTACCAGCCATTTGCAAAATCCACCCACACTCCCAATCCCAAACGAAATGAGCAATGACGCATTCGCGGAACGATGGACACAGAATATAATAAAAAGAGGGCACAATGAGGTTTTTATTGATCCACATGAATTGCATTTGAAGCACGTCTACTGTGCTGATTGTGCCATCAAATCTTGAGCCCTGTGCCTACTGAATACAAGTCACGTTGTCAATGGGACTTCGACTGCTCTCAGAACTAGCTCATGAGTCATGGGGCTCCTCCATGTAAAGTCGATTGCAGCCGTTGTACCGCCCCTAGTGATGTTCACCACAATGTCCTGCCCTTCAATCATACCACCATCGAATATGGAAATCTTCACGTTTTCGTCCTCCACACCAATGCGAATGTCCCCATACAATGGAGAAGAGGAGCGCACTCCTCGAGGAGAATAGGTCTCTCCGATGGAGTCCACCCACGTCCAGTGGCAGCAGTTCCACCGCAACAGCATAGCAGTGCGCCTTCTTCTGCATGGGTGACCGTCGTAGCTGGGAAAATCGGAATCGAGGATGCGCAGGAGCCACGGACTCCTCAGACCAAGATCGTCACCCCGCTTGAAGGCGTAGTGGCCTACGATATACTCAAAAGCCACCAATGTTTCCACAATCGAACCAGTATCTTCTCTGTAATCTGTGTACCAGATAACAATGTCTCCCGATGTGGCCGAATACATTGCATAATCGATGCCTCCAAAGGGGCAGTCGTCCCGGTTCCGGAAGCACGGCATCCTTGCAAAGGAGGACCTGAGGACGACTTGGATGCCGATTACCTTGCGGACAGCTACGAAGCCCTTAGATTTTGGAAAAGATACGAAGCGGAAGAGCAGTCCGGCCTCCAAAATGGAGCATCTGGGTCACACGTACCCACCGACGGAGGTGGAACGTGTTCATCACGGCAGCGGTGGATGAAGCCATACATCTTTCTCATCAACAAGTTATAGTTTGAGATCTGCCACCGAAGTCCATCCCCCCGGATGGAAATTCGGCGCCGCATTTACATCGAAGAGGGGATGGACTTCGTCGTGTCCAGTGGCTATCGGCCCACCTGGCAGTGAGTGCCCATAGTTTGCATGGCAGGGTAGGAAACTGAAACGGCTACATTCATGCAGCAGCCAATCTTCATCGGTCCAGGATCCTGTACGGGGGAAATTTAAATGTGCCCTGGAGTGTGCCCTGGAATGTACCTCACTTCTGTATGACTGTGTTTCATTGTGTTGAATAACTCTCGGATTTGGCCCACTGTTTACAATTTGATGTCTCATTTCTACAATTTGTCTGTCCGGTTGAATAAAGCAGAGTAACCGGTATGTGAGTCATGTGTCAAGAATATACCAGAGTAACGCCATGTCGGACATTGAAATGCGGCACCGCATTTCCATGTCGGCATCGAAATGTGGCGCCGCATTTCCATGTCGGCTTGGAAATGCGGCGCCGCATTTCCATGTCCGCATCGAAATGCGGTGCCGCATTTCCATGTCCGCATCGAAATGCGGTGCCGCATTTCCATGTCCGCATCGAAATGCGGCACAGCATTTCCATGTCGGACATCGAAATGCGGCACCGCATTTCCATGTGGGACAAGAAAATGCGGTGCATCATTTCCGTCCAGGTACACGAAATACCAACACGGGTCTATAAATTGATCAGAAAACGAGGTTGGCATTGCAAATGCGGCGACGCATTTCCAGCGTGGCAATGGAAACTTCTTTTTGGACAAGGGAATGCGGTGCCGCATTTCCGTCCAACACTTCGAAAAGTGCACCTATTTCCGACCAGCGCGATGGAATGCGTTACCGCATTTCCGAGAGAGGGTCTGCAAATGGACAAATTGCGATGTCCGTTCTGGAAATGCGGCGCCGCATTTCCATGTCCGTCATCGACTTTTTTTTTACAATGGAATGCGGTGCCAATTTTTGCTGATGGGCCTGCAGTTCGAACAACGACCATCCCCAATATGGAAATGCGGCACCGCATTTTCAATCCCGCCATGTCGGCCTCCTTGTTCGACCTCCTTGTTCGACCTCTGTAAGCGTGGTGGCATCCATGCAATGAGCGGGAGAGGCCAAAACTGGCGTGTGGACAAAGGAAATTTTGGAAATGCGGCACCGCATTCCCAGTTCAGATTACTTTTTACTATGCCAACATTGAAATGGAAAAATTAGTCCCTCCCCTATTTTGGAAATGCGGTGCCGCATTTCCAAAAGAGGTTCTTAGAGTTGCCAAAATTTTGGAAATGCCCTGACCCATTTCTGATTTTGGGAGCGTCCTGGTTTGGGCGATTGTGTGGCTGGAATGCACACTGGAGAGGGGTCACGAATGTCGGGCAGAATTTTCTTTATATACTGTGGAAGAGAATTTACATTTACAGAGACTTCATTAAAATTCTATTAATCTTGAAAATCATCGGAATCCTCATCCTGTTCTAGACTGTCCTGCTCCTCCTCCACCCCCTCAGTGCCTCTCTCATCTCCAGCGGACTGCTCGTTGGCCAGGCTTTCGAAAATCCCATCTTCCCCTTGCGGAACTGTCCATCTCACCTCCGTTGGGTCGTCTTCCTCCCTGTCTGCGTCGCTCTCATCCGCTGAATCACATATGTACTTTCGTACCCGTCTACCTGTCTGAGCTGCTGCCAACTCTTTCCTTATCCTTCTGTCCTCCCTAGCCCTCTCCAAAATCTGCTCTACTTTACTGGGATTCTCACTTCTTCTAATCGCTGTATTTGCGAGTTTAGCTGCATAACTAGGAAGGGAGTAGTCCCTCACCGGGCTCGTCATGAAGTCGGCCCTCGCAAAGAAAACGGGACATTCTTCCTGCAGGAAGTGTAGGCCCTACATGTTTCGACCCGGACCCTGCAATCCTGCACATGACAATCATCAACGAGACTAATGAGAACCACAGTCGGGAAATTCCTTTGACATAAATGACCCAGAAGGCTTTGCAAACTTACAATGTTTGCACTCACTCGTATTCCGGGTTCTCCTCTGCATCAATGTCCACTGTGTCTTCCTCGGACTCCGACGAATCCGAGGAGACTTCCGCTCTGTCGGGAGCCTTCACATTCCGTTGCAGCCCTTCCAGATGGGATCCCCACACGGATGAATCCTCCTCGTAGGCAAAGAGGTGCCGGTCGGAAAACCGCCCAGCCCACATTGAGGCACCTGTTACAATGCCATCCACACATTACCACATGGCGCTTCAGATGTTGCGAACTACATCCTAACGAGAATTTGCAGAACAGCAGAGATCAAGATTCTGCATACCTGTCCCACAGATGAGGTCGAGCACTGTGCCCTCCACGTCTGTGCATGTCTCCATAATTGTCTGAATGAAGGCAGGGCTCCGAGTCCGTGAGTACCGCAGGGGTTCCGTTGAAGTGAGGCTATGAGGGAGAAGTTCCTTGGGAACGTTGTTGAACAGAACGTCGTAATCGAGTGGGTCGCAGTTCGGGTCAACCTTTCCTCCCTCCTTCCGGAAAGCAAAGGTGGAGTTTTCCTTCACAAAGCAGTATGCATCGAACTGCTTCGTCTGCATACACAGGGGGAAAACGATTAGAAACCGAATGCGGCACCGCATTTGAAAGCACCCAAGCAAATGAATGGACGAGTGCCAGTGTCGTAATCACCTTCTTCCCTTCCGACCGAAGGCCCAGTGTGTTGATGCACGTCCACTTCTTTTTCAGAATCGGGACGGCGCTCTTGCGGGTCCACTTCGCAATTCCTGTCTGAGTGTTTTTTCCTCTGCTCGCCAGGACAACCACACAGCCTCTGTCGTCCAACACCATGCGGGCAAGCCCGAATCCTTTCTTCCAAAAGTCCTCCGAGTACCTGTTCCAAGATGGCAAAGCTTGCAGTCCTTCCACAGGCTCTCCGTCCGGAATATCCAAGATGATCATATCGCAAGACCACTCGGTGGCATTTCCGCCCCTCCTACAATCCTTGTCTGCACACACCCTCTCAAAGAACGAGACCATATTCTGAAATCCTGGGGTGTCGGAAGGCTCTTCGGCAGTCGCCTTCTTCAGTGCTCTGCCCTTCAGACCCATGGTCTTCATGTATGCCAACTTGGCTGCCCGTCCATCCAAAGCCGCCAAGAAACTCTCATTTACACACTGGACTACTGTTTCGGGAGCCACTTTCGGCCTCTTCATTTCCACCGGCTCGAAAGGGTGCCCCCCTGGGGGGTTGAAGAGTGCCTTCTTTGCCGAGCCAGTTCTCGTGCCTCTCGTGACAACGGTGGGCACAGGGGAGGCAGCCTGCGTTTGGGGGGTGGGCTGGTTGCAAAGTCTCCATCGGAGTCCTCTTCCTCACCCTCTTCCTGAACAGGCTGTTTCTGCTTCTTCGTTTTGGCGGGTGTCACAACAGCTGCTCCTTGCTGGCGAGTCCTCTTCTTCGACCCCTTCTGTTGGGCCTGCACAGCTGCATCCACCGTCTTTTGTGCCATCTCAGCTGCCTTTCTGGATTCTTCCAGAGCAGCAGATTCCTTTGCCGACTTTGGCCCAGCAGGGACACGTCTTTCCTTTCTCTTCTCTTCTGCCAAGGCGTGCAGATCTTTCTCAGACTCGTCAACAATACCGCCAGACATGTCCAGGTACCACGGGCATCCAACGAGATGCGCGGGATGCCATTGTTTCTGCATCTCGGGTGTGTAGACACAGCTTGGGCCCGCCACGGTCCAAGCCATGAAGAACGGGGGCTCTTGAGCCAGGGCCCCCTGTCTGAAGGAGCACGTATTTCATATACCTGCAAGGCAGTCAGCATGCGTGAGCAAAAGTTGAGACCAACCTACTGGCAGAGTGCCACCGAAAACATAAAATGCGAATGCGGTGCCGCATTTCCGAGACAAACCTCGTAACCACGCTTCGCATACAAGGGCAGCTGTGCTTCACCTGTAAACAATTCGCATTGCAGCTTTCCCCGCTCCCTCCTGATGTGTAAACTCCACGCTCCTTCTTGCTGTCTGTAGCTCTCTGGCGAAAAGGTTGTCCTTGTACGCACATCTGAAACGTGTCACGTAGTCTTCCAATGTCTGTGTTCCATCCCATTTGACGTACAAGCCGAACGAATTTGTGTGCATTACGACTTGCTCCTTCGCATTCGACATTACCTGCCATTCCCAAATGCATTGTCACGTAGCAGTTCAGGGAATTTCATGTCAGAAAAGCAAATCTGGGGAAGTACCTTGAATTACCTGGAACCACCAAGCATACGGTTGAGCCACACATCCACTGCAGGGTCGGAAACTTCGAGTGGAAAAGACCACATTGTCCTTTATGCTCTCGGATGCATTCCAGATCGACAGCCACCGTGTCTGCCATTTCCGATCCAATGTCAGTGGCTGGAAGAGAGTGGCTATTGCTAGGAAGGAAATTCAGTGCATTGAAAACCTCACCTTCTCTTTCGCCTCCACACATGCCGTTGAGAGGTGATGCAGTTTCTCCAATTGCATGGTCGGCTGCATGGCCCGAGAATAGTGTTTTGCAATCTCGGGGATGAAGTCCTTTCCAAGTGCCGGATCTGCAATTGCCACCAGCTTCACAAGCTTTGACTTGTATTTGGTTCTGGACTTGACACCGGCTTCCTTCAAGTGCTCAGTCAATGACTGCAACGTTTTCACCTGCCCCCTCACTTTCCATGAAGAAGCGTTTGGCATGGGCCAAATCCAGCTTGATGTTTGACTGCCAACAAAAACATGCAGAAGCGTTACATTCGATTCATGTGGAAAACATTACTGGAAATTGGGGAAGGATGAGCAGAGGAATTGGAGCACGACTTACTTCGTATATCACCTCCACCATTCCATCCATAGTGAGACGATACCATGTCCCGGTCTGTTTTTGCAACGGCTTTCTGAATGAGCTCAGGCTCCAGCATTTCCGCAAAACATCTGCGGATCAGTAAGACCAGTTTTCCTCACCCTGTACAGCATATGTGCCATGTGGGTATGCACGTACGCATTCCTCAGTGACCCTGCAAGGCACACTCTCCAGTTCAGTACACGGAAGCACGGAATCAAACCAGAATGGAAACCGAAATGCGGCACCGCATTTCGAATGTGCTAGGGAGGTATGAGTATCTTACGAGTTCAGGTCCGCCATGGCATTCTTGAGCAGGGAGGAGTTTGCCGCCTTCACCTTGAGGATGACACACTCTCCACCATGTAATGCCAGCCAATGTGCTTGGCATGGTTCTGCTTGATGTACTCCCAA